>CP119846.1:0-277425 GCA_033953505.1 Leishmania tarentolae
TAACCCGTACACCCCCCCACCGTTGCAGCGCAGCACGCACGTGCACAACCACGCAAGTGCAACACGCAATCACGCAGTCGCACAGTACACAACCAGGACCATTACGCACAACAAGTGCAGTGCGCAGTCCTACCTACCGCTAACCCTCACTCTGTCCAAAGTTTGGAAGAAACCAGCAGACAGGTGGCGATCTAGCAGAGGAAAAAGGCAAACATTGGATGATGTATGGCCGCACAAATTTTTAGATGAAAAGGCTGCAGTTTTGGAGCTAACTATAAGTGTGGGTCAGGACGCTAAGGGAAGAAGAGCGATGGTTGTTGCTCTTGTGCAGCTTCCCTCTTTTTTTACGATTCGGCGCATCTGTTGTCGCGTAGGGCAATGCAGGGAGCAAGGCACCGCTTTACTGGTCAGAGCAGCTATGCGCCTGGGGAAGACAAGTGCTTTTAGAAATATCGCAGTCAGGGCGGGGGGTTGCTGGGGTGGGTGAAGTCAAGTACTTACGCGTTCGGGGAAGCGCCCATAGTGGTGGGACATGCTTGAGGCGTACATGGTCGTCGTGATAGACACTGCCCACCTGCTATCATGGAAGAGAAGTGGTGTGTGTTTGTTCCGTATACTTCTGTCCGGGGTGCAATGTAAAATAGGTACGGTGGCACATGAAACAGAGGTGACATCAGTGTGCAGAAGCAAGATAAGAAAAGGGGAAACGGTATTGTGGGTGCGCATCTACAAGATTTATTCATCCAGAAGGGAGGAGACTATTTTCGACGGCGTAGAGGTGCTCGTGTCGCCCTTGCAGGGAGTAAGAAAGCGCCTTTGTAAAAAGGTGTCGACAGTGTTACGCGCGCAGCGATGGGAATTCATTTCCGATGGGGAAGTGAAGCGCGCGTCTATTTACTTCCTGTTTTGATTTTTTTGTCGAAGTTCACTTTGCTGGTAGGTCAGAAATCAGGCACGGCAGAGCAGTGGCAGAGAACGATAACGAAAATAGGGGGCAAGATGTAGTTTCGCTCCCGACTACACTGCACGCTGATGAATACTACACATACAGTGTGTTTTTCCGTTTAAGTATAAAGTCACTGGAAAGAGGCGCTTGTCGGCTTCTGTCCACAATGAAAGATGTTTCGGGCACTTACTTACGGTGCAAGACCGGTTGCGTGCACCCGCAATCATCATTACACAGAAATATCACTTACGCTGGTATATGTATCTCCTAAATAGGATAGCTCAATCACCGACATAGGTGAAAGAGAGGCCGATGCCACAGAAGAACACAGCAAATGACACGTTGGTCCATTGATGCATGTTCTGTATCGTTGCCTGCTTTATGTTGAAAAAAAATGATGAAAGCACATCATATCAATTTTATACTTATTCTCTACATAACTGTCAAGATTGACGCTACAGGCCTCTCGAATCAACTACCAGCCCGCTCACAACGCGTAAGCAGTATGATGCTGGGCGCACAAGAGAGCCAATCATAATAAAGTGCCACTTAAGGCGGTCGGGAGAAAATAAACTGATGGAGAAAAGAAGGGAATAACGAAGGTTAATTTTTTCAGCTATTAGCTTGTCAAACAAAGCGTGCAAACTTTGCTCGTATTGTCGTCCACCCCTGAGGCGCTGTTTCCAGCAGATGCTCGCTTGCTGCTGAAGCCAATAAGGAAAGGATTTTGAGCGCAGCTCGACACACTTTGCGCAGAAATCGCTTCTAGAAATTAGGTTAACAGCGTTCCACAGCGAAGCAAGGCTAAGCAAGTAGTAGACTCTCCAAACCTCAGACGCAGCGCATGCCTGGAAAGGGGGCCGGCCTCCACGTCCATGAATCAAATGAAGTAGTACATACGCACCAAGCAAGCGCGGTGAACAGGTCAAGAGGAAATATGTCTTATTGTGAAAAAGTGGATTTGTTACGAGATGAATGCTTGAGGGGGGTATGCGGCGCAACTTTTCACCGGAGACAAGTGTACAACAGGTGCAGATAATCAGCCTGCAAGACCCACAGCGTCAATGAGAAAGGCCCTGACAATGTCAAAGTTCTCCACGAGCGCATTCTGTTTCTTTCGCAACATGATGGAGCAAACCTTGGTCCAAAAAAGATGGTTTCCTTCCATCCAATCTCATAGCACCTGAGCGCAAGCACAGGCATCTGAAGGAAACACTAAAGGGCTTTTGGAGAAGAGCCAAGCTTTGAAAGCGATGCCACACACACTCGGGGCGATGACGGGACCTGGAGAAGTAGCTTCTTCAGAGGTCATGAATGACGCAGCAGTATGAGTGAGTGATAGTGAACAGGGTCACAGCGGCTAACAAGGAAGAAGAAAGCGCGTAGAAAACGTCACGCATCTGCAGTGCGGTCGCTGAAATGAAAGCTCTCCATCCTTTCCGCACACCAGTCACGATTTCTCATTTGTGCGGTCGGAGCTTCCTTCCGAGCTCGTACTGTTCTGTTCCATCTCACGGGCTGTGCCTTGGACGACCAGCTGCTAGCAGCTCTTGCTGTGTTTGAGCATCGTGTTTGTGAAGATGAGATCGACAAGTGTGCCGGTTGTGATGCCGAGAGTCGCGTACAGGGCTCCAATGTTCATACCCATCTCACGGCGAGCGGCCCACACGTCGTTGAGATTGCGGTGAATAGCCTTTACAGCATTGCGCTCCTCCTCGGTGAGGTCATATCCAAGAATGTCAGGCTGTGGTGCAGCGCTGGCAGGGGTATTTTGCGAGTGTCCGGGCAAGGTCTCGTCGATGGGCGTGCGCTCCAGCTTGCCAACCGCAAGTGTCGCGTGCTCGTCGGCAATGGTCTTCTTCAACGTACCGTCCTCAGCATCCCCGCACTCATTCATATCATAGCCCTTGCTTGCCAAATACGCTTTCACAGCCTCGTGCTCCTCACGCTTGTGCAAGATTGAGCTCCGCTTCAGGACCAAGTACAGCACGTTCACGTACGAAGCACCGCCCAGCAGCCCGATGAAGATCATCCACCCAAAGAGAATGAAGGATAGGCCGACCTGTTGGTTCTTTTCGTGTGATTTGATGTACATGACCCTGGCCTGCACAATCCAGCACACCGCGTTGATGACCTGGATGATGGATATAACACCCACATATGGAATCTTGATGATCAGCAGCGAGCTGCGCGAGATGAGCACGCCGAACTGGTAGCAAAACTGGCACACAACGTACGAGTTCTTCACCCAGAAGTTGTCCTTCCACTCCGGCTCACAGTGGAAGCTGAACGGCGCCATCAGCTGTGCAGCGTACTCAGCAACATACACGACAGCGAAGTTGAAGTATAACCAGATCATAGTGTTGTGCATGAAGATCATGTCTGGGCCCACGGCACGCCACCAGCGACGCAGCCTGTAGCTCAGCAAGCAGCACGAGGAGTGCAGGCGGTCGGCTCCCTCCTCAGAACTCGACTCTGGCTTGTGTACGAGAGGCGATCGGTGCCACGACACACCGAAGATGTTCATGATCATTTTGATCTCGTAGTCCTCCGACACGCTGGCAATATCCTGGTGAGCAAGTGCCCGTTCGCGCAGCACGCAGATGTGTGCGTCCTCCTCCCCCTCCAGACAGTGAATAATGATCTCCTTTCTCTTCCCATCCGCGCGTGTTGCCACAACTACCTTGCGCGGTGACACCATGCCAAACATGAAGCAGAGCCAGTAGATGATGCACAGAGGTGTGGACACCAGGAATACCTGCTGCTGCGTCAGGCCAGCGCTCGTGAGGCCCAAGAAAAAAAGTGCCGCGGCGACGCCGGAGATGCCTGTGCCGCTGCTCCACGCCCCGACAATCGAGTCCGGGTAACGCTGTAGGAACGTTAGCATCACACTCTCCCCATAGTTGGAGGCAGTGCCAAGCAACACAACTCCAATCAGCATCACCACGAACGCCGACACGTTGTTATGTGACCCTATTGGGGCCGCGATGCAGACAAAGAAGATGCCTACCAAAGAGGTGACAGCCATCGCTGTGATGCGCAGATTATAGGACACACGAGTCGCAATGAACATGTTCAGAATGCGGGCGAAAATGCCGAAAAAGATGTTCGCCCACGTGATAAGGGCGACAAGCTTCTTGAAGCCGTAGCCTTCCGCAAGGCTTACAGCAGCAGAGATGATGAGGCAGTAGTGGAAGTTGTTGATGAAACCCAACATCCACAAGAAGACACTGTTTCGGATGATTGTGTGATCGAACAAGCGTTGCACCGTTGCAGCGTCGCGCTTGTAGCGTTCGCTCTCCTCAATATTGACGGGATCATTGTGCGAGAGTAAAATGGGCTCGTTGTTCACTACATCTTTTCCCAATGCCTCTGGGGTCGTTCCGGAAAGGGTGTTCACTTCGACACCCTCCCCAGTATGTTCACCCATCTCAACGCCACGCATTAGCTACGCTCAATGGGCAAGAGTTGCGCAACTTGTTCGCGAGGAAGGATGGGAGAAGATAGGTCGGAGTCGGGGGCGTTCCTTTGGTAATGGATAGAGTGCTGGTCCTGTGTAAAGACTTTTGTCACTGAGAAAGAAAAGGGTACAGTATAAGGGAGAATAACCGAGAAAAGGGAGGTCCCCAATAAAGTGTTCATTCTGTGGTACAGCATGAGTGACACACCACTTCACTCGACTGTTTCGCAGGCCGCATCCTCTGATGCAAAGCACCTGTGGATACAAAGTACAGCAATGTCACTCATCAGCCATCTGAGCAGGGACGATGTCCTAAACTCCACCCACCCCGCCACGCAGGTCGCCCAACTGGTGCACTGCTCTGAGTGAGACTCAGGTTCACCGCACGAGCAAGCACTCGAAGAGTCGAGTCAGATCTGTTTCAGTCATGTTGAGGTTCCGCCCACCATACAGATAGGAAAAAGCATCCCTATGATCGCAGGCGAGGCCGACTTCTGCAGCAATGAATCACTCTGATTTACTCGCTTCTGAGATGCCTGGTCCTGGCACCGCCTACAAGGGTTGTGCATTGGTGGGAGCAGGGCTGCCTGGCTTGGCATAAAGATGAAGCTAAGGATTACACAGGCCACGCAGTCCCCGTCCCTCGATATCAAGATCAAAACAAAGCACAAAAGTATCTGTGGTGGATGGCACTCTAGCATTTTTTTTTTTGTGGTGCACTACCCTCACGCAATGCGCACACCTAAAGGTTCTGAAACTCCGGACATACAGCTGGTATTGAGTGCTTCAGCTTTGCTTCCTTTCACACAGTGCGTACGTGGGAGATACTGTCGCTGCGGAGAAAGCAGTCGCGCTTTTGTATCTACAGAAGACATTTGGCACGCAGAAGAAAGTGAGGGCGCAGAAAAATGCTTGTAGTGAGGTCAGCGAAGAGATACAGAAACACACTGCTTTAGTGCGTCACTGCACTGTTCATTTGCGAAACAGGCTGGAAAGAAAGTGAGACGACTCTGTAAAATAAAAAACAGAAGTTTATTACCTGAGATGGTAGGCCAAGATGAAGCTCACAGTGTGTGAAATTCGTGTGAAACACTGCCCACAACTTTTAAATGGAGCACTTCTCTGGCGGTCAGAGGAAGAACTTCTCTGTGCTTGTGGTGAAAACAACCGCTTCTAACGGCATGTGCCTGAAGAGGACCTTAGAAAGTATTCTACACAGAATGACCACCAGTTCTCTTGCACATGTGCTGATGACACGTAGCCGGTATGGAACTGCTTGCGAAGCTTTTTTGTTGCACATGGAAAAAATAATATGCCCATGTCCTTCCACATGCGGAGCTCGTGAATACCTGAATAATTAAACACGTTTGTTCTTTGTTTGATGAGTAGATTACTTGCAAAGCACTACACAGCAAGCAGATGAAGAGGCAGATAAGGTAGACAGCCTACCCTAGCATAAAGTACAGCAGCGAAGAGATGCAATACAGGAAACCTCATCGCTAACATCACAGGAGAAAAATACTGAGAAGGGTGGTGCAAAATATCTACGTGTAGTTGCTCGCTTGCACGCTGCATATCTGAGAAAGTAGAAGCGAAGAAAACAAAAGCGGTGTGGAGCACGTGCCAAGTGCGCCAACGTGGCATAATGTATCCTCTCTCTAGTGTGAAGGAGCTGTATATGGAAAGGAGAGAGGTGCGACTAGATCGAAGAAACGCTTGCAGTGCTTGAATGTTCAAGAAAAGCCGTGCAGAATAAAGGCGAGGCACAGGCGGTGGAGTAAGTACAAGCCTTTCTCTACAATAAAACGGAATGATAAGTGTAGCTATCCTGCCTCTTAGATTAACATCCCAAGGTTAGTTTTTCGACCAGCTGACAAAAGGGGGCACCGAAAGAAGTTTTGTATCCACAGTGGGTTGCGTCAATGCCCGTGAAACCATCCACTGAATCGCATTTGATTTTCAGAATATAAAGCACCAGTACTCCATCAAGTGGAAAAGGGAACAATATAAAGGAACGAGCCTACATACAGATGCTGTCAAGTCTTGTAGATTTCGAGGATCAGTATATCTATTACCTGTCGTAATGAAGCCAACAGAGGTTTTAGTTTTGAAGCAACATCCGCTAATACGACGCCCGCGAAGTCGGTGCGTCCGAAGCATTCAGATGTTCAAGAAGAGTGTAAGTTCTTCGCGGTATCGGGTTCCACACGCTTGTGTCAGGTATGCTAAGGTGACGACACTATGGGGCGTTAGAAATACATGATAAAATAAGCTTGTCGTTCGCAGTTGGAGTTGTATCAGCAGTGGACAGCAGCACATTCTGACAATTGTGGTCGAAGAGCTCCCTGTAGCGTTAATGCGGAGCGGATGAGATGCCTTCTACAGTAGAGAGACCGACAGTGCGAGATGGGGCTACAGAACAGAACTGATTTACATCCTTCCCCATGACGCAGCACCGATGACGTTGCGCAACCTACTTCAGATAATGACCATCTTCATCGGCAAAGGAACTTGAAGAAAGGTAGCAGCAAACGTCGTCCACCCGGAAAAAGTAACAGCACCCATTTTTCAGAGATAAAAGCTCAAGCGATACGGCAAAGCTGGGCGGAGGGACCGTTCACTTTTTACTGCAAATGTAGTTTTCATGGACATCAGAGGGGCTGTAGAAAACAGCTCAATGGACGATATCAAAGGGAAGCCGGTGCGGCGCTGCAAGCTCCCTACAAGCCTCTCACGTAGCAGAGATACTGTGAAGCGGTCTATACGATAGCATCAAATATCCAATAAGTAGTAATATGCCGTCACCATCGAAAAAAGAAGCTGTGCTGTCGGCGTGGTGTGCCCTTCAGTGCGTGTGAGAAGAGCAGCACAGAGAAGGACAGGTTACCTCTCCGTACCGGATCGAGTTGGAGATACACTGTCCACCCGCAGAGCGCTGCGCATACCGTAATTCGGTGCAATCATCTGTTTATCATGGTGCTGTGAACTGTGGTGAAAGTGACGACTTTTCCCTTTTCACTCATTTGCAACTGTGTAGCCGTTTCGTTTAATGTATTATTCTTGAGCAAGAAGCCCACGGTATACTATAAACACTACGCAATGCAGTACCTTGCCGATCTTTTGTCAATTCGCGTCTACTACCGTCGATACGAGTATGATGTTCCTGTGGAATTTATCACTCGTATGTATCCTGGCAGCGGCAGCTTTTTAATGCGCTACAAGGACTCCGAGGTTGCGAAGGACTTAGAAAGATGAACCACTCCGCAGATGCGGCGGTTATGTTGGATGAGTGGTTTGATGACGGTATCGATTCTGTGAAGTCCTACGAGTCGTCTACTACCTTGTGACCTGGAGAGGATGAGGGAGATCAGCACAAGCAAGACTCGAAGAGGACGAAATTCTGGTGCCGCTTCGTCATTGTCCGGAGTATAACTGCGGTGTAAGTGCCAAAGTAAGGGTAATATCTGTGTCAACACGGTACCGTTTAGTACGTTGATGATGTAAACTCCTGGTCTCGTTTCCAGTCTTGTGGATGTCATGTTATGGCAACCTCTTGCTCTTCACAAGTTGGTAGAAATGTGGCGACTTCAGGGTAGGGAGAATTCATCAATAGTGATGGCAGTGGTTTAATTCGCGGCGCTGCACCGGGGCTTATTGCGACTGTGTCGCCAAAAAGGGGGCGGGCTGTTTGAAGGGGGGGGGGACGCCTGGCGGGGGCGCGGTGCAACGCCAGACCGCATGCCCGTGGGTGCTTTGCGTCGGGGGATGGGGCGTTGCTTGGATGGTTTATACCTTTTTCGTGTGTGTGGTGGGGGGGGGGTTTGGTGGAAGGCCTTTGTTGGCGGCGCCGCCGGCCGCAGGGGGGGGGTATGGGTGGTGTGTCTCGCAGGTGCAGGTTCCGGGGTCGCGTGCGTGTTTTGTGGCGGTTTGGATGCACCCGTGCAAGCGGAGACGCTACAGTTAAGCATCTTACGTGAGGTGAAAAACTTTTTGTTGGCTTTTTTTTTTGGGTGGTGCGTGTTGCGAGTGGATCTGTGAGCAAGTAGTTCTCCGCGCGAAACAATGTGAGTGGGATCTCATGGGTCACGCGGAGGCATTCGGCCAGTTGCAAGTCTGCGCGTCAGGGGATCACTGAAAGCACCAGGTTGCACACATGCGGCGGGCAAGTCGCGTTGAGACGGTGGCATCAAAAAGTCTTCGTTCACGCCTGCGTGCTCCATGGGGCTCTCACACCCAACGGCCAAACCGCGCTTGCGCATTGGCTTGCGAACGTAATGATCATAGAACGACGTCGGCCCGTTGGAGACGCGGTCGACGCACGCCTGCGTCTCGCTGTCATACTGTGCTTCGTTAATAGGTTGCATGAGGTAGTCGCTATCCAGTGTTGCGCAAACGCGGTTGTACGCAAGGAAGTTCGACGCCGTTGGTGGGCTATGCAAGTTAATGGTGACGCCGACCTCCTTGCAGTCCACAACGACTTTTGCGGGTACAGCAGGGTGCTCGGTGCTGCTCATGGCCTTGTCGCGGAACGCCGGCGTTCCGCAAAACAGGAAGAGAGAGAAACAACCCGTGAAGGCCCGACAGCGTCTGTGGACGATACTACAAAGCAAAGCAAGCTAGAGAGATGGTGATAGGGAGGAGGGAAGAGCAATGCCCGCGCAGGCTTCGACCAAGGCGCAGTGGCAATGCAGGAAGACAGCCAAAAGTTAGCTGTGGAAGGGGGAGGAGGCAAACAGCGTGACGGGGACGGGAGGTATCGAGAGTGCAAGCAGTCGTGTCGGGCAAGCCAGCGAGCGGGAGAGGCGTCCCCAGCAAAGGACAGAAAACTGCGCGAGCGTCTCACATCGTTCTGCGTCGTGCAAGTCAGGAGAAGTCTGACCAGGCTCTCCGAGGCCTGTGTCGTTCACAGTGGATGTTGCAGTTGTGGTATTGCTTTTGAAGAAAAACAAGAAATAACATGAAAATCCGTTAGCTGTTCCGAAGACACGAAGACGTCAGCGTGGCGAGGTATACGACCGCGTGTGAGCCGCTGGAAAGGAGAGGGCGGCGCACAGATTTAGCGGCGGCGGCGGCGGATCATCTTCTTCTTCTTCTTGGCCTGGAAGATGATGCCGTCGTGGACCTTCTCGAACCACTTCATCGCCTCCTCCTTGGTGACGTGGTGGGAGTGACCGACGCGGCTGCACTTGCGCTTGCGGTGCGCCACACGCTCGCCACGGCGACCGAGAACGACGTAGAAGTCCATGCCGTAGATACCGGTAGAGGGGTCGTACTTGATGCCGAGATCGATGTGCTCATCGATGCCAAAGCCGAAGGAGCCGGTGTCCGAGAAGTTGTAGCTCTTGAGCTCGAACTCCTTCACCTTGAGGCCCTTCTCCAGCAGCTCCTCGGCTTTCTTGCCACGGACAGTGCAGTGCACGGCAATCTTCTCGTTACGACGGATGCCGAACGTGCGCACAGTCAGGCGAGCGCGGGAGAGCACCGGGGTCTGCTCGCACAGCTGCTCCAGCACCTTCGACGCACGCGTCAGGCGATCGCCACTCTCACCAACGCAAATATTGATGCAGAGCTTCTTCACGACGATCTCCCGCATGGGGTTCGCAGCCTTGCTCTCGGCGACCATTTTCGCAGTCTTCGGTCTGATGAACTGAGCCGACAAAGTGTGGTGGATGCCGGAGAGTAAGAGGTAAAAGGTTAGGAAGAGAGGAGAAAAAGAGGGTAAAAGAGACGAGGGGGCGCCATCATGGACGCAAGGAAAAACATGCCCGATGCAGTGCCGGTTGGACAGGAGCAGGCTGATGGGATGAAATCCGGTGTTCTTGGTGCACTGACTGCTTCTTGCCTTTTTGCTTCGCATGCGAACTAAAGAACGTGATCAGTGCCCGTGCAACGATGCGCAGACAGTGGATCGACGCTAGCGTCTCTTTTTTCTTTCACTTTTAACCGAAGTACACGCCCTTGACCTCCACCAGCACGTGCTAGCGAAGGGGTACCACTGTGAACTCCACCACTGATACAATGGGCGAGAAGGTAACCTTCTTCTGTCGTTTTTTGACCGATGCCCGCTCTGGGCGGCACGGGACTACACACCAGAAATGTCCCGGGCACTGCTTCGTCGCATATGCGGAGAATCGCGGTGAAGTGTGCTGATGTAGTCGCTTGCGACGTCGGTGCCGGTGGCTGCGAGAGGACGACGCCGATGGTGGAGCAACAGCCACTGCCTCTAGAAGCTTTTCCCATAGGATCGCCACGGGCGATTCGTGAGACATTTGGAGGCGCTGGAACAGTGCATGCGCCGACCCACGAACACACGGTGCGGGAGGGAGCACAAAGAGAGAGAGAGAGAGAAGAGGGCAGTGGAGGAAACCAAAGAAGGTGGAGACAAGCACGATGAGCAAGAGACATGTGAAGAAGTGTGCGTGTGTGTGTGTGTGTCAGCGGCACAAAGAAGCCTCTCGGCCACTTAGCAAGAAGTGGGGCAATTCTTTGAGTGTTGCTGTCACCTGTGATGGCGAGACAAGGGTGTACAGTGGGGAGGAGTAGCGACGCGGCTTCCCTCTCTCATCGTTTTTTTCTGGTTTTGTCCTGGTTGATTTGCTTGCCCGTGAAAGAGGGCCCTAGTGCAGTAGGGAGTCGGGGGGGGGGGGGGGGCAGGTTCAACCGTCGCCAGAAAATGCAGAGATCTGTGAAGAGAAGTGGAAGAAGGACAGAGACGACACACATGCGCTCGTCCTCTACACCGTTGGACAGAACAAGCCCTTTCCTTGCCGCCTTTCTCCGCGCCGTAGCTACGCCGCAGCCGGCGGAACAAATCGGAAGCGGGATGCCCAGTACAGCTTGTTGTCGTATAAGGCCGGGTCTTCGGTGGGGTCGATGTATGGGTAAGTGAACTCGGTGCCCCCCATCACGTCCCTCGTTGCACGCACCACCACGCAGAAGGCGCCTGCCTTCACGAAGTTGTCCATTATGTTCAGGCGACTGTGGCGCCGCAGCAACGGCCCCAGACGGTTCGTCGATTCCATGTACACTGTTACGTTGGGCTCGGTGATGCCGTGGTTGATGAGATCCACAACAGGCACCAAGGATGGACCGCCAAAGATCTTCTCGCTATTGGGAATATCAACGCAGCGGCTAGCGCAAGCTCGGTGAGCTCGCTCAAGGTCATCCATGGGCACGTGGATATGCGAGCGGCTCAGGTCTTCGTGCATCTGCGCGACCAACAAGCTGTTCAAGGTGTCAATTTTCCTCATGTGCGCCGTTAGATCCGGCCCCAAGGCAGCCGCGAGGAAGGCGTTGTCCCCTTCGTCGACTCGCATGTGGCGTAGATACCCCTCGAGAGGGCTGCGCGGCTGCATGGCGAGGGCCGTGAACACAGTCGTTAGTGCGGCTTCCTTCGAGTACGACACCATCATACTATTCTCCTGCACTGTGTAGGTGTGTAGGGCAGCGGCGAGCTGGTGGCCCCATGGTGATGCGAGGGCAATGATAGGTGAGATACAGGCCAGGTACGGCACCAGCGCCAGCACCTCGCCCTCTCTGGCAGTATCCGCCGCTTTACACACGAGCCCGTGACAGCCCTTCGTGGAGACGTACTGATACTCCACACACGGCGCTACCATGATATTGAGTCGTGCACTGACCTGTTTCCACATTCGGTTACCGTCAGCAGAACGGAAAGGTTGCGTGCGCAGGAGACCTGGGAAAAGAATGAGAAAATGGGAGATTTAGAAGGGCGCCGCGAACGGAGTGCAAACCCCGATCCAAAGGAGAGCAGTGGGAACCAGACGCGTGCGAGGCGTGCCTGCTAGAGGCGCTTTCCAACAGAAGTTGGAGTCCAAAATGCGCCGCAGCACCTCTCCTGCAGGAACGTGTGAGCTTGTCAGGGAGAGAGAACGGGGGCAACGGCGCTAATTGGTGAGGAGATCATAAGCTCGGCGATGACGCGCAGCTATAGGAGGAGTATTGTTTTTGTTTTCTGGGCCATGCGCCCGCAACGCAACTGCGCTATAACAAAGGGAGATGAGCTGACATATGGGCTAGCCGACTACAGTACCAATTCTGAGAAATGCCGCACTGCAGGACGTGGAGAAACAACACCACACAGTGGATTCACGACAAGAATAGACGCCAGTGAACAGGAAAGAAAAACACCCACGCCCACGCTTTCTCGTTAACCACAGGGCACGCGTGTTGTTCACCCAGTGTGTGCCGTCATGGAGGAGGTTTCTGCTCACTCTCTTGAACAGAGAATGCAGAGCGCAGCTTGTCGGAGCGTTCTCTTTGACGTTGCTCGATCGTTTCAAATTTCTTCAAGAGCGCCTCCTTCGCCATGCTAGGGCCGGCCAAAGCATAATCTGTCGCTCTGCGGTCGCGGACCTCACCGTGATCACTGCCTTCAATCACGCTCAGCCTATAGCGCTGCGCCATCTCACGCTCTTTCTCACGATGCATGCGCTCCAGCTCACGCTCCTGCTGCATGTGCGCATTTGACAGCTGCTGAAGTCGCTCCATGAAGTTCTCGGAAAGCTTCTCCCGGTCTGCAGCTGCTTGGTCTGCCATGCGCTTCAGCGCGGCGTCGTGAGCAGCCCGAAGTTCTGCTTCTCTGGCTTGTAGCCGTCTCTGCGCATCCACTTCCTGCTGGGCCTGGGCTGCGCGCAGGGCCGCTTCTCGTTCACGAAGCTCGCGCTCGCGGCGAGCGATGTCTTCGATCAGGGCTTCCTCGCGTGCACGAAAGCGCTGCTCCATCACATCTGCCTCCTCGCGTAGTTGCACTCGCATGAATTCCTTGTCGCGCTCGAGCTGCTCTTTCCGCTCTCGCAGTTCCGTGCCCATGGCAGTGCTACGCTGCTGTACTAGCCCGGCCAGCTCGTCGTACTCGTGGCGCATTCGCGTTGCAGTTTCTTCCCAACTCGCTTTCAGCTGCTCTTCACGTTTCTCTACAGTTGCGAGCATGTCAGCTTGAAGAGACTCCACACGGTTGGCGAACTCTTCCCGCATCTCCGCGGCGCGCTTGTCGTAGGCGGCTATGAGGTCGTTTCGGTAGGACTCGAAGTTGCTGTACTGCTGCATAAGGGCCTCGTTCTTATCCCTCTCGCACGCAGCCACCGTCCGCCGCATTGAGGACACCACTTCGGCACAAAAACGCAGCGATGCCTGCAATTCGTTAGTGTGGAGCTCGTGCATCTTACAGGCCTGCTGGAGTCCGTTGCGCTCCTCGACACACTGTGCCTTGGCAAGTATGGCCTCCGATAGCTGCACACGCGTAGTCTGCAGCTCATTCTCCAAGGCAACAATGCGTTCTACTTGATGTGCAACAACCTCCTTCATGCCAGCTTCGCTTTGCCGAAGCTGCGCACATTCGCGTGTCAGGCTGTCAAGTCGTTGCTGCTGCTGCAGAGAAAAAAGACGCTGACTCTCCTGGTAGGCGGCAATTTCTTTCTGATGTACGGCGACGTCGGCTTGCTTGCGTGCGGCAGCCTCGCTCATGCTGCGAAACGCTGCCTCACTCGCCTGTGCGAGGCGCTGGAATGTGCTCCACCGCTCCTCCATGCTGGGCACTGTTGCGGTTGTACTGTCGCCCTCTTCTTGCGAAGCGACGGTGGAAGTGAGCACTGGCGGCCCCATCCACATCGGGAGCCCAAACGCTTGCGCGACCATGCCCCTGGTTGCACCGTTGGAGTTACCTACCGTGGTGTCGTGCTCCCGCTGCGGTGAGTGTGCGGTGGTTCCTTCGTCTGTGAGAGCCGGTGAGGCTGCGCATACGCTCTGCTGTGTCTCCACCGGCTTCCAGGGCACCGTGGAGGGCCGCCACACTGGTGCCTCACGCGTCTCCTGTGTCGTGTCTGGTAGGGACATGGGACCCCCTGTCGCTGCGGAGACAATATACTGGGAGGGAATGCCCGTGTGTAGATATATAGAGAGAGCAACGTGTGCCTGCGCCTGTACCGGCGACGTCAGATGCCATCAACAGCGAAAACGTGACCCACCATACACGCGGGGTGAGCGGTGGGCGCGGAGCTTCCGCAACGCACGCAGGCCGAGATGTGAAAGCATGTGGGCGACGAGGAAAAGGCGTCGGAGAGCGGACGTTGCGAACCGCCGTGAAATGCACCACCGCGCACGGACAACGGGAGAAAGAGAGAGGGAGAGAGCCTGGCTTGTGAGGCCGCGCGATCGCACTTGGGTGCGAGGGAGAAAACGAGGCATGCATCTGACATCGAAGCTGAGAAGCGCGCTAACGCACAACACCGGCGTCACAGAGCTTCGGGTACACGATTGGTAGTCACGTGGGCGACGGCATACAGCGGGGAAAGGAGAAGTTGACGATCTCCTGTGCTGCTTTCTATTGCGTAGGTATTCTTTCCCCCTTTCCGTGCAGATGTCGAGGATTGCTCTGCTGTATCTCCAGCGAGAGTCACTGGCGTGACGGTGTGCGCTGTGATCAGACAAGGTCGTGGCCCCCCTCCACTACTCCTACATCGGTGCGGAGAGGCAAGACACAGTCGGTCACGAAGTGGTGAGCGTAAGACACAGTGAACATGAGGAAGATGCGGGAGATTCATTTAAGGAAAGGAGGGCTGCGGGCAAACGGCATCGCCGACGAAGACCAAAATTGGGGAAATGTGAGGGAAGAAGAGTGCGGCGAGAGTGAGGTGGTGCAGCGGCAGAGAGTGAAGGGAAGCACGCTAGATGACAAGAAAGAACACGCAAAGAAAGTATCGTATATAATGAATGGCACAGCGACTACAGCGCCAGAGGTTCGACATTATCTCGGCGCTTCACGACCGTTCGAACTCAAAATCTACCGCACAGCATTATCATGACCCCCACCTTCTTCGCCGACACACGTGAGAACCAAAAGAGTGAAGGAGCACCGGGGTGCTTGGACGATCATATGCAGGCTTTCACCAGCCGTTAACGTTAGGCAAGCCTACAAGCCCACCAGAGAAACAAACGCAAAGGAATCGCCGACACACCGACAGACTCGCACGATTAAGAGCACGATATCGAAAACAATACCGTGCATACTAGAGTTGCGTGGAAGCCCCTCTTGCATTCCTTTGTATGTGTCTGTGTGTGTTTGTGTGCGTGTGCAATGCCCCAATTCGCACCTACGTCTGTTCCCCTCTTCATTGCTCTCAAGAGCGAATAACCTGAGTGTCCTACACGGTGGGGCGGGCAACAGAGAAGGTGTGCTGAGTGTTGCCTGCCTCCAGCTTCTTCACCGCTTCCTCTGCGCGCTTGTGCGTTGTGAAGGCAATCAGAAACGATTGCGCACCATCTTTGCCAACCTCTGGTGGGGCAATCACAAAACGACCAGCCAAATCGCTCAATAGCGACGTCAGCATGATTTCGGTGACGTGATGGCCAGTTATGACGAGGCACAGCTTCTTTTTGACCGACGGCTTCGCACATTGCATGAGGAATTGCAGCGGGTCCATCTGCGAGTTCCGAACAGCGTCACTGAGGAGCACAGGCGGGGCAGCAGTGTCGCCTGTTTTGGTGAGCAGACATGAGCGGTTTGGCTCATTGTCAACGCTTTCAGAACGCACGTGGAAGTACTTGGCGAGTGCGTGCACAAGTGCACGCGTCTCGGAGTTGGCCGGCGGAAGGGATATGACTGAATCGTTTCCCTCGACAAAGCTCATCAGCTGGCTCTCCACCCGCTTCACCCCGGATGCTTTCTGCTGCGCGGCGTCCCACAGCATAAGGGAATACAAGAATTTCTCATTTTTTGTCTTGCTGAGTGACGTGAGAACATCAAGGCGGCGTGTGAAGAGGCAGTCGTTGTCGCACGGGACAACTACCGCAAACTTGTTTGGCCCCTCCGCCTTCCGCTTGCCAACCATGGCGCACGGAAGACTGCGTGTCACGCGGCCGCAGTTGCACGTGCATCGCAGGTACACCGAACACGGTGGGCACGGCGTGGTGCTGTGGCAGGGCTTGGCACAGCGGTGCCCGCACTCCTCGTGCAGCCGATCGCACTGTTGGCGGCAGGGGTTCGCCTCCTCGAGGCACGGTCCACTGTGACACACGCGATTACAGAAGTGCCCGCAGGGCATCTCCATCCCGCACTCGTCCTCGCACGCGAGATCCGTCACACCGCAGGACAGCATGACCAGCGTGTTGTGCCTCGGACACCGGCGTTTGACGGGCACCCCACAAGGGGGACACGGCCCAAAGTGGCAGTTGTGGCCCACCGGGTGGCCGCACGGACGTGGGATGCGGCAAGCTCGTTTGCACACGGGCGGCTGCGTGCCGCACTGCTGCGGAGGCCGCAACACCTCAGCGCCGCAGTAGCACGTAAGTGTTTCAGTCACAACATGCACACACGGCGGGCATTGTGTGGAGGCGTGGCAGAGATCCTCGCAGGTGTGCCCGCACGGAAGCGGACGACCACACACTTGAAAGCACATGTGCGAATTTGTTTGAGTCTTGTTTCGATCTTGGCAGCAGATCACCTTGCACTTGTGTCGCCCACACGACAGCTTCGTACCGCACTCATAGGTGCAAGTGAAGTTCTGCGACTCCGCGCATGACAGTCGCTTGCGCACCTTTCGGCAACGGCACGAGACGTCCACGCGCACCTCGCACGGTGGGCAAGTTCCTGAGTGGCACTGGAGCTGGCAATGATGCTGCCCACAGGAGAGCAACTTGCTGCATATGCGGCCGCACTTCGGAATGGGATCCGTGCATGCATACCGCACGGTCTGCAGCTCCGAAGCGCCGCAGGGGCAGGTGTGAACGGTGGCGGGGTCTGTTGGGCACGGTGGACACTCGCCGCTGTGACACAGTAGCGTGCACTTGTGCTCACCGCATCGCAGTGTTTTACCGCACACGCTTCCGCACGCAAACGACGTCTCCTTTGTGCAGGGATGCTGTTTCGTAGTTTGGCCGCAGTAGCAGATGAGTGTCGTCGACTCCGAGCAAGGTGGACACGGCCCGGTGTGGCAAGACAGCAGACACATGTGTGTTCCACACGCCAGAGGACGCCTACAGGGATGGTCGCACGTTGTCTCCGGGTCGGGTTGACCGCACGGATAGGTGTAGGTCGTTGTCCCGCATGGACAACGCTGGGGCCCCACCATCAGTTGGCACCGCGGACAAGGGCCAGGATGGCACTGCACAGGGCATCTGTGCGTGCAAAATGGCCTCACACGGCCGCAGAGGCGGCCGCACGAGTGGGGCGTCACAAGCGGGTCGTACTTAGGCTTCGACACCTTCCCACAGAAACACAGATCAGTCAGTGGCTTTGGTTGCATGTGGCGGCACTGTGGACAAGAGAAGACAACCGTATCGCGGTCCACTTGCGCCCATCTTCGAATGCAAGCAAAGTGGTAGATTTGAAAACATGCTTGACAAGACCAAATGGGCTGTTGCAGCTTCACCAGCTCCAAGCAACTGGGACACTCGTACGTTTCCCGCCGCAGCTCATCCGCGACGCGAAGGCTGCGCTCATCCTCGCCGTTGCCATCCGCCATGATAGCAAACAAAAGGACAATGATCGACGAGCGAAGAGGTGATGAGGAGAAGAATCCAAAGGAGCAAAGCTCTTCAATCGCCACCACCACTGGCAGACGCCCAGATTTGCACACCCTCAACAGAAACAGAACGCGACACGATCAAGGACAACGTGCCCTGATGTGCGTGCTTGCCCTCCTTTCGCCCTCTCTGATGTGAAGAGCAGAGCACAGGCGGGGGAGGGCACCCGCGCTTGGCAAACGTCGCCGCTCTGAAACGTCACGCTGGGAACACGTTGCTCGAGTGAAGGATGAGAAAGCAACGTGGGGAAGTCGAGTAGTTGTGTTTGTGTGCGCGTGTTTCAGTTAGGATGCGTGCGAAAGATATGATGCTGTGCACTCACTAAGGGAAAGAAAGGGGAGCACAGAGATTGGCGAGTGTGAAGAGGTTCGGCATGAAAAAAAAAAAAAATGCTTGCAAAGAGTGATGGCGGGCGTCCCGCGGTCGTGGGCACAAGGAGTCGAAGATTTGGGTGCGCACAGTGAAAGCTGTCCGTGGGGATGCCAGACGCGTTGTGTTCACCAGAGATCCACAGCGTATGAGACGCAAGTGCAGGGGTGCGGGAAAGAGAGCGGGTAGAACGGGGGTTGGACATTTGCTTGTGTTTCTGTGATAGTTGGTGTGTGCGAGTGTTAGCCCCCCCTCCCTCGAGAGAGGCAGACGCAGGATCGGAGGGGGTGCAAAGTGGTGCGAGGGCAAAAACTCACATACACACATAGTAGCTGTGAGGGTACACGCGATAGACGTGTGCTGTACGCCACCCCAACCCGACACCATACGGGAAGCTCAGAGGAGGACAAGAGAATAACTACAAAAGAAGCCTTCAGCATGGGGTAGTGCCGATGCGTTGCCGATCGCATCGGGTGTACGCGCGGTGTTTTTATTCGCCGCCTTCCTCATCTTCCTTGTCAAGCCGTCGTTGCAGCGCGTTCAGCATTTCACGTCTTCCGTCGGTGGTGACGGCGGTGCTGAGCCCAGAGGTCTCTGCCAGCGGTGCTGTAGACTCCCCTGCGTGCTGTGGAAGCTGCCATTCTACAGTTCTACAAGCGGCAGAAAAACTGCTGTCGTCGGCAGCCGGTACAAAGGAGTCGATGCGCTGTTGGGAGGACACGAATGGTGTGCGAAAGAGGTGCTGCAACCGAGTTGCTTTCTTGTGTCCCAGCCCAGCAATGCCTTCCCACTCTGACGCTTCACTCATCAGTACGTCGGCTATACTGTTCTTTCGATTGGCGATGCGCACCACGTCGTTGCGCGTGACCACCTGCGGCGTCTGTGTGAGTGCCTCGACGAGAAGCGGCAGTGGTGCATCCCCCACATTCGGACGCTCCGCGATGGTGAACTCTAGGGACGCCACCCCGGATACTGTGAGACTTGCCAGGTATTGCACTGCATCATCAACCGACCACACAAGAATGAGTCCGCACTGCTGCGCCACTCCGCACTCCAGATTCAGCCACGAGAGGGTCTCGAGAGAGACTTCGACAACACTATCCATGCGAACCATGAGAATCACTGGTTGCGTCCCACATCGCTGGCGCACCTCTTGCAAGCGGAGTACTAGCGATACTCGATCAAGCTGCGTTTCCGCGCAGTGAAGGTCATAGTACAACACCGACGACGCCCCGCTCGAGAAGTCGCAGTGCTGTAGCTCCTCGTTCACCTCCACACGCACTCCACGACGCTGCCGCAGTGCCTGGGTCACCTCGTGGTGCACCCACCGTGCACCCACAGAAACCACATGTGCGCTCATGAGCCTGCGCCGTGGAACTGGGGACAGGCATGCGGGGATGCGGCGGCAGCGCAGTCAAGGGGGAAAAAAGGGCAGAGACCGAGTAGAAGACGGGAGCGCCCTCGTTCCACTCACGCGAAACGTGCAGGGAGGCTGACCCCGTATTTCGATCCCCCTTCTCCCTGCGCACGTCAGCGAGCAATTGCTGTACGGAAAGAGTGCGCAACAATTGCCGTACATGTAATATTAGATTTGGAAACGAATAGTGAATGTGATGAGTGGGATGAAGACGGCAATATTGGAAGAAATGGTAAAACCTGCATGCATTCGTGTATGTATGTGGCTGCAATGACAGAGTGCGAGCAGAAGAGCACCGCAACCATTGCAGCAGTGAACCGTGTATGAGGCAAGGAGAGCCGGCGAAGAGGTACGGTTCTTGCTCGCACCACCTTCCTCGATGTCCCCTTGGATAGGCAGCCTGTTCGCCAAATGGAGTTCAGGTGCCGCCGTCGCCCCTTCCCCCTCCCCCACACACATTTACACTACTTGGGCACGTGTGCGACAGTGAAAGGGCGATGCATGCGTGCTTTGTTTCTTGTTCATTTTTTGGCGGTGCCCACGCCTTGCACGACCAGTAAGTGCGCGAGTGATGGGAGCTGTACACAGGGTCATGGAACACGTTTCGAACAGTGGAGATGAATGAGTGAGGTGTGCGCGAGGGTCCAGGGAGCACTGAGGAGCCTGTCCAAGGGAACCCACTGGACAACTAGAGCAAGCTCATCACGGTGTGTGCTGCCGATCTCCGATGCGAACAGACACGGGATACAGACACAATATTTCTTCTCAACATTTTCATCATTGCTTACAACATGAGTCGAGCTCCGCTCTACCAAATGGCCCACAGACCCCATCGCATGGTGCCCAGTAGCGAGACACACACCCGTTACACTACATGCACTGAATCCGTCATCTGGGAACGGCCCCTGCGCCTGAGACGGTACACAGCCCCCCCTTTATAGATGACTTCACAGCCGCTTCCTCCATTATGCAGGTCCCCACGTGGTGTATCTTCAGGAGTGACTCGGGCTCAGTACTAATGGGGAGTAACTGTGGGATGAGATACCTTCGAGTCTTGCTGACACGCTTCATGCCATGTGGATGGTGCGAAGGTGTCCACTGAAGAGGGTCTCCCGAATGCAACTCAGTCCAGATCTGGACTGCCCACATCAGCAGCGGTCCGTCTTATTCACATCCGAACGACATAGAAACCTGACCATAGTACTACCAGAAGCCACGCGAAGTTTGCCAGGGGTTTCAAGACTACTTCGGCTCTCGCCAGAGAGTGAGATACTGGGAACTGAAGCTGCGCACGGAGGTGTGTGACCCTCCACCGTCATCAAAGAGATAGCGACACAGCGAGAGACAAGATTTAGTGAAGTAGACAACGGGGGTCCAAGACAATACAAAGGCTTACCGGTGGTGTGTGTGAAGTGGCGCACACCATGGGGTACCTGTAGATCCGTCTCTCGTGTCTTCTGGGCTCAGAAGCGCAACGAAGACAGAGGGAGGAGGAGAGGAACCGTAGAGATCTGCATAGACGCAACGACGTTAAAACCCATCCGCCGCGTACCCCGGCACAAACGCGCTCATCAAAGACACCCAAGCATACATATCCACTCCCACAGAGGCAAAGAAAAAAAGGTGTCAAGTAGTTATATATTAAAGATTTATTGTATCTTCCGCACGTTTGTGCGCTGCGTAGCCCCTAATGCACCAACGGGCATGCATGTAAGGGCGTTGGGTGCTGAGGAGGGGAGGGGGGAGGGGGTCGGCACGGGCGCACAAGCGCCGCGGCTGAATCACACAAGACAGAGGAGAAATAGTGCGAGCCCACAGACATACCAAAGGAAGAAGAGCAAATCAAGTAAGCAGACAGGTGGTACCCTTCGGGGCATGGGAGGAAGATGAGTGAGGGGGAAGGGGCTGGATGGAGGGAGGCGCTCCCATAGGAGACGAATGAGGCGGGAGAGACAAACCACTGCCCTCCGAACTACAAGCTTTTAGATACATGCACGTACATGCTCTCAGATACGGAAGCGCAGGAGCACTGAGGGCGCGCACAGCCCTTTGCCTTTTCTCTCTCTCTGTACGGCACCGTTCGCTCCTCCTCAACACTCCCACGCCTTCCCGCGTGGCCGACCAACATGTGGAAACCGACTACTGCGCCGCGCAGGTGGCCTGCGGGCCCTCATTCTCCTCCTCAGCCTCCTCGTCCTTCTTGATCTCCTCCTCTAAGACCGATAGGTCCTCTCTAGTGACGTAGCACACCTCACCGCCCTCGTTGTCTGCAGAGACGTCTACACTCTTTGGCGGCGGCAGTGCTTGTCGTAGCAACTGCAGCTGCGCTGTATCGATGTGATCGGGGTAGCGGACACTGAATTCAATAACAAGGTTACCAAACTTGTTGGCCTGCTTGTGTACCGGCATGCCCTCGCCGATAACGCATTTGACATCGCCAGGCTTTGTTATGGTTCCACGCGCTTGCCTCACCACCAGCTCCCGACCGTCAAGGTGGGTGAGCTTGAACTGAAAGCCACAGAGAGCCTCCGCAAGGGAGAGCTGGTGTTGCATGTGAAGGTCACAATCGTCGCGGTTGAAGACGTCGTGCTTGACTTGCTGCAGCACCACGACGAAGTCGCCGGGGTGCTCCACCCCCACCTCCTCATCAGCCATCCGCGGAAATGTGATGCGCTGACGGTGCGCCATACCCTTCTCCACAACCACTTGCACCGACGCCTCTACCTCCACTGTCTTGGTGCCCGAGCAGCGGCCGCAGCGGTTACGCGAGTCTATGTGTTCACCGGAACCCTGGCACGCTTCGCAAACCATCTGCATCTGTTGGACCATCATACCCATCTGCCGCACCATCACACGTGAGCCGCTGCCACGGCACACGGGACACATGTTGCCACCGCGTGACGGGCCTTTTCTCTTGCAGCCGGTGCCTTTGCAATCGGGACACACCACGGTGCGCTTGCGTTCGAGCTGCACCATCTTGCCACTGTAAAGGTCTTCGAGGGTGACAGGCAGGGCGTACGCCGCGTCCCGACCGCGTCGATTGCGCTGTGCTCGGCCACCGCGACCGCCGTCGAGGCCGACCATGCCGCCGTTAAGCATGGCGTTCAGCATATCATCCATGCCTCCTCCGAACATTGTGCCGCTAGATTCTAGGAGAGACACAAAGAGAGGGAGGAACAGACACGGGTAGAGGGCAAGGCAAAAAAAAAAAAGAAACAATGCAGAGGGCAAAGATAATCAAATTACGCGAGCACGCATAGACGCACCTGCGCGCGTTGGATTGGGAGGGAAGGCGGAGACACCAAAGAGAGAAAGAGAGAGTGGAAGAGGAAGGCCGAAAGGAGGCAGAGGTGTCGCGCCACAGGAGGACGGCATTCGTATACAACAACAACGCAGGAGAGAAGCAAAAGGAGGAGGAGGAAGGAAGCAAGAGATGAGCATGGAAAGAGACAGAGGGGGGGGGGTAGCAGCAGGATGCTATCGTTGAGTACCATCCGATACCGGAGACAGTAGAGGCCGCCCCCATTCACACAGACACTGACGGTGTGGTGGGCGCTACTGTAACGGATGGCAAGGGGGAGAGGAGCACACACAGAGTATCACTCACATGCTCAGTCATCACTCTGTGGTTACTAGTTGTTGAAGTCTCTAGTGACTACGGATTTGTAATGCGTGTGTTACGTCTGTGACATAAACGTGTATGTGCTCTCCTTGAGCAGTCCCATTGCTTCACCTCTGTCGCTGCACTCGACCGCTTGCGTGCGGAGGACTGGGGGAGAGGCGACGGAGAGACCGCCCCGGCCACTCGACAGCACTGCCGCAGAGCGAGAAAACTCCTCCTCCGCGTCAGTTAACAGCTCTGCCTTCTTTCTCCTCTGCAGCCGTGCACCTGCTTGGTTTCGTCTTCACCTTTTCAAACACAAACAGCCGGTACAGTCCCACGGCGGCTTGCTCACTGGGCGAAAGGGGACAGTCTACTATGTCGCCGCCACTGTTGCGTTTGCGGTGCTGCTCCAGCATCACCGCTTTGCCAGCCTCTGTGTCCTTGTGCTGACCATAATAGTGCATAAAGTTGTCTTCAAGCAGGAGCTTCAGCTGGTGCTCCGCGCAGAGTGCCACGAAGGCGCCCCACGGCACCACGAACTCTGTCATGTCCTGCACGCTGCGTTCGACTGTTGTGGCGTACGGCACCCCAAAAGAGAGTTCGACGGGGTCGAAGTGTGAAGCCTGCAACTGCGCATACGCTTCAGCGCCGAAGCGCACACCGTACACATCGTTTCCAAACTCGGCTCCGTGTTCCTTGGCGCGAGAAAGAAGCTCCACATCGCTCACAGTAGTGCCGACAAATCGGCCGCACGGCGCCAATGAGTCTGCGATGGCCTTCACAAAGTACTGCATGCTCTCCTTCGACCGACACCCGTAGTGCAGCGAGAACTGACACGATGTGAGCTGGAATGGCCCCCGTTTCAAGAGGTCCTCGCGCAGTCCGGAGGACTTGTCGAAAGCGTCGTGCACAGAGAAGAACGCCGGGAATCCCTTCTGCTTTCCGTTGGCCACCTTCACACTCTGACCCTCAGATGTGCTGTAGCGAGCGGCCGCCTCAGCGACACACTCCACTGAGGCGTCCGTCATGAAGAGAAAAGCGGGGCGAATGTGCTGCCACTTCAGCAGGTCCCCACCACGACCGCAGCAGACATCCAGCACATGCAGCTTCGCCGAGGGCTTGAGCGCGCGCCGAATGCCCACTGCAGTGGTGGTGAGGAGCACAGATTTCACCCAGTTGTTGAAGCGGCGAAGATCGCTGCGCTCCCCATTGGCCAGCTCCTTCGCGACACTGCCGTAGTGCCTGCTTGTTTGCTTAGTTACCTTGGAACTAGGGGGGCGGCTCACAACCAGCGGCGCATCCCTCTTCCGCTCTAGTAGCATCGCTGTCTCCGGCGCCGTGCGGTGCCGAAGAAGCCAGTCAAGGTGCTCAATGACATTGTCAAAGATGGCTTCCTTGTTGTTCCCTCGTGGATTGGCGTGAATGAGCTCCCAGTAACCACTGTCGCTGTTGTAGAAGGCGTCGAGAACGTAGTCCGACCACGCATAGCACCCGCCAGCGTTTGCCAGTTGGATGTAAAGCGCCTCCTCGAGGCTCGGCACGGGGGTGCCGTCTCCGGCGCTAGGTTCATAGCCGAACCCGATGCAGTCGCGTATCTTGCGAAGCGGAAAAGGTAACGGATGCATGACTGATTTGTTTGTGTTGTTTGTGTAGGCGATGAGGTAGAGCTCTGTGTTTCCGCGGCTCTCACGAATGGCGCGCAGCGCCAACTTCGCCGTCACACACTTCTCGGCCTCGACTGAGTCCAAGCTGCTCGTGGCGGTTTCTCGCGCGGTTACTGTGCTGATGCGGGCGCAGGCAGCGGACTCCAAGGCGTCGGCGTGCCTCTTCGCTTTCGCGTCGTCCGTGTGCAGTAGCTCGAGAAGGTGGGGAAGCGATATGTTCTCCACAAGACTCTCGTATACCGAGATGGCGGTGATGATGGAATTAGCACCGAGTTTGTCGGGTCTTAGGCGCTGGATGTACCACTGCTGCGTGACCTGCTCGTAGGCACACTCAGCGACAACGGCCGAATCCACCGGCATTTCGAAGCCGTGTGGGTTCCCGATGTGCATCGGCTTGCGCAGCCGCCAGTATCCCGCCATGTCTTCGCGATGACCGTAGTTCTTCTTCACAAAAAACAGCGACACGGTGTACATGTCGGCTTCCTTGTCGGACGCCTGGAGAAGCCAGTCGATGGACAAAAGATGCGGCCACTTCCACTTTAGCTGAACGCTGCTGGATCCCACAGTCACAGGGAATTCGTCTGGAGTGAAGATGAGGCCATCGTTTTCCGTCGGCCCGTAAGGACCATCGTAGAGGAAGGATTGCAAGTCGGAGCTGTATCTCAGCTTTGCGAGACAGGCACCGATTTCCGACAGTGCCCACATCTCCTTGACGTACCAGGATATTTTGCCGCAGTGGTCGGTGGTGACGGGCAACGCGCATGTCTGCACTACGGCCTTTAGTGCGTTATACCGCTCAACCATGGTGCACTTTGCCAGGCTCACTGAGACATTGTCGACTGCTCTGGCGTAAGTGAAGAGGTCAAATGCCCCAAGCGCCAAGCGAGGCGCTACATGCGAGGAGGTGGCAGGCGAGTGCACGGCAATAAGTTCCGCATCCAGCACAAAGTTGTGGTACTGAGGAGTCGTGTGATCATCCATGAAGAGGTAAGCTGCGTCAAGCGAGCGGTCTATTGCGTAGGCAAAATGGCGCCCGTGCCGGTGGCGGTGTAGCGTCACCTCTTCGGACGGTGAAGCATCATCCAGCGCAGTTGGCATCCTCAGCGTGAAACTTTCGGAGTCGCACCCCGTGAGAGTGGGCAACGGCTCGAGTGTGCACGTTCTTCCTCCAAGGGAAAGAGCCGCGCGAGGCGCGGCGTCTTCACCCTGGCCGGCATACGAGCGCACCGCACGGCGAGCCCGCTCCAGCGCCAAGAAACTGGAAAGATGAGAGAGATTCACCGCTACCGAGACAGCGTCGGCTGCACCGTCTGCCACCCATGTGGGAAAATGAGCCTTCCACATGGAAATCACGACTACCCGAATACCGTCGCTTTTTTCTGTGACTGTGTAGGCGTGCTGACGCAGGCGAGAGGCGTCTCTCTTGCAGAGAGGCGTGCACAGGGGGCCGGGGAACTCCGCATAGCTAGGAGTTGGCGACACGTGGGCGTGGCGAAGGACGCACTGCAGCATCTCTGCACACAACGTTGACGCGTCGCCGAGCATCCCCTCGAGTGCGGTCTCCACGTCTGCCATTTGTGCGTCAGATACGTCGGCTTCGCCATCGGCGTGGACGGCTTTGTACCACACATCATTTGCTCGACAACACCATCGATGGTGCGGCTTGTCCGTGTTGGCCTCGCTTAATGTCTGGAGGTTTTGCAATTGCATTGATGACTGAAAAGAGAGTAGAGTGTTCTCCTGGCAAGTGTAATGAGGACGCGAAGAGGCACTACGCAACTTGAGGTCCACCAATACTACCCCTCGTACCCTTGCTCCGCCTATTCTGCTCAGTGTTTGCCGCTAAGGCGTGATACAGACTAGTCCCAAGTTCCGCTCCCGATGGATGTGGAGGTTGGGACTGCAGAGAACGAAGGTCCAAGGCGGGAGAACAGGAGAAATATGATCGGAAAACGCCAGTCGTACTGTGTGTGCGCGGTGAGCACAGAGGAGACAAAGAGGGAGGGGGGCTGGGGAGCGAAGAGGAAGGTACTTCGTTACCGGATGCAAGACAGGGGCATCGTGGAGGTTGGGTTGGGTGGGAGTGAGTGACTATGGCGGTCGTGCACAACACTACTTCAGTAACCAACGTTATATTCTCGTGGATGTGCTTTTGGTGTTCTCGAGATGATAATGTGAAGCGTTCCTTAGTGCCTCAATGCAAAGCCTCCTCATTTGGCTCAGCACACCACAACCTACTGGAAGGCAGGGCAAAGGGCGCAACCGTCAAGCTACGCACCGCACGCTGCGGAAACGCTTTGGTGCCTCACCGTCGTCGTTTTTTGTTTGTTTCAATTGCTCTGCGTTGTTGTCGTTTCAGCGAAAACTGGGAGAGGGGAATACAGAAAAAGAAATGAGTGGGAGGATGACGGGGAGCAGGTTGCGACCGGAGCGTCAGCGGAACTTAGTTCTTTCCCACATCGTGTCACCGAGCGCGCAGCACATCTCCCAACAAAGCCATCATACACACGAGGGAAGCGAAACAAGAATGAAAAAGCCATGACGAATAGGCATCGACTGCAAACAGCCGATTGCATGGCCATACACAAACATATGCAGTACACCATCCCTTCCTCCCCCAGCCCTCACTGCACACAATGTCGCGGAGACTACAGATGCTTTTTTCAAGTATCCTAACGTACTTTGCGGTAAGTGCCGGTTCCCCATTAACTTAGGCGCTTTAACGTACTGCTGAAATGCAGCCGCGCGAGTGCGTGCAAGTGCAAGTGCATGGAGTGGAATGGAATGGGTGAGGGGGGCGTGAGGTGCGGGAGAGCGACAGTCGGAAAGCAGAAGGACGTAGTCGTTGTTCTGCTCCCGTTAAACCAAGCGCGTCCAAGCAGGCGGAAGTGGCAAGGAGAGAACGAAAGCGCGCACGCGTTCACAGTACGCATCCCATACGACACCAACTCATATACACTCATGGTGCAGAGAGTCGTGGGTGCATACATGAAAGAGAGAGGAGTAAAAAGGAAATATATATATATATATATATAGGTAAAGAAAGCGCGTCACCACAACGCGCAAAGGCACCTGAAAATAGGGAAAGGCACAAAATGCACACAAAGGGGAGGGGGCAACAACAACGCTCACTCACATGCGCACATACACATGAAAGAGGTAAAGTGTGGGGATGGGACGAGATCCAAGAACAGTTTGTAGGGGCAATGTAAAGATTCACGCGGTCTGCCTCAAGGGATTTGTGTGAATGGACACGTGGGGAAAGGTGTATTCGACAAAAAGAGAGATATACATCAGCACAATCCACACCTGGTCACGCGCATCCGCGCACCGTCCCTCGCGCCCACCCTTGTACGCTGTTTGACCGATGACCTGGTGTAGAGAGTCAAGAGGTAGGTGATCGGTCATCGACGACTCGCGTATACGGCATGCGGAGCCCCCCACCCCTCTCAATACACAGGTCCATGGGGTAACAAGGCAGCGAAGAGTTAAAAATAAAATCAATGTCAACGCTGGTGTCGCACGGCCTATCAGGACGCACCTTGGTGTGCGCGATACTTCGCAAGGGAACACGAAAAAGAAGGAGAAGCTGAACGACACGTAGTGCCCACCAGGGCTGTTCCTTGCGTGTTGTTACCGCTTGACATTTTTTCACTATATCTGTATGGAGGAAAGCGAGAGAGAAAAGATTATCCGCCATCATGCGTTGTACTAGAAAAAGAGAAACACGTATGCGACTGTATGCGAACACATGCGCCTGCATATGCAAGGGGCGAGGGACTGACGATGGAAGGCGGCTGCCGGAGAGGGCAAAGAGAACAGCATGACGTCGGGATACGATAGGGGTGCGGCAAAGATGCACACCTCTTCTACGAGAACCGTGAAGGTAAAAAAAAGACGAGTACAATGAAACAGAAACAGAAAAACAGCGACCATGAAGTCACGAAAGGTACTTAATGTTGGCTTTCATGGTGAGCCACGTGAGAGGAAAAACACAAGCAACAGTAGCCACCACAATGGAAGAGAGGCATTCCGCAAACCAAACAGCAATAGAGAGAGAGAGAGGAACGTAAATTGTATCCGTTTTTTTTTTGTTTTTCTGTTCTCCCAGTTCAATACATATGGACACACACACACACACACACACACACACACATACACATACATACATACATTCCAGACACAGAGGTTAATCAAAACGGGCGAGCAAAAACAAGAAGACACAAGGCGGCACTGAGGAATCGCGCAGCCGAAATAGACGAAGAGCCTCGAGGGGGTGTGCAGAGAGTGGATGCCGCGCGTGCGTGCACAAGCCTTTACCGCGTCACATTCGCCACGTCATGGCAATTGCGGACGCATGTTTTCCTGTCGTTTATGCGAAAAGAGGGGGGGGGGAGCTACAAGGCGGGTCATAACAATAACAAAGGACTATGAGGAAGGACTCGAGCCCCCACCCCCACCCCCACCCAACATACACACAAAACAAAGGGTGCACAATGGAAGGACATGGTTGGGAGGGAAACGACAGCGAGGAACATGCGCGCAGCAATGCTGCACACTGGATGCATAAAACACGTTCGGAATCGTATCATGCCGAGAATATGGTCCAACGCGCTGCGAGCGCTCTGTAGCATACCCTCGACGACCCCCTTTCCTGCGGGTTCCTCCTGTGTGTCTTTTCCTTCCATTTAGCCACGTACAATGGCGATAGTGTCAGACGGACGAGAAGAGAGTAGGGGAGGGGGGGGGAAGAAAACGTAGTTCAGATCTGCGATAGTAACCAAGTAGATGTGGTTTAATGTGGTTGCACTGGGTTGTCGCTACCTCTCAAGGGACACACAAAATAAACAGGAAGGCACCCGTGTGTATCCACACAAAGAAGCACCGCCAGTGGCCTCACATATGCACCAAATTGGACGCTTAAGGCGCATCTACGTGCGTCTGTGCGTAGAGATCATACATGGGAAAAAGAGAAGAGTGGGGAAGAGAGAGAAAGTGACGGGGATCACAAGCAACAGACAAGCAGCGAATCAACAAGTAATGAGAAAGGGAAGAAGGGAGAGAGGGAGGGAAGACGCGAGAATACGATGTGATGACAGAGAAAAGGGAACCGCATCGCTTCGAAAATCATATGAGTACGCATAAAGGGACATACGGTTCTGTTCATCGAGGACTGCCTTGAGAGTGCTGTACAACGGAGGATTGATGGGTGGAGGAAAAAAAAAAAGAACGACACCCAACCAAAAACTCCGAGAGGCAAAAAGTTACGTATCGCCTAGCGCAAGTGTCTGCATCCATATCTTCTCCGTGTACTGGATCGCAGACGCGTCACCAACGCGGGCGCCATGCATCGCAATGGAGAGAAGCGACCTCAGCACCGCGTAATTGGCCACATCGATGGCAACACAGAAACGCACATCCACACAGCTGACAAGCAGACAATGTCAAATGGAAAGCCAGCAAGCGAATGCTCATAGGAAGGAGAGCATACCCACGGAGAGGTACACACACACACACACGCGCGCATACAATACCAAACAGTCACCCTGGAGGTTAGAGAGAAAGAGCGGGTCACCGAGAAAGGGGAGGCAACGCCGCTGCTCGGGATAAAGGGAAAAGGGCAATTCTGTCTTTTTTTCTCGCACCGCTAGCAAAGCTCTGTGATAACCATATTTCTTCTACAGTTGCTCATTTACTTTTCTCCGAGTCATCACTCTTTATCGCTTCCATACACAATGTTTGAAAGAGAGAGAGAGAGGGCGAGAAGGAGCCGCTGCCCAGCGGTGCACTTGCACTTCACCAGCTCCCTGCTTCTGCGTTGTACCGCTGCTCCCATCCAGTGAAGTGCATCAGTAAGGTGCGCAGGTGACCGCCACCCATCGCTACTCCGCCCTCATACAAAAAAGCGCTCAAGGATGACAAGTGTAACATCATCCGTACCGCTCTTCCGTTTTTTGGCTTTCGAGTCGGATGCGCTGTCTCTGGCGGGCTGGGCACAGAGGGTGTGTATTGAGGAAGGCGTTGACGTGGGTACGTGAGGTAGGATAAGGTGGTCCAGCGGCACACATGGGGGATGATGAGCAATGACCAATGCTATGCTCACCAGAACAGCAAAAGGGTAAGATGTGTGTACAGAACCGAAAAGTAAAAAAAAAAAAAAAACGTCAACAGATCTCTGTTAGGAATTGATAGTGCGCGTGAAAGGAAAGAATGACCCATTCGGGTCGATGATGATACTCCGCGCAAGAGGAGTCAGTGCGCATGACGCCTGCATGTGCCACCGTTTTACTCTCTGTATTTGTTCCTGGAGATGGCACGGACGGTAACAAATTGTGAAATAGTTGCTATAGAACAGCGCTACACGTGCGTCTGCTGGTATTTTCTTTCCCACTTTATAGCCTCTTGTTTGTGAAGAATCGAGGTTTAGCTTGTGGTAGAAGGGGGCAAGAGAAAGAGAAGGCAGTATAGTGGGGAGACGAAGAACACGTTAGGTGGCTAGATGTGCCTATGTGAAGGCCCAGTCATCACCCTTCCTCGATCGAGGGGGAGAGGGAGAATGGTAACGAGTAGGGGAAGGAAGAGACAGAGAGAGGGCGAGAAACCCCCCAACAGAAAAGACACTCAAAGACACGCAGGTAGCACAGAGACAAGCACGCAACTACGTAAAAAGCAAGCTTATCATGAACAGACACAACGGGGGGAGGGAGGGGAAGGGTCGAGCAAGGTGGGAAAGAGGTCGACACAAGCATTATCATCATGATGAGGCTCGCCCCTGTCTGTGCGGCAAGACCAATAGGAAAAGCAACAAAAGAGATGGAGCGAGGAGGGAAAGAGGAGGAACAAAAGCGATCACGCTCACACCGCATATAAAGAAGAATGGAAAGAGAAGAGCCACGCGCTGATGTGCGTGCGTTCGGGGGCACATCAAACGGGAGAGGGGCAAACAAACGACAAAGAGGAAGGCAATCAGGAGAGAGAGAATGAGGGCGTCAACTGGTGTCTCGCCGTTGTCGGGCACGTCGCTAATCACAAGGAGGGAGTGAAGGGAAAGATAGGGGCATGCGTGCGAACGTGCAAGGAGTAGACAGTAGCAGTGGTACAGGCAGCTGTAAACACTCCACACAACACACACACACACAGAATGACACGCAGATGAAGTGCGCATAGTTCAAAGGCTTCGGAAGTGGGGGGTCAATGGGAGAGGGGAGACGTACTTGCGCTCCTGCGCACGGAGAGAACTGAGAATGGCAAAGAAACTCAGAAAATCAGCGCTAACGGCGGAGCGTGTGGGACAGGATCAGCAACCAGCGTTACGCAGCACCGGCAAACACGCGGAAATCCCTTAGGAATTCAATGGGGATAAAAGGAGGCCCGCAAAATGTAACACATACGAATGGTGAGCACGATAGGGGAGACCCTGAAGAATGCTCACCATCACAGCATGAGCACGAAGTAAAGAGAAACTTCCTCCAAAGATGCCGGCCGTATCCTGTGTTCCTTTGCTGTCGCCTTTGGTGCGATTTTCTTCGTGAGATGACCGTGTAGCCTATCAGAGAGGTACGATGACGGGGAATAGGGCAGGTAGGGACGACTGCAGATTCCCTGCTGGCCTCCGCTCGTTTCAAGCCGTCGAAAAAGGTGCGGAAGAAAGCGTAGCACGGAAAGTGGAGAAGGATGCTCGAGAAAAGCGTGGTCGAAGACAAAGACGGGCATGGAGAGGTCACAAAAAAAAAAAAGAATCACATTAAGAGAGGAAGAGACACGAAGAAAAGCTGTGAGTCCACATCAGTGAAAGCAACGCAGAGGAAATACTGTGTGCAGCTGCTTTCTGCGGATTTCGAGTAGTTGTCTCATAGGTAGACGCGTGCACAGGCACACACATGCAAGTGTGCACACACACACACACGCACATACATACCCTTCTCTACACTTTAATGTCCCCCAGCTTACATCAATCAATAAATATATATTCCAAGTATCCGACGTGATGCTTCTCCCTGCTTCATTTCTCCATCGTGGGACTCCCATCTCCCAATTCCTCTGCTCGGTCAGACGCACGTGTACAGAACCTCCACGACGAAAGCGAACACGCTAAGAAATGCCAAAGGAGAAAAAGGCAATTCGACAGCATGCAAGTATGTTCACGACACGCATACACACACACACACACGCACGCAGATACAGAGAGAGAGAGAGGGAAACGCAAAAAAAAAAATTAACAGAAGAGCATTCTCTTGCCCTCACGAACGTGGGAGTAGCGAAAAGAGGTGAAGCAGGGAAGAATATATTTCGTGGAGCTCCAAGACCCTATCCCATTTATAAACCTCTCACAGGTGAAATTACAGGCGTGCCAGATACGGCTCAGTAGGCGAACATGACCTGCGTAGGCCACGTTCCTCGAGGTCCTGATGATCATGTTCGCGTATTCTACAAAAGCAATCAGCCCAGCATTACTCATCCATGGTGTTGCACGTGGTGACTGACATGATGCGGCTGCTTTGAGCTCACGGGCAAGGTAGTAGAACCAGTTGACATTATCCTTCCCCCCCCCCAAAAAAAAAAAAAAAAATAATAATACAGACCCTCCCGCCGGAGGGCAAGATGTTGTAGAAGAAAAAAAAAGGAAAACGAAATTTCCTCAAGGGTTATGACTTAGGTGTTGGAGGGGACTTGAAATGCTGCGAGGTAAATGGATGTACGGATAACCACGAAACTGGAGAATGAAAGGAAGGCTCCCTCTCTCTCTCTCTCAGCACAACTCCTCCAAAGCGAGTGTTTTCCTTTTCTCCCTTGGGGGGTGGTGGTGGAAGAGAGGTGAGGCTCGTGACCACTCTTTTTTCCTTGCACTTGTACTGCCATGCACATGGAGGGGAGATCCACAGATGAGTCTCGGCACGCCTTATCGTTGCGAATCGTAATCCCTGCCACGAAACCCCACATACGCATTTCCAAAACAACGTACGCATCACACCAGGAAGTGCCCGACATACATGGACTTCCGTTGGATGTTGTACCCGTTGTCTGTGCTTCTTTCACATGCTGGCACTTCACCACTTCCCCTCCAGCTGCTCCCTCCCGTATGTGAGAGAGAAAGAATGAATACCAGAGATGGGGGTGGGGAAGGGGTCTAGTGCAGCGCTCCTTAACTAAGGTTGCACGTGTTTCAGCGTGTGTGCACGGCGGAGAAGGGGGGGGAGGAGGAGGAGGCTGCGAGAGAGAGAAAGGAAGAGAGAGTTGTAGAGGAAATATCAAAAAGACACAGAAACGTAGAAGACAGGAGAAAGAAGGGAGAGCAGGTGGAGACACTTCTTGCGTGAGTGCGGGACCCACTTCATTGCGTGTGTGGGAAGTGTCTGCATAACAAGAGAAACCAAGAGAAGTGAAGGCTAGGAGTGGATGCGTGGTGATGGCGGTGGTCGAGAATCAACATGATGGAAAGAGGGAAGCCCTCAGGTGAGAAAGTTGATCGACTCTTAGAGTCGGAGAGTAGTCGAGATGTTCGCAAACAAATGTGGCCTATCGGTGCTTGCACAGAGTTAAAGAAGAGAGAAAACAAGATCAAGGTAGAAGCGCCAGCCGAGGCGAGAAGGACGGCTTCCTTAATGCGTTGCCTTGCTATTTTCTTGACGCACGCGCACATAAAGTGAGTGGGCGGGGAACCAAGTGGCTTGAGAGCTGCCGAGAGCGCTGCGTCGACAAAGCCCCCTAAAAACACGAAAAAAGTTGACCCTATGTGGCGATGCGAAGCGTGTGCTTTTAGAGGGAAAAAACCGGATGAAGGTGGCAGAGAAGTGTAGAAACAGACCGAACGCCTGTGCCCACGTGCGTCGCGTGTCACGAACTGAGAGGGTACACCGCCTTCCAACCACGTCTTGGCTCTCGTCCCCCCCCCCCAACACACACACGCACCTGTGCGTCTCCACGCAGAATCCCCACCCGGCGGATTGAAGACAGGGAGAAAAAAACAATAACGGCAGATACAGAAAAAACTGAACTCTTTTTCTTGGAGGTGATGGACTCGCCTCTGCTGCGTCCTGCGAAAGAAACGTTCTTGCATATTCGTATTTGTATCGACTCCGCCACTCACATGTGCGTATTCATGCATCATTACAAGCATTGCTGAGTCGAGATCACATCGGAGAAAGAGAAAGGAGAAAAACATATAGGGGGTAAGGGGCTGATGTCAGAGACATTCATCTCGCCAGAAGAACGCGCAGAAGCTAAAAGGTACAAAAGCACAAAAATGATGAAGCAATGAAGAGAAAGGGTAATGCAAAAGGGCTGCCAGTGACGCTAACAAATCGGGAGACGCAGAGGGAGAGAGAAAGAGAGAGCCGAAGAGTCGGACATCGAAACTCCCGAGTGCGTTGGTGGTTGTGCCTTACAGCACTTCATGCCCATTTCCTCTACCGCATTTACACTGTCCTCTGGTGTCCACACCTCGTCATCTTTTTCTTTCCCCCGTATTGTGTTTGGTGCTCGTTGCCGCGGGCTTAGATATCGTGTATCGCCCATCGAGTGTGGCCCACCACTCCGCTCCAGCTCGGTCCATCCAGAAAAACAACAACGACCAAAAGAGACAGCGGGAGAGGGAAAGAAGACCGCGGATAAGTGGAGGTCAAAGAGAAGAGGGGGCAGCAAAGGAACCAACGAATTTGTGTTCGAGGACACTGAGTGATTGGGTGATGGACAAGAGCGTGCAGGTCGGCCTCCTGGAGAACAATAGCGGGGGTGTGCGACACGCAAGTCATGCGCCTGAATTTGATGACAAAAGTTCCGGAGGGAGGGGGGGGGGAGAATGAAAACAAACAAAAAAAAAAACGAAACACACCGACACACGTAGAACCCACATGGTGAGAAGTAGAGAGGAGGAAGGTCATCGTAGAGGGCATGCGCTCACCATCCCTGCCAGTGTAGCTGTTCCTTTGTGATGGCTGCAACGACAACGAAATATTTTCTTGCCCACGTGTCAAGTTGCTCTTCCCCCGTCCCCCTCCCACCAGTGAAGGGTGCCGCTGCTGGTGGCCATTTGAATAAGGCGAGATACAGGTCTGCTTCCGTTGTGAAGCGCTTTCGTACTATACTCGCGTTGTTTAGGGGACCTTTTCCTCCTCTCACATTGTGTTATCCCTTTCCAGTGTTCTCATTATCGAAGGCGAACAGGGAAACGCAACCAAAACAGTCGCAGCCGGCAAAGCGACACAACTCCTCATATATATATATATATATATATATATATATAATGATGAACAGAGGAGAGGAAAAGTGTGAGACAGAAAAAAGGAAAGAGTTCGGGCAACCTTGGTAGGAGAAGGGCTCGGTGTACGCCATCCCAAACAACCGACAACAAAAGGAAACAACCGAAGACAAAGATATACTGCATGATATGTGCGCAATAACAGGGAAGCCAATGGAGCATAAAAACGAGCAGAGATGATGTAGACAAAACACACGTGACAGCAAGGACCGATATCAACAAGGAAAGCCCATAACTGTTGAGCTCAGCCAGCAATTACGCGCACGCGCACCCATATCAAGCTGAATACATACACACATATACAATTTCAACACAGTGAGAAAGAGAGAGACCCCTTTCCCCACAGAAGCACACACACAGACACACACGCACACACAGACACACAACACATATATGAGAAGGGAAGGGGAGAAGGGGCACAGGCAAAAAGTATAATGAGGGGGTGGGGGAAGAGAGAGGTGGGGTCGAGGAGTACACAGCAAGTCACTTCGAATGAAAAAGTGATATCTAAAAAGACAAAAGAAAACGCAGGGAGAGGAACGACTACGAACGTGAATCCACGACATATATGTGTGGGTTGAAAAAGACAATGTTCGCACCCATCAGCAGGGATAGACGTTGAAGAGCATACGTGAAAGTGGGTGGGGAGAAGGAACAGAAGAACATGCTGGCTAGCACGTTGTTGAGTATCAAGAGGACAGGTAACAAAGAGACGTATTGAAAGAGCAGAACGGGGATGCGTGAAAAAAAAAAGTCCGCGCTTGCTTTGAAGAAATAATAATAAAAACAAACAAGCATTGTATGGGGGAACATGCACGGACCGATGTTGCAAAGGAAGAGCAACATGAGAACGCAAGCAAGAGGGAGAGAAAGAAAGGAATCGTTGGAGTATTGTTGGCAATAAACGCAAAAAGGAGAAAGCGCGCAAAACCAAACGCGAAAAAAAAACAAAAAATCATAGGGCGAACGGAGAGGACGCCGATGATAACAAACACGAGCAGAAAAGACAGAAGCGAAACATAGCAGTAGCGAAGTAAGAGGCAAGTCCAACACAGCCTCTTTGAGACCTTGTGGGCACAACGCACGGTAGGCAATGCCGTCGTACTCCTTGATCGTTCGACTCGCTCTAGTGTACTATGCAGCCACCCGCGACTCACACTCGAAAATCAGGAATGTTTCTTTGGGCCAGCGTGCAGGTGTGCTTCAGTAGCGTCCTCGTTTAGTTTTTTTTTGCTTGATTGCGCTACCCATCTTGTCAAAGGAAAGAACACACAATTTGTCAAACGAAAATTTTTCTTTTTTTTATGCACTGACTGTGCTTTGCCCACATACATGTATATATATATATATATACAGAGATGTATATGTACACGCGTACATGTACCTTCCTACTTTCCTTTTCTTCATCGGCACACACGCACGCGCGCACGTACAGCGAGACAGACACACATACGCATATATATATATATATATAGCAAAAAAGGAACGTAAAGAGAGGAAAACCAACACTCGCAGACACAAGCACAAAGACATGAGCACAGGTACATAGAAGGGCACTCGTACAAATTCCCATACAAAACTGCGCAGAGGAAACGGACATGTCTCTATATGCGTCTGCTTTTTTTTTTTCCGGCGTGCTTATAAGCGTTTTTGTGTGCATTTTAGATGTGGTATTTCTACAGCAGAAAGAGTTCAAAGAAAAGCGAACAAACAAGTGGATCCCTCATGCTAGTGCACATGGTGTAGGTATCACTGGTACTGAGGTCACAGAGTAGCAAAAATATGCGAACAAGAGAGAAGGGAGCGGCAAAAAAAAAAAAACGAATAGAGATTGTTCATCACGAAACGAGAGGAGAGGTGACACAAAGAACGCGCTTCGTTTTTTTTTTGTTCACAGCTCTTACAACTCCGTCACGCTGATGTGCGTGCACATGCTGCTTTCGTAGCGCAACGTGCGCACGACCGGTTGGGGGAGGACTGCAGGGCGGAGACCACACAAATACATCCAAAAAGACGAGTCATATAAGGTGAAAAGACGTACAGAGGGGGGCGGGGGGCGGGGCGGGGAAATCCGAAAAACGAACAAAGCGGCAGTAGAGAAGAAAAAAAAAACGACTCGTAACATCCCCGAAAGAGCTCAGAGCTAAAAGGAAGGGGAGAAAGAAAACAGGAATGAAAACATTCACGCAGGTACGCACACCAGAAGCACATGTATCCGCACTCGCATTCATGAAAAAGAGAGAAGGAGGAGCAGGTCCCATGTGAGAGGGCCTTTGATGTGGCGAAGGATAACGTGGTGGCGGTGACAGGGAGGAGGGAAAGGACGCACAGAAAGGGGAAAAGCAAAACAACACAACGACAACAAAAAGGAGAGTTGGACCGATCTCGTCTTTCTCTTTCACGGAATGCCACATATATACACACAAAGAAGCACGAGACCGTACAAGAAGGAAAGAGAGGAAGCAGTCAAGCACGGAAGCAACAAGCAAAATAGGCACACGCATAAACGTGCTGGAGTGTGGACTGAAACGACAGGCGCACACGAGAAACCAGGGCATAATAAGAAACATAAAAACAACGTTGTTTCTCTCTCTGTATATATATATGTATAGGAGGAGGGGCGCTGATGCGCTTTCTGCGAGTTGCTGCGCACCATGATCTGCGTAATAAGAGCATGAGCACACACACACATATATATATATAACCGACTATACTCAATGGAAAGATGTCTGCTGTGTTTGGATGGTCCCGACAAACATTGAAGTAAACGGAAGGGAGAAACAGGAAGAGACAAAGGGTGCGGAATCATGGATAACGGAGCACATGTCACACCAATGGTCTAAACCGAGGAGGGTACGCCAGGTACGAGAACGTAGCAGTTAGCCGAAAACCAAAGGTCTTCGACAAGGAAGAGATATGAAAAGGGTAATGAAACTGAAAAAAAAAAAACTGCTCCCTGTTTGCGTGTGCACATATGTTATGCTACGAACACGTGTGTACCCTGCATCCAGTTAACTCGACGAGAGAGGGAGGAGAATATGGAGTTGTCTATGGAGACTTCACAGCTAGGTACATCCGCATGCGCACCCATGTGCACAGAGCTCTGTTTCTTCCTTCTCGAAGAGGGGCTTGCCTGGTGCAAGCTGGTATGACAGGATCTTTGATGGTGCCCCCTCATGTTCAAGTGAAGGGTCGCCTGCAGACGCCCTCTTCCTTCCTCACATGCACACCCGCACACGCGTATGCGATGCCCACCGCCCTTTTGGCAGCAGTCTCTCCACCGTTTTGGTGTGATTCTCGGGGGTGCCAGTATAAGGATCTGATGTCGGCCGTGACGTCATCCAGGGGAGGGAGAGAAAGGTCTTGGCTGGATTCTGGTGGTTAATGTTTCTGCTCATACTTCTTCTCTGACGCACATCAGAGAGGTAGGACTGGACGACGGACTTCGCTGCTCCTCGTATTTACGAGGGAGCCACGAGAAGTTGCGGGAGAAAGAGTGAATTGGTGCCCAGCTCCTCCTGCATCCGGGCAAGTCCATCGAGAGCGCTCTGCTGCGAGATTGAGCGGAGGTGCATCACATACGTCGAGTATGCAAAACTCAGTAGACCTACAGCGGTGATATTCTGCGGTACGCCACCGGTGCCCATTACCTGAACCGTGTAGCGACGGAGGGGAAGGGATATCTGCGGGCCAGTGAACCAAACACCGATAGACGAGGTGTTCTCCAAGGCGTTGCGGCTCAGCTCCATCGTGAATGGCTCATGTGCGTCTTGTTGGTAGAAGTCCTTCGCCTGTTGAATGAAAGCGGCCCAGGTGTGACGCATAAAGTCTATCACCTGCTGCGGGTACCCTGCACGCCTGCCTTGTTCAGTGTCGCGCTTCGCGGCGGTGTTCAAGAGCATAATGATACTTCGGCGGCGATCTGCCTCGGAGATGGTGCACGTTTTCTCGTGCTTAGCAATAAAGGATGCCAGTTCGGCTTGCTTGTGCGCCTCAACCATCTCCTTCTGCAGGGCCATGTCATCGCGTGGGCACAATGGCACTGTCAGCGTTGGTGAAGAAGAGGAGGCAGCACGGCTCGCGTACGATACGGTAAAAGGTCTGGGAGGGATGTGAGTCTCAATCTCCTGGAGCTTTGCGTAGACGTTCACCAGCGGTACGCTGGTTTCAGCAATCGCCATCGTGTCGCACATGAGCGCTACAGGAGTGCAGAACGAGGTGCAAAGAGGAACAGAAGTGGAGGTATCGGCAAATGCACACACTGAACAGGGGAGATGAGGAGAGACGCTGTTAAGAAAAACAGCGGGGAGCACACAAACAAGCGGATATGGAGTGAGACTGATCCCTGAAGAGAGGCGTGTGGGAGAAAGAGAGAACGCGAAAAAAGGGGGGATGGGGAGAAAGTGCGTTTCAAGCACTTGAAATGGAAAAGAAAAAAAAATCCGAAGACACAGCGAGAAGAGAGAGATGTCTGCGCTGCGTATTCGATCAGACAGGGGCGAGGGGGTCGTGTGCGGCGCTTGATTTACTCTAGGACTGGGCGTCGGAAGAAACACGAGTGGAAAAAAAGAAAAAACGTTTAAGCCTGTGACGCACGTAGACGTCTTAGCACCAAAGGAAGCAAAGACGAAGAAAGACCCGAAGATAGGGGAGGGATGGAGGGGAATAGCTATGACTTGCTGGTGGGATGTTCTTTTTTTTTTTTGTTTGTGCACAACTCACCGCTGTCAGCCCAAAATGTGGAGCTAAGAGCAAAGTGCGCCTTACCGAGTTGCCTTTGTGTGTGTGCTTGTGTGGGCGGGGGGGGGGTCGTGTACCACACAGTGGAAAAGCTGCTCCAGAGAAAGAGAGGTTGATATGAGAGGGAGGGGAGAACGAGCAGGTTGAGCAAAAAAAAAAAAAAAAAGAGGACACACACACACGCACACGCACACGCAGAAGGGAGTGCTGGAGAGAAAAAGCAATTTCAGCAACTATGTGCCCATATAAATTGGCATACTCGTACACTCCCACCTCTCGTTGGTGAATGGGTGAACGCAAAATTCACACGAAGGTGACGGGAGAGACCAATGACACGTGGGCACACACGAAAGGGAAAGGGGGAGCGCAGAGAACGACGTGAGGGTAGTAGGGGTTCTGAGTGGATGTAAGCAAGACGGAAAATGGATATGAACAAAAATGCTTGTGTGTGTGTGTGTGTGTGGAGAAGGAAGATGGGAGGATAAGGAAGAGAGAAAGGCTGGTTGAAGGTTGCAACTCCGAGTAACAGTGGCAGCGAGAAAAGATCCGGCCTACGTACTAACTATACCACGAAACGAGTGCAGCGGCAACCCATAGCAGACCAGATAGACACAACGCAAGTAGAGCGGGGGTGTTGAACTATAAAACGGGGCAAAAATGGGACGTCAACTTGAGAGACCGCTACGAAAAGGGACGCAGCGGCAACGAGCAAAAAGAAAAAAAAAGATAGGAGATATCGATACTGTGCGACAGGAAGGCCAACGTGGCGGCCCCTACGAAAACAGCAAGCGAAAAGATGAGAAGAAAGTACAGTGTAAACGGCGTCAGGGAAGGAGTTGCTTTTTTTTCTTCTTGGAGGGGTTTTACAGCACGACAATGCGTCGACACAGACAGACAAACAAACAGGGGAAAGTGGTGTGGTGATGGGGGTAGGGGGGGGGAAGCACGACCGGAAGATGAAGCAAAGGAACGACGCAACAACCCCAACACACTATAGAAAAAAATCACGACAAGCAATAAAAAGGGGCTTGGGAGAAGGTCAGATGAGAACCAGAGATAATAATAAAGAAGAATCAGGTAAACTTCACATATGCTGACACGCAAATGTTCGGAGAGGAATCTGAAGTGCACAGCGAGCAGCACAGCACGAAAGAAAACGAAGATAAATTAAACAGCCAAAACCACACAAACACGCACTAACCGAGCAATAATAAAGAGAGACAAAAATGCGAAAGCGACAGCTAGAGGAGAGAGAGGCGAAGCAGATCACGTGCACGCTTACATACGAAGTCGCTTACGCGGTCGCACAGAGAACAGCGGAGACGACAAAGAAAAAGGGAAGCACAAAAGCAGTGTGCATGAAAAAAAAAAAGGATGCGAAACGATGTTTTTGTTGACGAAAGGGTAATCGAAGAGCGCGGGGGTGGGGGTTAATGGTGGTGGTGGTGGTGGGCGAGAGAGGGGCAGCGAAGCAGCACACGCACTCACTCACTCACACACACGAAGTGAAAAGGAGACAGGAGGAAAAGAAACAAAAAAGTTAAAGCAAGTAAAAGCGTGAAAACAACGAAGAAAAATAAACGTAAAGGAGAAAAAAGAAAACAACAAAAAAAAGTTTATAGTCTTGTAGGGGTAGGGCTCCTGAGGGAGGCTCTGTGTGCGGCCGCATTGAATCGACCAGGTGGCATGGAGATGAGAGAGGGAAGATGACAAAAAAAAGAGAGCCGAGAGCAGCCATGACGTGAATAAGTGAAATAAAAATGCCACCGATGATGATAGTGGCGGTGTTGTAGGCACACACATGCACACACGTGTGCGAGTGTACGCAGAAAGAAAATGCACAGCAGAGACGAAGAGAGGAGAACACGGTGGCTAGAGAGAGAGAAAGTACATCATACCTCGTGGTGGCAGAAGTCGGCCGTCTATCGAAGGGCGGAGGGTCTCCATCACCTTTGACACCCTCAAAGAACAAACCATTTGCACACGCATGTGCGAGGGAGAGGCACGCAGGTGGCGTGCTCGTGTGCGTGGCTGGGCCGAGGTGCCGGAAAGTAGCCAAAAGGCTGCCTAATGTACTCTCTGTTCTTTTTTTGGGATTTCATTACCCCTTATTGGTGTTGTATTTTCTCCCAATTGGCAACTGTGACGGCGGTGCTCGCAGCAGCGCTCCGACAAGATTGACGTGGGGCAAAGGCGTGCCCTTCTTGGCCTTCGCAAAAGAGGTGATCAAGTCATGCTAATCATCACTATTGCAGAGAGAGGCTCCATGCACTCACCTACCCACACAGACAGCACCAACATCAGCGCATGTAGTGCGGAAACAACGCTTCGCCTATTAGCACTTTAGCGATTGGAGCTTGCATACGGTTAGCATGAGTAAAAAAGAAGACGCAGAAGCGTGATGCACATAAAAGCGCTTATCAATCAACGGCAAGGATGGTTGGAGAACATCGAGAGGAAAAGGACATGACCTCAGCGCAGCTCTCCTCCGAGTCCCTTACTTGATCACCAGCCAGGGCGTTATTTATGTTTGCTTGTAGCGCGTCGATCTCCTCCCCGCCCCTCTGTGAAGGAGCGACAACAATGCCAAGAACGCTTTCTTCGGCACAGCAACCAGCGGATGCGCTGATACCTTGACCTCCTTCCTTTCACCAAAAGCACGTCACCTCCACCACCTTTTTTTTTCTTTCCTCCCTACTACTCCCACTCAGTGGTGCCGGGAGGCTTGGCAGTCATGTCGTACATAACCCGACTGACGAATTCGAGTTTTTCCACCTCACTGACGATCTCCTCTAGCACTGTCAGAGGCATGAAGGCAGAGCCTGGAGTAGCGGGGATACCTGTCATGAAGTCGTTCGTCAGAAATGTACGCACCACTACGCCGTGACCGCCAGTCTTGCCGAAGCCGACTGGAATGAGGATGATGGGCACCTGGCTCAGCGAGCGCACGAGTTGGTGCTTCATTAGAATGCTGTTCACCTTATCATCGGCCACGCGAAGTTTGTCGAGCACATCAGGCGTCAGAGACGTCGGGGTGACGGAGCTCGGCGACTCGGACAGCGGAGAACCGAACATGAAAACCACGCGGTTGACAGCGTGCGCCGTCTTGGGAATCTCCTTTGCCAGCTGCATCAGCGTGACCCACTGCTCAGCCTTCGGAAACGTCTGCATAGAGAGGGCGGCAGCGTAGGCGTAGGTGCGTCCGTCACCCTGCACCCCAACGGTGCGCACCGGGAGGATGCAAGCCGACAGTGAAGCGTTCTGCGCAAGGGCGGCAACCTCGGGGAAGGATGCTTCGGCTCCCATGCACACACGCTTCACGGTGGCTTCCGTGTCCTTGAAGCTTGCGTCACGAAACGGGGTGCCGTCGGTGCACAGGGTGCGGATGGCTAGTCCAGGCCCCGGGAAGGGCTGGCGCTCTACAAGGTGGCGTGGAATGCCTAGTCGCACCCCAAGCTCGCGTACCTCATCCTTGTGATAGTCGCAGAGAGGCTCGATGATGCGGCCGGCCTCACGCAGCAGTCGCACCAGAGCGGTGTCGTTGTGATGCGTTTTGATGGCATCTGCGTTGACACTGGCGTACTTGGAGCCAGACTCGATGAGATCGGGGCGAAGGGTGCCCTGTGCGAGCAGCAGGTTTTCCACATCCAGGTGCAGCTCCTTGATGACTCGGTCGCACACCGTCATGAACGTGTTACCGATGATGTTGCGCTTTTCCTCGGGGTCTGTGATTTCACATAGCCTGTGAGTTGTGTACGCTGCACGACTCCCCTTCGCTGCCATCTCCACCGAGGCCTGTGCAAAGTCTTCCTGCGCCTTGACAAGATGCACTCGCACGCCTGCGGCACTCAGCGCCTCGACCACTTCCTCGCTCTCGTTCAGCCGCATGAAGCCGTGATCGATGTGGATACAAATAACCCGCTCAGGGCCCAGGGCCTTCAGAAGCAGCACGGCGCAGACAGTGCTGTCCACACCACCGGAGGCTAGGCAGAGCACCTTCTGGCCGCCGCTAGTGCGCTCGCGAATAAGCTGCAGAGCCACCGCCTCTCGGTCCTCCATTGTAAATGAGAAGTCGCACTTGCACAGCTGCAGAAAATTCTTGAGGATCGCCTTTCCCGATACTGTGAGCTCAACCTCGGGATGGAACTGAACTCCAAACAGCGGCAGGTGCTGGTGCTGAACTGCGGCGATGATGTTAGCGGAGCTGCGTGCAATCACCTGAAGCTCGGTACCAACTGCCGTGATGGAGTCGCCGTGGGTGAGAAGAACCTCCTCGGTCGACCGCAGCCCGGCAAAGATTGGAGAAGACGTGTCCACCTGAATGTTATCCTGACCGTCTTCGCGCACCTTGCCGCGAGAAACCTCACCGCCATACAGTTCCGTGAGCATCTGCATCCCGTAGCAGATGCCGAGAACCGGCTTTCCCATGGTAAAGATCTCCCGGTCATATGCCAGCGAGGTGGCGTCGTTTACCGAGCTGGGACCACCGCTAATGATGATGCCCTTCAGGTTAGTATCGTTACGCAGCTTCTCAGCGGGAGTGTCAAGGGGAAGGGTGCTTGTCTCCACATGGAGCTCACGTACCTTGCGGTCAATGACCTTGCCGTACTGCGAGCCAGCATCGAGAATGGCGACGTAGTCGCCCTGTAGAGGGCCTCGGTGGGACATTTCTGTTTTACTGTTGGCGTGATGACGTGTGCGCTTTATCGTTGTTCTTTGCGTCGCCACTGTGCGTGTTCTCAGACACAGGCCGCGTTCCTCCAGTTTGTGTAAGGGTGTGTCAGGTGATTGTGTGTCCGTTGGTCAATGCACACTAAATATCTAAGCTGTGTGTGTGTGTGTGTGTGTGTGTGTGTGTACATGCACTCGTGTGCCCAACGCCCAAGAAAAAAGAGGATGAGTACAGAGAGAAGAGATGCGCCCGTGCGCGCACGCGCGTTCCTGGTGTCCTAGTATTTACCGCTGCCAATTGCTCCCAACGAAACGGGCGAGTCCGTGTTGGGGGGGGGGGACGAAGGAGGAGTGGGGCTATGGCGGCTTCCCACTTCAACATTTGCATGAGTGTGGAACGCTGTGAAGCCCTCCGTGTGCGGTATGGAGATCATCATCTCATTGAACGCTCCGGCATTAACGCACACAACTCTGTGTGTATGGAGACCATGCACGCTATTCATGATAGCCAGCCGCAGCGGCTGGCTGCGTTCTCAGTTGTACAGGAGGTTGACGAGTACTACCGCCAGCCACATCCCTCACTTGCGCCGCCTCGAGAGGCGCTCTCTCCCCACTTTATGTCACTCCTGTCGCACAAACACTTGCAGGAAGACACCGTCGAACTCCATTCCTTCCATGTTCTGCGCCGCCGCTAACGCGTCACTCTTCTCTGCAAAGGAGACGTCTGCAGTGGCGGCGCTGTGGCCGCCAGCTCCTTCCTCGCCGACCGCTGTAAACGCAGTGACTTCACCAAAACAAGCACACAGCCGCAGCAGTTTTTCCGCGCTGTACGTGGCAGGAAGGTTGCGAATCCGAATGACTGTTACCATAGAGACAGAAACGCTGAGAGCCCCAAGTAAGATTAGCTGTGTGTCTAAGACCGAGAAGCGGCAAGAGCTGAGGAGGGATGTGTGGGGGGGGGGGACGGTAGGGTGTGTGTGAGAGAGAGAGACGGGGACCGCCGCACCGAAGCTTCCGTTGTCTATCGGCCACTTGAAATAAGAAGAGCTCATTGTAGAGCAGAGAGGAGAAGACCAGTGGTCAGAGAAAAGGTTGGAATGCCACGGAGCAGGAGAGAATTTGTGATACGTCCATTGAGAATAAAGAAAATGAAAGATCCGCTGACCTTTCATAAAGTGCAGGCGAGCAAACAATTGAGGGTGAGAAGTGTCCCCAAAACCCTCATCATTCAAAATGAGCGTCAGCTGTTTTGTAAAGGCGCATCCCTCGCGTCCCGCCTCGGGAGTGGTGGTGAATCCCTAGAAGGAAGAAAGAGACGTGTCAAAACTGCACCCTCGACACACTCGGAGACGTGTGCTCGTCCTTCTCTGATTTCGTTGAGTAACGTCTGTCGTCAAAGGGAAGATAAAAATGCGTCTAAAAAGTCGAAAAGGCTTTGACTGGTGGTGACGTAGTCAGCGCCGCTTTGGAGCGACACGTTGCGTGTGCATCTAAAGTAAGGGGGCGGAAAGGTGGGGGGGGGGGAAGAAGCTAGCGCGATGGCACAGCGAAGACCACAACTGCTCTATGTGGAGGGAAAGGAGGACAGACCGTGCACGGCAGAGGACAGAGAAAGATATGCAACAAAAGGATACAAAATCCCTGTAAATCCATGTCGTGGAAAAAAAAAACGGTGGTGTCTGCGGGAGATGTGTGGGGCTGGATGGGGCAGAGGGGTGAGGCACCCTCAATCCTCATCCAGGGATCAAGGCTGACGGCAAAGAGCAACCTTGCTGGCAGGACGAATCAGCACGAGTGAGCAAGAAAGAGCGCGTACGTGAGCGACAACAATAACAACAACAATCAAAGGAAGGGGACACAACAAGGACAGGTCTGTGCGTGCTCTTTGCTTCATCTAGACAGAGACCATGGCGCGCAGTTCAGCCAGCGTCTTCAAGTTTTCTTGGATATCAATGCTGCTTGCTTCGTGCAGCAGATCTGCCCAAGCGTCTTTTCCCTCCTCTGCTGCTGCTACCTCATCTAGGATGTGCTTACGCGCGTTTGATTTCTCGTTAAACTCTTTCATCGCCTGCTCAAGTGCCCATGACTTGGCCTCCGCTTCGATGGCGGCCAGCGTTTCCGCGACACGGCTCTTGAGCTGCAGAGCCTTGTCCTCGTGGGCCGCCTGGTCTTGCGGAATGGCTGCCTCGTGCTTCTTGACGGCGGCGAGAAGTCGTTCACGGGCATCGTCACGAGAGCGCTGAAAGGTGGTCAGGCGCTCCCGAACTTCCGCATCCTTCTCTTCTGCCTCCTTCACGCGAGCGTCCACTATGCGCTTGCGCTTACTCAGTACGAGCTGATGCTCCTCGTTGCGCCGGCGGCGCTCTTCAACTTTTCGGTGAAGCTCCTGGGTCTCTTGCTTGATGCGCTGCAGTTCCTCCTTTTTGCTAACCACCTGCGCTTCAATGGCACTGCTCGTGTTGCGGATCGTTTCTTTTTCAAGGTCCCACTTCTGCATTATCTTGGCATGCTCACTTTCGAGCTCCTGGAGCGACTTTCGTACGGTCTCGAGCTCGTTACCTTTCTCCGTTAAGTTGCCCTTCAGCACGCGCCACCGCTGAATGAGCTCCGTCACCTGTGACTTGTCCATCTTGGGCAAGTCTTTCTGTTCTTCAAAACAACAACAACAACAGTGATACAGTGATCAGGGTCTCCGAATGCGTGCGCAGTTCCCGTTGAGTAGGGAGCTCCTGAGTGAGACGTTGCTATACCTGTAAGGAGAGAGAAGCATCCAGCGGCCGCAGAGGACGAGAGTGAAGCAGGGGTGGTAAAATGGAGAGCATTCAGGCCTTTCTGCACCCCAAAGACAACACACAGACGGGTGGTACGGCGGTGCGCACGTAAAATACACCCCTTCGCACGCCTCGATGGGCACATCTCGAGAGACACCCACACAAAAACTGCCGGAGTAAGAAGAGCGTACGATATTCTCTTCGTCGACGGCCTTCGTGTGAGTGGACGGGGTGCCGCCCATTGGCGTGTTGGTTTGTCGATATTCAGAGGAAGAAAACTCTACCAGCGTGCCGACGCAATTCATTATATGATCCAGTAACTCTTACGCATCTTTCTTTTGGCATCCTTTTTCTCACCCGCATTAACGTCTCGCGATAACGCGTTTCCGCGTAACACACCTCCCAGCATTTTTCCTCTTCTCTGTCTTTGCACATATGTGACGCTACGGCAGACACACGTATATACACAGACACACACATACACACGCACACACTGTAAGGGTGGGGGAGCATGTGATCCGAGGGAGATGAAGAGAGTTGTGGGAGGGGTAAAGTGAAGCGGAAGTGGTGAGAGCAACAAAAAGAAAGAAAAAATGAAAGGTGAAACAACAGATCACGTGCGTAGCTCATGTGTCACACCAGAAGAAGAGAACGCACGCACACAGAGACACAGAAGTCCAATTGGGGAAGAGAGAGGTGTGTGCAATGGGGTGCGGTGAAGGAAGTAGAGGGTCGGTGGTGGAACAGGAGGCATACATTCAATATGAAAAAAAAAAGAAGCACAGTCTCTCTGAGATGCTACTGCGGATGATTACATTACGCGCAGCTAGACACACACAAACACACGCACACACGAGAGAGAGAGGTGCTTTAGTGGGAGAAGTACAGAAAAACAGCAAAGAAAATGAAAACGTGAAGGTGATATGGAGTGACATGAAGAAGGAAGAGATACCGTGTGGGAAGTCACCAACACGGCACCAACACAGCACCAACACAACACTGAGCTCAAAAACCAAAAACGGAACAAAGTGCAATGAATATGATATCGTTTTCTTTTTTAAGAAAGACGCCCATTTTCCTTTTTTTTAGAGTGGTACACACCAGAGGAAAACAAAGCCAGCAAGTGCAGCGAGGGCCCTAATGACACACAGGTGCGCACATATGCACCCATGCGCGTGAGCACAGAAATATGCAAAAGAGGTGTGGTACGCTGTGAAGTGCGGTAGGAGACGCAAGAAGCTCATTATTCTACTTGGAAAACAAAGAAACAAGAGCGTTAGTCTTTGTGATACACCGAGTCCCTTCGCCGTCTCTGCACCGTCCTTCCACCGAGGCCTTTGCCGCGTCTCTGTTTTCCTTTAGAAGCGTAGTCGGGTGGAGGCACCGAACGCCCGCCGCATACCCACAAAGTGATAGGGAGAACGCCGAGAGTGCGGTAAAGAGAAAGCAGACCCAGTGCAGTTCTGTTCGTGGCTGCGGTCTCTCTCTCCACTCATAATACCCCCAAATATATATCAGTAAAGAACTCTTTTTTTTTAAGTCTTCGGCAGACGACAGTTGTGTAAGGAGAAATATTTTAAAGTGTCCAGGGACATCAATGTAAAGTTCGCGAGAAAGTAAAGATGAGGATGACGCCCGTCGTAGCTTCCATTGTGATGAGGGAAAGCGAAAGGGTCAGAAAAAAAAAAAAACACAGAACAGAACAGAAAATATGCATGCAAGACATAGAAAAAGCAGGCGTGATGCTATGTGCATCCGAAGGCACATATACATATGAGTAAACACTCCAAGAGAGGCACGTTAGTGAATGACAAGAGTGAAGGGTGGACGGCGCACACATACGCACATACATGCATGCATGTAGGCATGCGCTCCGTAGCCATTCACTCTGCCACCTCTCACAGGAACAAAAAAAAGCGCAAACAGGAAGGAATGAACGTGCGCATCCTCGTGGGATACACTCAAGACGTACATACGAAAGAAAAGGTGCGCGCGCCCGTGTGTGTTTGTGTGACTACAGCCGTGAGACTAACAGACACACACCGCCAAAGAAACGCGTGGATAGAGCCACTTCGTACGAGAGTCAGCTCTACATGGGGATGCAAACGAAAGGGAGATCACCACAGACAACGAGAACACACGGATGCACGAAGAAAGAGAGAGAGAGAGGGAGAGAGATCTGAAGAACGTGGCGACGCAGGAAAATATGCGCTACTTGACGAAGGTCGCGGCGAGTTGCGAGGGGAGACACCGACACACGCGCACAAGAATCACATAGGTACTGATGTGCGCAGGTGCACGTCAGTACCCCGCCGGCCCTTCACATTGCATTTCCTTTCCTCATGTCAGATAAGATACACACGAGTAACACACAAGAACGCACATAGAAAAAAAAACAGAAAGAGAGGGAGGGGGACAAACAACACACCACCGTCAGCAAATGAAACCCGTAGCATTGAAAAAAAAGGTCAAAAACAAGTCACTGAGAGCCATGGAGTAACAGCAAAGAGTAAACCTACCGGGGTCTAAATAGAGCCCAGAGAAAGAGATTGTTGAAGACATACACCACGAAGCAAGTGTACGATTGTGTGTGATGGCCTCTCTTCTCCTGCACACCAACGCGTTCTACCACTGCTTCCCATGAATGCATGGAAGCAGCTCTGGTAAGTTACCAGCTCAGAGCCGGAGCAGTGAAAGCATCGGAATAGACAAACGACACGAGCACCCCTGTTAGGCGAATGGAGAGAAGTCTGCGGTGGGTGAGGAGAAGGGGAATCGCAAGTTGATCTGAGAAACAACGTAGTTCATACACGCAGAAGAATTCGAACTAAAATAAAAGTCGCAAGAGGAGGAGACGAGAAAGCATGAGGGAGCTGTGGTGCGAGTACAAAAGAGAAGTTGTCTTATGTCTACCGTATCTCAGCAATAAACACACACCGAGGCACCGAAAAAAAAAAAAAAACAGGAAATACACAGGGGCACGTCTGTGTCCCGACGATGAGCCAGGATTCACGGATCGTCTCCCCTTCAACCTTCTTTTTTATTTGTCGATCCACCATGTGCGTTTTCCCCAATACCCCAAACGCTTAAAAGCCACCCAAGCACAGTCGCCTGCATCAAAACGATGGGAAAAGCGCGAACCAGTTACAAGGGTGGCCTGACGCAGTGCAAGCAGCTATGTGTATGTGCGTCTGAGGAGGGGCGAGAGCACCCGAGGGGGGGGGGGGTAGAGAGCGAGTACGCAGGAAAGGCGAAACTGTACAATGACAGAGAAAGGTCTCAGAATAGCCTCTCACTGGTCATAGCGTGTGCGTGTGTGCTGATTCGTGCGCATGTGTAATTCGTGCACACCAGAACCACGCATACACAATATAAAAAAGAAGAAAATACTGGGAAAGATGACAGGCCAAAGCGCACAACAACGACCATAAAGTAAGCGAGAGCTCAATGATGGAGGCCAACCACAGGCGGCTTCTGCCAGCCATGGGGAAACAGGCAAAAAAAAAAAAGGACACTGAGGGGCACATGCAGCGATTTCCTTTGTGTGATTCGTTGTGTGGACGTTAGCTCATTGAGTGGGATGGTGCGGCGCATCATCAGAATAACGGCCGCACTGCCACAGAGAGCAGGAGATGAAGCGGCGACGGACTGCTGCTTTCCTTCAAGACACACTGAAGAGAACGCACAGACACGCAGGGAGGGACGCGCAAGTACAACAGGCCCACAAATCACAACAGTGTGTAGAAAACAAGAAAACGGGGAAGACACACATTTGGAAACTGTACAAAGCACAGAAAAACGCAAGGGTGAAGTAGGCAAGAAAAACAACAACGATTTTTCTGTTTCCACCAAAAAAAAATGAAAAAAAATCAACAGCAACACCAGCGCTCTACGCAATCGAAGACAATGAACGAGATCCTGCTTGCAGTCTTCCGGACTCTCTTTTTTTTTACGGATATCAACTCTCCCCATTCAGTTACCCTCCGGCAGAAAGACAGGGAACGTGAGAGTTCATAGATAACAATGCAGAAGGGGCTCGGTAGAAAATACTGCCACGAGTGCTTCTGCACAGCTTACGAGAATTTGTACTGATTCGAACAAATGTGGTGAGATTCTCATTGTATGCACGTGGTATTGCTCTCTATAAGACTTGTTGAGTCCATTAAGTGCATCTTCCACCACCAGGCGCCTCTTACTCACCAACACACAACTAAGCTCGTAATCATATCGCATTTTCCGGTTATTAAAAGAGCAGTGCTGCGTAAGGAAGAGGGCTGGTGGAGCTATTGTGTCAAAAAAAAAGGAGAAACAAAAATGGAATCGAGAAAATGATTCGGTGAGGAGAGCTCGGGTAGAACATGCTTGCCTGCCTGTCGCTCATTCACGGGTTCACATCCATTTGCTTTTCACACGCCTTGCTGTTGGTGAGCCATATGCAGGGGTGGAAGCAGCGCTTGATGTTAGACGGCACCACAGAAATGCGTGGCAAAAAAAAAAGATTGACATTTAGGTTTGAAGAGGCACAGCACCACACATTCCCGTACCTTGGTAATCAAGAAGCAGCAGCACGGTGACCTTCTATCGAGTGTTCGAGGAGGGGGTTGCATGCCGGGCACACTGTGTACGTTGAAAAGTGTTCGCACGCGCTACCCGCAGCTCTCGCAGACACACGAGGTCCTCTGCAGCGCCAACGTCACGTGCAAAAATTTTTCGTCATTCTTCATCACACTCAAGTGACCACAATACGGCTTGCAGACGCGACTGCACGTGTTTCTCTTGCTTTACAAGGACGAGAGCTGGTCAAGAACAACAACAAAAAAGCAACACTGATAGAGCCGGAAAGGTGCGCGCGCGCATGTGTGTGCGTGTGTGTGGAGAGATCCTCACCACAACGGAAAGAAACCGCCGGCGTAGAGAGGCATAAATGACAAACACAAAGCGAGAAACAAGACGACACAGCATGGGAAAAATTTCCCACACACCCACGTCTTACCGAGAGTCACAAGCGATGCTTGTGCACACACGCAGAAGAGCTTGGGTTTGAGAGAAAGAATAGCGAACACGAGCACGATGAAGTAGTCAACAATGAGAAACAACAACAAGGGGAGGAGGAAGACCAAAAAGAAAAAAAAAAGAAAACGAATACACGTGGGCGTGCGCACTGAAACACACACACACATATATAAGTAGAGAGAGAGAGACGGGAGAAAAAAGAACACACACACACACGCACACACACACACACACAAGAACGGAAAGCACAAAAGGGGGAAAAAGAAACTAAAATAAATTTAGACCAACAAAGAAAATAGACGCGGTGCCATCCAGGAAGCGACGTCGAAAGGTCGCGAGTATGTAGACCGGTGCCTTTTCCTTCTTTTTTTTTGGTGCCTTGTTGATGTGGAAGGAGAAGGGTGTAGACATTGCAGACATGGAGACGTCCGTTTCCCACCTTGTGCGTCTGTAAAGGAGGTAAAAAAAGAAAAGGACGCTTTGCTTTGGAGGTGCGAGTCGCAGCCGCACTTGCTCTTGAATCTTGAAAAGAGAAAGTAGAAAACGAAAAACGATCACCACAACGCACTGCAGTGCTTTGGCTCCCTCATCTCTCCCACACACACGCGCATTTTTTGCTATTATCTTTCTGCAACCTCTCCCGTTGTTTCCTCAGTGTCTCTCGTGTGCCCCTCCCCAAGAAAAAAGGCATGAAACGATCATGACTACGTAAGTTAGAGCTTTCCACAGGCGAAGCACAGCACGTAATATTTTGTTTTCCTCGAACACATGGAGTTAGTTCCAATCAACAAAACACAAACAGAAACAAACACACACAGAGTGAGGAAGGGGTACGAGGGAGCTTGCTGAGATCAGGTAGACGGTGTTGGAGGAGGGGAGCAGAGAATAGTGTGTACAACAAGGAAAGCAACGCTTAAAAAATATGAGGAACTGCAGCGCGGCAGAGGAGAGTGACGAAAGCACAACAAAGAACAAAATCTATACAACAACAAGACACGGAAAGCAAGATATGGGGAAGGGATAGGGAATAACGATGACGAGGGGTCACCGATGAAAGCGAAAAGAGAACAGCAAACGAACCGTACGATGGTGCTGAGGCAATGTGGAGACTCGAGCACGAGAGGGAGGGAGGGGGAGGGGTTACACTACCCACCTCTCCCAAAGAACAACGGGAGAAGACACGCGCCGGCCTGCGCAGGTATAGGGAGCGAGTGAGCACCGCGACAAGAGAGCAAATCAAATTTTGGAGCTATGAAGGCAATACAGGAGAGGGTAACAGAGGGCACCAATGAAACCCAACAGAAGCCCATCCAAAATAAGACACAAGACGGCGAAGCAAACGGCAGTTCACCATGGTCGAAGAGGAGAGCGCACAGAGAGGATGTGGGAGTGGGCGGCAAGGCGACGAGTTCGAGGGGAAGCAAGCGTTCGAGGTCGTCTAGCTATGGAAAGTGCACACACACACAAAAAGAAAAACGAAGGCGGGAAGATCAGAGAAAGAAAGAGGGGTGAGTGGCACAATCACAACTCACCTACAACTATATATATATATATATATATATATATATATATAGACACAGCACACACTGAGAGAGAGTCGCGGGGGGGAGCTTAGGTGCATACTACAAAAAACATGAAAATGGAAAACGACAGAGGATGTGGCAACGGGGGACGTCTTTGGACACAGGTCAGGCCACGCGCTCCACGCGCACAACAAAGTAGCAGCCAAAGTAACGTTGGGCATGTGTGGACACAGAGACACAGAGACCAAAAGGCACCATCACATCACCTCTTTCTACCACCGGAAGGCGCTGCATGGTGGAAAAAAAAAATAGTAGTGGAGCCGATGACTCACATTCGCACAAAGGCTACAACGCAAAACGCGAACGTTCGCACCCGCGCCCCTTGCACGCTACTTTCCGTACATTGTGCGCGGTTTCGTTGACTTCCTCTTGTTTTCTTTTTCTTCCGAGAACGGTATGCTTTCCCACCTAGTGGAAGGTCATCGGCATCACGTACACAGGTTGGTTTGGTGCGGACTGCCCCGCTGGCGGCATTGAATGGGGCGGCTGCGGTACAATGTAACACTGGCCGTTGATTCCTTGCATCACCATGTACGATTGGCTCATTAGCGGCGAAGTTTGTGGTTGCATTGTCGGAATCATGATCTGGTCCTGTGCGAAGTGCGGTGGGAGAGCCGGCGGCGCGCGAGAGGCTGCGGTGCTACTAGATGGCACAAACACGTGGTTGCCAGGAGTGCTAAGGCCGCTGTTGTTCTGCACCTGTATCGCCTTCTGGTGAGGAGTGTATGCGTCATGATTGGAACTAGGGGAACGGGAGGAGATCAACGACTCTAACTTCTTGCCGGGAACATGTGTCTCAAGGGGAGTCTGGCGGGTAGGTGCGCTGACGTGGCGCACGCTACGCCGCCGGCTGGACTCGCTGGTCGTGATGGAGCTACCCATGGACCCTGCATCCGGATCAGAGATGGAGTTCTCGGCGCGGTCTCGGGGTTTGTAGTGGACGACGTGCACAAATTGACAGTCCTCACCGAAGCAGCAGATGCCATTCTTAGAGTAATGCGCGCAGTGCTGCATTGTCACGGTCGGCTGCTCATTGCGCATGCACAACATGAAGTACTCTTGCGCCCCCCGAGTCACAAACAGCGCGCTGCTATCGTACACGTCGACAGGATTCGGCGTGTTCGGCAGTGCCACTCTGAACTCGACACCGCTAGGGAGAGTTGGATATGTGCTGGCGGAGGTCCACCGCGTGTGGAGGGAGTGGCGGAGAATCAGCTTTTCGGGCATGTAAATGCACGCAGGCCCCTCTGCAGCAGCACAGCCGCTGCCAAGGATAGAGTCAAGGGGGTTGGAGTCTCCTACGGTGCTAAAGGCCGGAACCGTGGTGCTGACGGCAAAGGGCTCGTTGAGTCTCTTGGCGATAATGTCCTCAGATGGCGCCAGAGTGACGGTATTGGGTGCACCCGTAGCGTTGCTCGGCACCTGGTGCTGGAGAGCGTCCTGAGCGTCCTCGACGTTGAGGACACAGTGCACCTCTCGGCACAGAGAGCCGTTGATGCACGTCTTCGTCTTGTTGTACTGAGAGCAAATGAAGAGTTTGCTGCGGCTCTTGTTAGGGCCAAGCTGATTGTAATCATGCAGGTAGTCGAGGGCGCCGCGGGTGATTCTCACCTGGTTTGAAGCGACCGTGAAGAGGTGGTTCATGTCATGGCACAAGAAGCGAACGCAGAAGCCGCTCGGTAGTGGTGTGCTTCGGATGTCGGCCTCTGTCATCGCTTCCAAATCATCGATTGTGGGGATCGGAACAGTGTCCCACTTCTTCGAGCGGACTTTCTTGAGCCGCGAGTTGGGAGCGGAGTGAACAGACATGATGAGGCAAGAAAGGGTGTTGGGCGGTCCTGGTGGCCTACTAAGGGGGCTGGGTAAATACAGATTCAGTGCACAGAAACAAGGGAAACAGAAATACGACAGTTAAACCCAACCGTTCAAACTCCTCGACACACTAAAAGGGCAGGGGAAAAGAGGCGGATGGTGGAAAATGGGGGAGATGATGGTGTCTGTGTGTGTGTGTGGGGGGGGGGGGAGGGGGAGGAGGTCCGCGTAAGCGAAAAAAAAAAAGGGGATGATAAAGAACTCAATTCTGGTGTCTGTTACGTCGAATCGGGAAACTACACACGGTCGAAGAACAAGAAAATAAGAATGCCGAATGACCCGATTTACGGCCGAGAGCTGCTTCGCGGCAGTCGGAGGGTGCTGCTGCCTTCTTTTTTCTTTCGAACTCGACCCTTGGTGTTGCCGATTCTTTGTTTATATTCTTCTTTAGGCTCGATTTGTTCACTTCAAATATGAATGCAGTGTTGCTGACGATGGCGCTATCGTCAACGGACACGCAGAAGAAGACAAGGGGAGATAAAGTGCGTCAAGATTGACAGTAGACACAGCGGACACACACACAAAAAAAGGGAAATCCACCGGAGCCTAAGAGAGAGAGAGAGTGCACCGAAAACGACACAGAGCCTTTGAAAGTGGTTCGATTAGGCAAGCGGAGGAGGAGGGAAAGACAATGAAAAAAAAAAATGATGACAGGAGCCAGTACAAACTGAAAATAACGACCGAGTCCGGTTGGAAGACTCGAAAACGAAAAATATCACATACACCCTCAGAGAGAGAGAAAAGCAGGTGAATGTCGAGAAGCCGCAGCAGACGAAGCCACACGGAGACACATACACATGCAAGAGTCGAAGAACGGTGGTGTGTGTGTGTGTGTGTGTGTGTGCAGACCAAAACCACCACGTCTAAGAAGTGACGGAGCACACGCTGGGAGAGAGAGAGTAGATCAAAAGGGGAGGGGGGAGAAGAGGCGTGCACGCAGACAGACACAGAGGAGTAACACTGATAAAATAACACCTCTGAAAAGCAGCAACACGATGAAGGAGAAGCGCGCACACACACACACACACATGCACCACCGAGGAAGCACAGGCGGGGGGATGATGGTGGTGAGGGAGCGGTGATCAGTGGTAGAGAATAAACACGAGCACGGAGACGCTAATAGAAGAGTGACGTGAGCGCTCTATAGTTCCGAAAACAACAGCACAAAAAGAGAAAAGACCCTTCCACAAGGGTAAGGTACTGCTACGACACGTAAGCGTCAGCTCAAAAGGAAAGCGGAGGAGAAACTTTGCTTGTGCTGCTAGTAACAAATCCAAAAATAAAAAAAAGCAGGACAACGACGTTTGATAGTGATCTTGATCGAAAAATGGAGTCGCCCAGGTAAGAAAACACTACAGAGGACCAAAAGAAAAGAACTGGAGAGGAGGGGGTCACGGAAAAAAGAAAGTGGCTTATGTGAAGTGCTTTGATAGAGAGAGGCGGTGATGGGGTAGAGAGGGGTGTGTGACATCAGATCGACGCCCCATGAGATGAGTGCGCATTCACGACGCAAACGAAAACAAAAAGAGAAGGGAAAAAAAACGGTGCAAAGAGGTGGGGGAAAGAGAGGATGAGAGTCAGGAAGAAAATAGTAGTGCCGATAAAGCCATCCCTGGAAATCCCACCTCCCGTCGGCGTGATACATCGCGAAAGGAGAGCGAGCGAGTAGAGCACGACATCAAACCGACGGTGAGACGGTCATCCCCGCCTTTCCACGCGCCGTATGTACTGGCGTTGCCGTTCTTCACGGTCCTCCATGAAACGGCATGGTAAGGGTTTCGTTTCTGAAACCTGTACAGCGAGGTACAGCCGAGCGCATCTCGCTGTGTGCATTCTGTTATACAACCGTAACGTGTGTGCATCAGCTTATGCGTCCATATAGATGCATCGTGTTGTTTGTGCGCTTCGCAGTTCTTACGTTTTCTTGCTGTGCGCGTTTTTCACATTTGCGCTGCGGCAGCGCCGCGCCACCGCCACATGGATCAACGGACGTACAAGGGGTATGGAATACGAGAGTAACAACGTGAAGAGATAAAAAGAACCAACAACACACGGAACGAAAAGGCTGCTGAGAATCCCCCAGGCGGGGCGGGAGGGATGAGAATGGCGGCTGAAGTGAAGTGAATGGAGGTAATGACATCAAACAACAACATCCCGTCGACATTGGATATCCTCAAATTCTCCCAAAGGCAAAAACAAACAAACAAACGCAGCAGCTCCTTCCCTAACCGATACACACACATGCCTTCCTCGTGCGCTGCGCTCGCGAACGTCGGCGGGCTCATCCAGATTCGAGCAAACGGAACGGGAAAGTCACCACCCCATAACCACCACCACCAAAAAAAAAAAAGAAGGACATATGGGAGGAGGGGGCCGGTGGTGCGCAGCAGGCGCGGATGGAACGTGGACGGTAGAGGACACGTCTACGGAGGACGCGCGGACACGTGTGCGCAATCGCCAACGAGGAGGACACATCTACGGTGGACAGGCACAGCCGCTGCCAACAAAAATCGCACTGTCAGGACAGGGATGAAGGTATCCCATATCAAGACTCTTTTACATCTACGCCTAATGCGTCCTGCAGTGACGTAATGTGCTTCACCGCATCTTTCCGTCGCTGCCGCCACACACCCTCCAGAGATTGCAGCGCGTCGGCGCGAAATAGGATACGCATCAGCTCCTCGTAATAGCCCTTCCGCTGCAGGTCTGTGAGTGGCGACTCCATCATTTGCTGAATTCTGACGATCTCCTCCTCAATCTCCAGCAGTGTGATCTTCTCGGTATCATTGTATTCCCCCTCCGCGATGAAGACGCGAGCGTCGCTGCGAATACCGAGGTCAAACAGCTTTGCTTTCGGGGACACCGGAAGCGCTTTGCCGCGATGGACGACCTGCACATCTGATTTCAGTCCAGGAACTGCAGAAACCACCGCTTGTATTAGGTCCGACACAGAGGAATCACCGTTCAGATGCACTGGCACCACCTGGCTGAGTGAGGGGATGTGGCACTCCACCGTCAGCTGCACGCGCCTACGCTGGTTGTCGTCTTCATTGCCGCCTTCACCGGAGAGCACCTCTGCGGTTGGTACATTCGTTTCTGCACTGCACGGAGAAGGCGGAAGGTCGGCCGCCTGCGACGTAGCCGTGCTGGAGGGAGCCGCGGACGCGTTTTGCGACCCCTGTGGCCAGGGAGAGTGGCGTTGACCTTTGCCTGGGGGAGCTCGGCCGCTTCCCGGTGCGGGCGAAGCACCGTTGTTTGTTGCTGCAAGCTGTGGTGGAGGCTGCGGCGGGGATGGAGCAGGCAGCGAGTGCGCAGCATCCGACACACCATCGCCCTTCATGGGCCTGCTCTGTGACCCAGTCGAATCATTGCTTATGGAGCGGAGCTGGGCGCCCGAGTTCTTTCGCCGATGCTTCAGAGTTGTGCTGTTGCGCTTCGGTTTTGCGGGCTCCAGTGGTGCTTCTTCCTGGCTCATCTTACGTGAAGCGGCGTTTGTGTTTGCCGACATTGGCGCAGCGGGCTTCTTTCGAACGACGTCTGCACTAGTGCTGGCGGTCGGGGAGAGGTGGGCAGTTGGACGTGGGGGCTCGGGGGTAGGCTCTTGCTGTTGCTGCTGCGATGGTACATGTGCGGCCGCAGACTGTCGCAGGGGCAGCGACTGGCGCGGCTGATGCACGTCAGCTGGGGTGGCGATCATGAGGGAGCCGAAGGGGTAGTCGCACACATAGGAGTTGTCATCAGAGACGAGCCCGTTGTACAGGAGCCGCGTGTTGGGGTCGTAGCCGTATTCTTCGATAAGAAATGAGCGCAGTTCCCCGACAAGGCAGGTGATGGGAAGAGCCAGGTCAATGGTCTCGCCCCGCGTAGATCGAATCTGAGCTTTGGTTTGCTCTGGCTGATATCCGTAGTATTCCATGGTGCTATGCTAAGAATAGAGGGGGACCGGCTGGCGGCGGAGGGAGATGAACAAGAGAACGTGGGCACGGACACCGAGACTAGACACATAAAAAAAAAGGAGAAAGCAACAGAAAGATGCACCAAAGACACACGAACAGAAAAGAAAACAGCGAACACCACTGGCGATGGTGGTAGAACGGACCAGACGCGATCGTTGAGCGCGTGCGCAGGGAGTACAGCAAGAGAAGGAGTGCAACACACACAGACGCAGGCACACACACACACACAAAATCCAAAACAATAGGCCACAGGATCACTTCCCCGAACAGACAACGAGAGGAGAAAGCACCTGTGTGCGTCACTGTTGTAATGAGCTGAGCACAGACCGTGGTGATACAGTCAATGAAGCAAAGCACACGGACACACTGATGCAGCGCTTCAGCTCCGCTTGTACGTGTCCTTTGTGGTAATGGTTGTCCTTGCCGCTACTTCCTTCTCTGCCTAGTCCGTGGCGAGGAGTCGGAGTGGAGAGGGCGGGACGAGGAGGAGAAGGCGTGCGAGGCGATGTGTGTGAATAATGAAGGTTTACGGGATGACCACCGCATAGGGGATGAAAGGTGATGCTGGTGCAAGGGCGTGTATGTCGTCTAGTGGTGGTGTAGAACACTTCTTTGCTTGTGGTTCGAGTGTCGTGAGTGGACGAGGAGGAGAGGAACAGCGAATAGAAACGGCGAATGTTGCTGTGATAGGCGCATCCACAGAGATGCAGAGGAGATGTCAAGGTGTACCACCATCTGCAAAAGAAAGTGACCAGTACCAGATACTGTTGTCCGCTCATCACACGATCCCGTGCGCCACTGTTTGCGGCAGTTTCCAAGAGGACGGGAGGAAGTTGAATGGATTTTGCGAAGACGAGCGCCCCTGATGGCTCTGTGGGGTATAAAAGTACCAAAATGTCGGCAAATACACAGACGCAACCGCGCCAAACAGAGGTGGGAAGCTCACAAATGACCGCGCGGCAGAGCTCGTGCAAAGGCGCAGAAGCGCTTACACCACTACGTCGTCATGCAAGTGGAGCGTACTGAACGGGCTGGCCCGGTATCCTGTACTCTCGCGTGTACCGCACAATAACATGCTCGAAGCTTTGATCTGGTGGTATGAGCGTAGCAAGGTACTCTTGCAGGTCTACCTGGTCCCACGAATGCGGGCGCAGCTCGAAGAGTGCACGGAGGCGAGTGGGAAAGTCGATGCTGAGGGACTCCTTCGGTATCCACCATGCAATCTCTTCCATGCGGCCGCCGAAGCCGCCGCTGCGCGGCTCCACCACCACGTAGCCACGCAGCTGCTCTAGGAGAATCTTCTGCGCCCCTGCTGCCTCGCGGTGCGGGATGCCAGCCACACCGAAGAGGGTCGATGGAATCGCCTCCACCCAGGCTGTGGCGAACGTCTCAAGCGGCAACCCACACGCGACTTCGCCGGTGTCGAGGGTTCGGTAGACAACGTCCGGGTGCGCATCAAACACACTACCGGCAAGACCCACCAGCATTCGCGGCAGGTTCAACAGCGCTGGCATCCCCGACAGCACCACGGAATCATTGACCTTCGTATCCTCACTTGCACTTCGCGGTGCGCTGTATACCGCCTCCAGTGAACGCAGCACGACGTCCGGGTAGACGGACGGGCAGAGGTGTTCCCGTGCAGCTGCCCAGGAGGCATCGCATGGCTCTGCAGCATCGAGAAACGCTAGCACCGCCCTCAAGGATTCGTGCATGAGAGCGGGGTGGAGAAGGCGAACATGGCCACAATGCACGACCGCGCCAATGTCCTGCAGCAGAGCGGCGAGCTCAGCAGGACTGCTGCGGAAGACCCGAGCGAGTTGCGCAAAGGTGTACCGGCGCCCGGACGGGCCGGCAGCACCACTGCCACTTCTGCTCCCATCGGTACCCTCGAGTTCCTCGATTGTCAAGTACGACTCACCGAGCACAGCCAACACATTGTCCTGCGGATGTGCGACGTGACTGTCAAACATGTGGCTCAGGGAGGCGACAACCACGTCATTTGCGTACTGGCGGATGCGTGATGCGGGGAGAGGAGTGCCTGTATCTGTGATCGTTCCCTCAGTGTTGGAGACATCGGTGCATCTGTCTTGAGACTCACAGATTAAAGACCTGCCGGCGCGGTTGAGCCTTCGTGTTGCCAGTAGCATCGTGTTCGAGTACTCAACACGGCGGACGGAGCGGGTCGACTGTGCGTCGTGCAGACAAAGCTGCCCGTCACCTTTCATGACAAACGCGACTGCAACATCACCACTACCTGCTGTCACGGAAGGGGGTGACGAAGCACGCGCCCGCTTGGTTTTGGCAACTACGTGAGCATCAGGGTTTCTCGGGTACACCCGCTCCTTTAGCTGATTCACACACGCGTCATCGACGGAGACCAGTCGGTACTCGTGCCGGCACGCAAAGTCAGAGCGGACAAATATGTGATCCATACACGTGTTGGAATTAAAAATTGGCTGTGACGACAATGGGGGAACGCTCAGAGGGCGGGACAGAGAAAATAGTGTGAGCCGTGAGTACGTCGTTGCCTTCTCCTCTAGAAGGGTTCTCTTTCTTCCATGTGCGCGGTGTTCGGGTGAAGGACTGCGTGAGCCTCTATAACGAGTGCAGCGCGCCCAGATGCAGGAGAGAGCGATACACCAGTAACCAATACCTTCCGCGTCCTCTTGGTGTGCCTTTTCACCTTCTCACACTGATTGACGGCGTACTGCTGTCCGTGTGTGCGGGTGGTGGGAAGCGGTGCGCGAGAGATGAGAAATTGCGAAGGGCTCATGAGCCATAACCACACAAAATGCGCCGGAGCAGCCGGGAAAAGCGGAGACAGGGGAGTATGCAGAGACGCGTGGAAGCACATTGCCAATGAAGCAACCGTCAAATGGGGGTAAAGTAGAGGGGGTGGCAGTGTGAAAACAAAGGTCCGTGGTGCCACATGGAGAGCGGCTGTGCGAACGCGAGCGTTGCCTTTCCTCGCTAGCCTTGGTGAACCTCGCGGGAACACCAAAAAAGATCAGCCTTAACCATTGCAGATTCGATTTAAAACTGAAAGATGACGACACAAACATCACCGTAGCCAATACACCACAGCATTCCATTCGCATACCTGCTGTCTCTGCATGAAGAGAAAGGAGAGAAAGGCTTTGGATGCTCACATCTCTGTCAGCAGGTCCGTTGAGACCGTTGCCTTTGTTTGACCTACTGGCCCCCACACATTCAACGAAGAGAGAAGATACAGTTCCTTTTCAATGGTTCATTTTGCCCTACTCTATGAGAGTCGAACTTCGTTCTATCCCGTCCACCTACACGACCACCCGAGCACAGAGGCGGTAGCGTCCCTGGTGTGGGTACCAGTGGGTGGCCTGGGCGCACGACGGATGTGCTCAATGAGGACCACCTTGGGCAGCCTGAGATGAGGGCAGTCTCTGAAACCCTCTGCCTCTCGTGCCGGCGCACCATATATCTTGCCCTCAGTCGCAGCGAGCGGCGACATTTCACAGCATGCTCAGGTGACGGATCACATTCAGGACTGAAGGAATGCCCTTCCCTCCTTCCCTCCCCCCGATAGTGAAAGGCGTTTTTTTTTTTCTTTCGTCATGCTTCTGTCATGTGTGCGGGATCCCGTCCACCGGCCCCTCGGTCCGAGATGCCTCCCCGTTCACACACATACGCTCGTGTGGCTGAATCGTGTGGATCTCATCTAACTTTCTTTGTGAGCGCTCTTCCTCTCCACACCTCTCCAGACCTTGATTGAATGGAATACGCCACGTCAACTGTACAGGAGAGCGCAGTCGCACAGTGCTCGTGTTCGGGAATACTTGGTCCTCAAAAGAGCGTATTGTTGCCTTGTTGCTTCCCTGCTATCATCTTCCATATGTGTCCATGCTGCGGGAGGGAGGGCACACATCACGAGGACGTGGCTGCGTACGCCGCAAGGGGTGCGACACTGTTGAGTCGGTGGCGGCAGGGAGATTCCTCCCCCACCCCGAATCAGCACATCCTTCATAAGAGCGGGGTGTGTCAAGCGGAACGGCCCTGAGAACAGGTATGTGCCTCTGCACAAAGTCCTCACATGTTGTCTTCCAGAAGGAGCGCAGTGGTTCGTGATGGACCTCCAGCGGTAGAAGCCCATGTGGCCCCGGTGACTTGTGCGTACTGGGGCCACTGCATGCGCTACTGTTGCGGGAAACAAGGTGTCCCTTCACGCAGCAAACGACCCCTGCCAGTCCACCGTAGCCTATCGTGCACAACGCTGGGTCGGCTGCCCTCATAACACGCATTGGTGGGCGGGAAGAAAGGTTCTACAATGCTAGCGCAGCGGTATAGTCAGTATATTTTCTGCGCTCCGTCCTGTTGATGCTGACCACCCGTCCCTGTGGGAACCCAGAGTGTGGGACAACGCCCTTGTGGAGGTAGGCGAGCATGGTGTTCCGTCGCCGTGTGAGATCAGCCTCCTTGCTCTTTCGTGCCAAGCAGTCTCCGCCAAGTTCCACTTGTTGCGGCGCGTTGCATTGCGTACCGTGATTTTGGGGGATGTACGCCTGACGTCTAGAGCAGCTCATCAGGTCAGTAAACAATGCAATGGGCTTTGGCTCCTCTGAAACTGCCGATGGTGCAAGCATGTTCACGTTGTTGTTATAGTTCAACTCACGATGGCCGCGAGCTAAAACGTTAAGTGAGAGGCGCGCGAGACAGGCTAGCAGCTCCAACATTTACGCTCGAATACGTGAGGAACACAAGAATGCAAAACAAGACACAAATACGTAAAACAGGAAACGAGGGAAACAAACAAACAAACAAAGAAGGACAAACAACAACGAGTGGAAGAGGATGAAGGAGAATCAAGTAAGCAAGAAGTAGTGGAAGAGATACACGGGCAAGTGGCTTGAGGTAGGGGGCTACACGGACAGACAGACGGACGGGTGGGCGGTAACGCCACAGAAAACCGAAGGGAAACGTGAACAAACACAAACGCATTCACACCTACATACACATGCACATGCGCATTTAATGAACGCGAAACAAAAACAACACATATTAGCTGAACCACGTGTAGGATGCTCCAGAGGTACAAGATGAGCACCTGTTGGGGGGGAGGGAGGGAGGGAGGGAGAGAATGAACGAGTGGCGCCAAAAGAAAAGCTTGAGCAGACAGTAGGGCCCACGAAAAGTCTCGTGGCTTTCCGTTTTCTTCCGTCCCTGTCGTGAACCGCTTCGGGGTCTTCGTGAAGTGAGAAAGAGAAAGAAAAAAAACACGGAAATACGTGACGCGATGCAGAAATTCGTGTGAAATATGCGACATTCCTTCCGAGGCACCCCACGAACTGCTGTGCATGTTTGCGGATAGTCCCTTCGCCACGGCATCTGGCCCATTCTTACAAGTTAGCTGCCAGAACAACAGCAACAACGAAAAAAAAAAGGAAACAAAGCGACAAAAAGAGCAGAAAACGCCTGACGCTACTTGAAGGGGCAATGGCTCAAGTACACACAAAGGTGCCCGCACATCTTACAGCATCATGGTGGGAGAACACACAAGAACACAAGAGATAGAGATGTGAGGAAAAAACAGCTTAGGAGCGTCACTATCCTCGAACCTGTGGCAGCAACAGCGGCTAGCGAGTCGCCAGCGGTGACTCGGAGCGAGGGCGGGAGCAGTTGAACAGGAAGGAGGACGCCACGGTTACGAAGGAAAGCGAAAACAAACGAAAAAAAAAACAGAAGACAAGGTGAAAGCACACCGCACACCGTTTAACGGTTTCCTCTACCAACCCTTCAGCCTTGGAACGAGGATGCCTCGGCGTAGGGGTTGTGCGAGAAGGACCCACGGGTCGCTACGCTACTATGCGAGTTCTGCACACCACCGAGTGGCCGCAGTAGCGGCTGATGAACACCATAGCTCTCCGAAGTCGTTTGACCGCGTGAAAAATTTGGCCGCGAACTGGCTTGGCTGTTACTGAGAGAGCCGTCCATGTATGAGCCGTTCTGGGACATGAGGGTGCTGCCATGAATGTGTTGTAAATTAGCCTGTGAGTGCGACTGGGAGTAGTTGGGGTGGCATAGCGATCCGCTCGCGGTGGCAAACGATGGCGGGTGGGAGCAAAAGTCTTGCATGCTGCCATGCACCGTACCCTGGCGCAGCGGCGTGCGGCTGTGGTTGAGAAACTCGTCGTCGCCGCCAATGGCGATCTGACGGCACACATGTAGGAAGCTGCACTCGTTGCCAAAGCGGCAGAGGCCTTTGCGATGCTCGCGACAGATCTTCGACCTTGGCATGTGCAGCACCATCCCTCCGTTTTCCTCGTAGCGCGACCAGAGGAAGCGCGTAGGGCAAACATTGTGGAGCGCAACTGTAAGCTGCTCCCTGTTATTCATGCTATGACCGCTAAAGGCGTCGCCGCCCGTGGCGGCCGTGTTCGACTCCCCGTTCGAGAATGATCCGGCGGCGCTCCCGTTGTCACGCTCTACGTGGGCATCTGCCGTAGTGGAAGATTCTTTTTCACGTGGTGGATCAATTATGACGGCAAGGCCCAACGGGAACCCCTCCATGTTACACTTGGCACCATGTGCCGGACAGCAGGACGGCGTGTTGAACGCCTCCTGCCGAAGCTGCTCCACCACACTGGGATTTGCGTGCACCTGAAAGCAGCGGTCTCCTTGGCGGCAGCGACCCTCCATGAATAGTCGGCAGAGTCCGGGCACGAGGCCGTCGTCCTCAAATGCGAGGGTCGGCTCCACAGCAGTTATAGGGATGGAGAGCTTCGTGCTTGCCGTGTCAATGGCAGAGATTGAGGTCATTCCAGTGATGGAGTTGCCAAGCCTTTGGCTGCGGATTAATGGGGACCTAGATGCGCGGTCGCTCTGTCGCGGCCTCAAAAGCGTACCGGTTTCAAGGGAGCATGCCGTGTTGCGGTTTCCATACAACCCGGCAGGCATCGAGTTGGCGGTTGGCCCCACACGCACCGTGGGAAGCGACGAGTGACTACCGAAGTGCGGCATGTAGCTCATTTCTTCGGGAATCGTGTTCCTATTGAATACACCGATGGATGATTGGCTTATAAATCAGCCGGTGGTGGGAGGAGGAGGGCGAGGGTGGCGACTTGCCGGTGGATGGGGTATGCCAGAATCTCACAGGGACAAGTTCAGACAACACACACACACACACCACAAACGAAAAGATGTAGGAAAAAAAAAAGAACAGAAAGACAGCAAGAGTCGAGCGTGTGGCTCGATACGCCTGCGCTGTGTTGGTAACTTCTTGTGGTTATGCTTGCTTCGTTACGGGCATATCATTATACCGTATAGTCGTGTGCGCCGAGGGATCAGGCGAGCGAGAGAGAGAGAGAGAGACGCCCACGCAGGACAACAAAACCATCACGCACTCCACACCAGTAGGAAAAGGCCATGAAAAGGAAAATCGTGTGCGTGAGAACGGGTAGAGAAAAGAAGAGAGGTCCACAGAGAGATGAGGATGGTACATTTTACTACATCAACAAGTTCAGATTCTCGACATTATACGTCACGAGCTCAACTCCACGCCACCCCCTTGCCCTGTTAAAAGGCCGTATCAGCGGGTGCCACGCAGCCGTAGACGCACACCTTTCAGCAACACCGGTTCAGTCATCTGAGAACGGCATTGCGCGCAAAGCACTGTTCACCACCCGAGCCGCGGGTCGCCTCTCACAGAAGGTCCGATGATGCCCGTCTCACGTTGTGCATGTCCCTCGGGGTGGCGCTCAGGCTCCCCACACTAGTGGACTGTATGGGAGAGGGGAGGGGATGCGCTCGAGTCACGCTGGCACTCTGCCTAATCAAATGAATCATAGAAATGCTTTGACTGTCACAGTCGGCTCCGATGCAACGGTCCCCACGACCTGACCGCCGGCATCGGCAGCGATACATCGCTCGGATCTCTCCCTATGTCATAGGCACGTGGCCCTGCCACCGCCAAAGGTGGCTCAGCATTGGTGAGAATGGGAAGGGGTGTAGGGAGGCTGCGTGGATTACCCCTGGGTGTGGGCCCTGCACCCAGAGATGCCGCGCGCTGAGGTGCAATCGTGATCCTGAGGGTGGAGAAGATGCGATTTCCAACGTGCCTGTCCCAATGCGAGCAGGCCTAGAAAGAAAGGAAGGCCCGTACACACAATCAAAGCTTATCTAGCTGTGTTGTGCCATTGCTCCCTCACCGTTTTCTAGGACGAGTCTTCCTGCCCTTGAGCTGCGCCACGCGCGCTTGACAGGTTATTCCTCTCCTTTTTCGTCTCTTCCAGTACGTACTGTGCGCCGAGCGTCAGAGGAACTCAAGCACACTGCATGGCTTGGCTCACGGCGGACTGTGCCCAGGGTCCTACTCGAGTGTGGTGGCGGTAGCGTCCCTGGTGTGGGTACCAGTGGGTGGCCTGGGCGCACGACGGATGTGCTCAATGAGGACCACCTTGGGCAGCCTGAGATGAGGGCAGTCTCTGAAACCCTCTGCATCTCGTGCCGGTACACCATACATCTTGCCCTCAGTCGCATCGATCCACAACAGTTGACACGGATGCGTTTTTGAGACGTACTTGTGTGGAATTCGATAGAGGAAGGGAAAGAGACGCGACAGGAAAAAAGGTTATGGGGTGACGTACCCCATCTTGTGCATGTTGCCTCTGAGGCCGTGTCGTCTATGGTGTGCGACAGCAGAGTAATGTCCGGAATAGAAACGGTGGCGGAGGGGATGGAATAACGGGTGCGATGAGGAAGAGTAAAATGTCGCTGCAGCGACCATCCGACAGGAAACGCGATCGAGTCAGGCCGACCGTGGTATGTACACGCACAACCTGTGGATGTGGTGCTGTGCCGCGCCCATAACAGGGAGGTGCCTCCTCTGTTTGACTGGAGAGAGGCAAGGGCATTCACGCACTCGAGTGAACGCTATGCGCGGACATCAAAGGTAAGAAAGTCCATATATATTCTGTGTTTTGCTGTGTATGCCATGCAGGTGGTGTACGTCTGTCTTACTTGTGAAACCATCTCCCAAGCAATCATCAGATACAGAGAGGCAACCAGGTAAGGGATCAGGCGGATCCATGTGAGTGAGCGCCGCGATCTTTCTATCGGGTTGCAGAAACGGCTCCAAAGCACAGGGAGGATCAGACATGTAGTTTCGGAGGAGCAACACACATCTTACGCAACGCATGACCACACCGATGAGACCGCATAAGTGCAACAGAAGGTGAAAAAGGCCCAACATATGAAAAAAAAAAAAAAAGGCAGCATGAAGGGAGACAACTACAGAAAAGGAGGACGATGCGTGCGTGTGTGCGTTTGGGAGGAAGGCGGCGAGCACTACACAGACATGCCAACCGCCATTCTCTAATCGCTGTTTCTTGGAAGCACGAGCACGTCTATGTTGTTTTCGTGTGTGCGTGTACATGTATGTATAAATGTCTCTATACATACATGTGCTCGTGTGGAGGCCTTTCCACACATGTTAGGGTACTCCGGCCCTGCATGCCAGCACCCATAACGCTGCGCGCATTGCATGCATGCATGTCGCTGTGCATGCTGGCCATGAAGTGAAAGAGAAAGACGACCGATGTCAGAGCGGGACGCATGCACACACGGGGACAGGAAGCGTCACAGTACTCACCCGCCTTCCTACGCCGACTCCGCCTCCTCCCTTCTCTAGAGGGGCCTGGACTAGATGCGAACTGGCACCATCGGTGCCGCAGGGTCAACGATCATGTGCAACGGTTTTCCCTTCTCCAAGGACTTGGCAAAGATATCCTTGCTGCCAGCACACGAGTTATTCAGTGCGTATAGAGCGGCGACGCACGAGAGAAGGGTGTGCTGCCTGAACTCCTCATTGTTGCGTTCTGCCTTGCTCCAGTGCCCCTCTCGGTACTTCCAGAGAGCACACAGTTGATCTAGCAGCGCTGGGTCAGCGGCGACAGAGAAAATGTAGCGGACTGCCTGCTGGCGGAAGGCTTGTCCGACGTGCGACGTCTCCCTACCCACCAGTTCCACAGCATTGCGCAGCTGCGAGATCATCGGCACATGCCGCTGGAAGGCGATGTACCGGGCTGGAAGCCTCTCTGCCCCGGGTGTCGGTTTCTGGGACTTGAGCACCTTCACCTTAATCTGATGTGCCTTATTAACGGCATACTTGTGCTGGCAGCACCGACTAGATTTGAACAGATGCCAGCGGGATCCGCTCTGCTGCTTCACTGAATGTCCCATGGGCGCCGTCCTCGCAGATGCTGCGGTCCCAGCGGCGGCACCGTTACCCATGGGAGTTGAGTGCAGTTGCTCCTGCAGCAGACTCCCTGCCTTTACCGGTAGCACCTCTGTCTTGGCTCCGTTTACAGCAAACACTGCGTAGCCTGCACACCATACAATGGTGGTGTGCAGCCGTGCTGCTGAGCCCTCTGCTCCCTCAGCTGTTCCCGCCGGATTCTCACTGCTTTCCAGCGGCCACGTATCTTGGGTCTCGTAGCAGCACTCCACATAGATGCTGTCCACCGTCGGCCCAGAAAACTGCAGGACGGCGTCACGCTCCTTGTGCTTCTTGTCGTGAAACATCCACGTGTAGTAGCCGCACTTCTTCGAGGAGGTGACAATGTGACGAACCGGCACCTCGATAGCCGGCAGAAACACGTTGGAGGGGGTGACCGCGCTCACTAGACAAAAGCATCGGGCGTACTTCGGCGGCCGTGCCGGAACACGAACTTTCTGCAGTACAAATGAAAGCTGCACCTCGTCAGGCGGACGCGAAGAGGGCACAGGCATAAGGCGCATGTCGGAGCTAATGCCGGGCACCACGTTGCGTCGACGCTTCTCCTCTGTGTCATTTGTCGAATAGAGCGTCGACTCTACAGCCCAGTCATGGTTGTAGCGGGGAACGGGACGACCAGCAGCGTAGGCGTGCAACACTCCATGCGGGTGAAACACACAACGGAAGAGGTTTTCAATGTACAGCAGCTTGCGCGGTGCCGCCGACGTAGCGATGTCTGTGTGATCGTGTGCGGGGGGTTCTGCTAGCAGTACACTTCGGATGAACTGCGGGTACTGCACTGCCAGCGCTCCCTTCTCTGCGTCGTTGACAGAGAAGACCTTGGCGAGCACACAAAGGTACGTGGCGGCCTCGATATACGTCTTGAGTCGCTGGAACAGGACCTTCGTCTCGACATGGCGCACAATGACATAGCGGCCCATGTAAAGCGTGTTGTTCCTCCAGCGTACCGGCGCTTTTTCATTCCTGGAAGCACTCTCTTCAATGATTCGTAGGACGTAGATAGGGGTCACCTCCCACTTAATCGGCTGCTTCGATTTGGCGGACTCTGGCGATGCCGGAGCGCCTCGCTCAACCACTTGCTCGATGTTGACCACCATCTCCAGGGCACCTTCCGTGGACACACCAATACTGATTCGATGACCTTCGATGATCGGACTCGTGCCGAGGCCGAGTCGGCGCAGCAGAGCGCACAGTTGCGTCAGCGACATCTCACCGCTGCGATAAGTATCGTGTGCCACAAAAGCCTGCACCAGGCGCTCCTTCGCCCGCGCCGCCACACATGTGTTGAAGATGTCGAGCATAACCTCTATCGGCAGCGGTGCCGGGGCGTTCTTGAGAGCCTCACGACGCTCAAGGTGGTTCAATTGCAACACACGAAACGCGATGCGCACGGAGCGCTCACTGAAGCAACCTTCCTTGGTTGGAATGAGTTGAGTGACCGTGTCTTCCTGTTCCGCTTCCTCACTGCTGACTGCTCCAGCTGCACACAGTGACCATGACTTCGTGCACGTCATCAAGGAGACGGGCTCAACAGCGTGGCCACCAGTTACTGCACGTTGCTTTTCGTAGACTTGCTGCACCACCATAAGCTGCTGGAGGAACGTCCACACCGCGTCCTCAGCGGTTTTGAACACGACAAAGCAGCGGTTCGGCGCCTGTGGGGTGTGTGGTGCGTCCTTCACTGGGGCACGGAGTACCAAAAGTTCCCGCTGCGCCGCCGTTCGGCTCTCCGACAAAAGGAACGCAGCAAAGCTGCCATAGGCGTAGGATGACGTAGAGGTGGGCGACTGGCTCGTTAGGCTGTGCGTGTAGGGTGACGTGCGGCTCCCTTTCTCTGCTTCGCGCCGCTTTGCTCTGTCGACGTCCTGGGGAGGGGTGGTTTCACTACCTGTGTGGGAGGTGTAGCTGTAGGACGTGTACGAGTGGTCTTCGTAGCCGTCTCCGACTGTGTACGACGAGCTGTAGTGGTACGAGTCGGACAAGTCCGCGTAGTCGCTGCTGTAACTGTAGTAGTACTGGTCCGATGATGCCGACGCCATCTCAGCACCTGGCTTGGCCTGTGCCCCTTTCCGCTCCCCGGATGTAACAGAGGAGGAGTACGAGTAGTAATAGCTGCTGTCTCCAGTATATGAATAGGTGTCGGTGTAGTACTGCGAGCCGTCAGAATAGTAGTGTGAGCCATCTGAGTAGTAAGAGGAGCCGTCGGAGTAGTGGTACGAGCCATCCGAGTAGTAAGAGGAGCCGTCGGAGTAGTGGTATGAGCCGTCGTAGTAGTAGGAGCCATCCGAGTAGTAGTATGAGCCGTCGTAGTAGTAGGAGCTGTCGTGGTAGTACGAGTCGTTCGTGTAGTCTCCCTCGTCGCTATAGCTATAGCTGTAGGAGCCGTCGTCATCGTCCGAGTACGAGTAAGAGTACGACTCCGTGGACGCTCCATTGGTGGCCGCTGCGGCAGTCGACGTCACCGCTGGCGGGGTGGCGCTTGCGGCGCGATTGGCATACCCTGGGGCTGTTGTGCTGTATTGCCGCTTTGCCCCTGTCACTTGCCCCTTCGGTGCCCTCGATGCGGGTTGTGAGGCGGTCCCTGCGCCGCTGTCGGAGTAGCTGTAGCTGTACGATCCATCGTCATCACCGGTGTAGGAGTAGCTATAGGAACTATCACCGTCCTCGTTTACAGCAGTCTGCCGTTTCTGGTTGCTCCCGCTGGTTCTGCCCTTGTTGGGCGCTAAAGAGGCGCTGTAGCTGTAGCTGTAGCTGTCTCCAGATTCTGCGTTTTTCCTAGGCTCTGGTTTTGTGGGAGAAGGTGTCTTATTGCCCTGTGTGCTCTTAGTGGCCGAGACCGCTTCTGGGACGCGGTTCCGTGACTTTTCGGCGGTGTTCTCGGTATAGGAACCAGAGTCATCAGAATAGCTGTACGAGTACGAGTAGTCACCGGTGTAGGAGCCGGTGTAAGAGTAAGAGCTGTCGGTGACCGACATGACGCGTCGAGACAACGCGTGGGACGCGTACGTGTCTCTACGTATGTAAATGTGCTTTGGGGAGCTCACTAACGAAAATCGGAGAGGAGTTCCGGTGAAAAAAAGAAAAGAAAACCGACACCAGCGATGTCTATGCGGTGTGCGTGTGCGTGTGTGTCTATGCGGTGCGTGTGCGTGCGTTTTGGATACGCGGGGGTTTGGGGGGTTTTTCAGTGCCTCTATGACGACCACCACCACATCACCGGGTGCTGCAAGAAAAAAAAAGGAAAGGAAGATGCCTTATCGCCTTACCGATGGTGGCCAATGCCGCGCAAGTGTCACGTATGTGCAGTGGCCGAAATCTGTAAAATGTGCCCCAGCGTGGCATGCAAGTAGGCGTAGGACATTGGGAGAAAGAGAAAGGTTTGAGTCACATACGAGTCCAGAGAAGGGGTGGCAGACACACGGTTCAACCGCCATGTGCTCACACGACGCACTGAAACGTAATGCACGTCATCACACAAGCACAATCAACAGCACATCTGCGACTCGGCTGAATCCCCTTGGCTACCAACGTCACCAACGCGGAAGGATGCCGACAGAGAAGCGAAGGAACTTGCGCACGCAGGCACAGCAAAGGGTACAGGAGCGCACTACACAGCGTTTGGCTTCCTTATAGCTTTGCCCATGCTCCGCTTCACGCTGCTTCCTTTTATTTTTGTCGGGGGTAGTGACCCTTTTTTCCTCTGTTGCGCTTGCTAAGCGGCGTTCAAGAGTACTATGGCTAAGCTGACACACACACACAAAAAAAAAATCGCTAACAGGCAACCACTGCAAGGACATACATCTCTCTCTATATATATGCATGCATGTGTGTGTATGTTTTTAAACTTCAATGTATTATATCGTTTTCGCTCCCCTTTTCATGTATTAAAGCTCCTGCGCATCACTTCCTTCACACTGGCCCTTGAATCCATGTATATACGCGGGCGCCTGTGAACAGTGATGTGCATGTCCTTATACTTAGCATACATCCGATGCGTGGGCTGGCATGCTCATGACTGTGTACGTACGCGCAGGGTGTCGAAAAAGGAAGGTGGACGGCAGTGGGAAACACTGCGGGGAAGAAAAGGGAAGAGAGCGAGAGAGAGAGAACGGCTCGGTTGCCTGTATGAGCCCCTGCGCAGTCCCTCGATTGAAAACGGTGACAGACGAGAAGCCTCACTCACCCACACGAGAGAGACGAGCGATGAAGCGGAGGCAGCAGCAGTGGGCACACCAACCGGAAAAGAGGCAAGCTATATGCCCGGACGTTGAAGAGAGGAGGAAACCCATACCTCTCACAACCCTCTATACGTACCTCACTGAGCCGTCAACACTCACCGCATGAAAAAATGTCTCGTCGTGCTGCTCAATGCGCTCACTGCCGAATCGAAAAAATGGCATCAGAGGAACAGCGGAAGACACCAGTAGTAGAGGAGGTGTGTGCGTGTGTATGTGTGTGTGTGGTGGGCAGGGCGGCAATGCAAGGTAGCGGGAAAAAACGTTTTCTCATCCTTGCTGAGCATGCACGCGTGTATCTGTGTGTGAGTGAGTTGAGTGTTCGCGTCTGTGAGAATGCAGACTCGGCGAGCTTACCACAGTCTCTCCCTTTCGCTCCTCTCTCCCTCACCATAGCGTAAAGAACACACACACACACACACACACAAGCAGACAACGGCACATCGAAGAAGCGCACATGCACAGTCACAAGCACACCGACACGACAAGAGAAAGAGAGAGAAAGAGACAATAGAGAAGGCAGTGGGAGAAAGAGAGAAAAAAAACTGCTCAACAACAAGGATAGGGAGAGAAGTCAGCCACGCGAGCCGTTCGTCAGCATTCCTGGCACTCACGAAGAAGTCTCATTCGCCAAAAGTGTACGCAAAAGAAGAAAGCAAGCATCGCTGGGAGAGCGGGAGGCGCACTAGAGGGATGCACGGAAAGACAAAAGGACTTTGATAAGAGTAGCTAAAAAAAAAAAGATCAGTAGTGCCACTCCACACACACACACACACACAATCAAACAAAGACCGCACACGTACGCTGCCGACGCATCTGGGAAGGGCAAGAAAGGATGTCGAAGGAAAGACTTCAGGACGAGCATATGTGCTGAAGCGATCATAGAGCCTGTAGGGGAAAGATCCATGGGGGTTGCCGACCATATTTTCCCCCTCCTCTCGCCCTCTCTTCTGGACAGTGCCTCCTTTGTGTCTCCACGAGACCACCACAGGTGGGCCGAGTGCGTGCTTGCGCATTCTGGGGAGAGTCTGTGGCAGATTGGGCTGCCGGGAAGACGCATCTGCGCTTTTTCTCGTGGAGTATATATACATACATATACAAGGCGAGCGAGAACGGTGTGTATGTGTGTGTGGAGGGCGCGAGGAAGGGAGGGTGGATGTTGGCCAGGAGGCCGGGAGATGAGATGGAAAAGAACATGAACAATAATGATATAGAAGCGAAAGCACAGCGCCCGAGCACCACAGAGAGCTCTGAGGCAAAAAAGGGCGGAAACACACACGTGCACGCGCAGACGCAGCCATGGGAGCCAGCACTGCTTCTCCTCTAACTCATAAAACGGAGAGAGAGAGAGGGGTGCCTAAGAACGACGAGATGCACACCACATCGAGTTATGCCCCTATTCGCCATTACACCAGCCGTGCGTACGAAGGCGGACAGGCGTTGATCTGAAAGACAGTAAGCAGAAAAAAACGAGCAAGAAAGACACCAGGATCCCCGACTCGGTTACTCATCCCTCTATTTAATGCGCCCCCGTTCAGCGATGCGACTTACGTAGAAGCGGTCGAAATAGTACCAAACACGCGGGGTCACGGACATTGTCAGATGAGCTTCTCTCAAAGTGCGCCATCAAAGCTGTGGAATCAAAGATCTTTCCAAATAATATATATATATAGATAGATATAGATAATGACAATGAAAAAGGAGTGAATCAGTCGCTACGCAGGGGAGGGGGAGAGGCACCAGGGACGCTACGCCCCCGACTCTTGCGTACGGAATACCGTGCAACATGCTCGATTTCCTTCGCTCTTTCTTTCCTGACCCCCACACGCTTTCAGCGCAGAGCGTGTGCTTGCCTACACTCGCGTAAGCAAGGAAATTCATGCACGCACACGCATACATACACGGGTTCCGAGACGCAGGATGAGTGGTGATGAAGAAAGGAGGAGGTACACAGCAAATGGAGAGAGAAAAAAAAAAGGCGGCGGCCGCCAAAGGTATCGAAAGAATCCTCCCCCAAAAAACGGAAATTTGGCACTTGCACCAGCGCGGTAGACCCTTCTTCCTGGGACCGCGCCTTCCCCTCAGGGCTTCAATAGGCTCGATCGCGCTGCAGCCGCTCTTGTGTGTATACCGGTGCAATGCCTCATAGAGAGCTTCGAGCGACCTGAGTTCACAGACACACATGCACGCATGCGTGCGCACGGACACTGGCTCGGGGGCAGTGAAGGAGGTTAAAGACTGAGGGCGCGTTGCAGAGAAGAGAAAGGGAGGAGAGGTTTAGGGAGGCGGCTGCGCTGTATGATACACACAGAGAGCTGCAGCGCGCGGGAGATGCTCGAAGTTTGCCCTGTGTGTGCGTCTGGGGGCGGCGGTATTCCCACAGGCACAGAAAGAGAGAACTCTGAAGGAGGAAAAAGGATTGCCTAGCACAACCAAAAGGAATCGACACACCCCCGCCCCGTCCCACCGCTGGAGCAAACGTGAAAGGGGAAAAGGAAAGGGCAAAAGTAATATGCGAATGAGGCGCAAGAGACACTCCTGTCGCAACACGGGCCACAGCAGGAGAGGGGGCGGGTGGTGGCGTGGCACAGATAAAAAGACGAATGATTCACAGCGACTCACAGCGCGGGAAGAGGGATGAGGGAAGTCTGTGCTTATGTAGTCTCGGAGGGGCAGAGACCATACATACAGGGGATGGGCCCATCAGTGTGTATGTGCGCTTGTGTATGTATCAGTGTACAGCGATATACAAACGCCGAAGTGCAAGGGGTGAAGAGGATGAAGAGAATGGGTGGTTGCCAATCGTAGGAAAAGGGGTTCACTCAGTCTTCGGACGCTGCGCTGCAGCGGTGTACTGTGAAATCCGCTCGTTGAGGTCAGTGCACACGTTCTTGACGGCGAGCGTGACCACCTCTACGGCTCGCTGGCCTACAACCGGCACTTTCTGCACCATCATTGCGCAGCTCTGCGCCACCGCCGCATCCGCCTCCTTTTGCTGAATGAGGTTGATCATGTGCTGAGCGGACGGGCACAACTGTGTCAAACGCCAAACGACGTAGAGAACGCTGCTGATGATGTGGGTCAGAACGTGGAAGGAAGCCGTCTTGGTAACGTCAAACTCTTGGTAGTTGCTCACGTACGGTTGCGTCTTCGCCGTCACCCTCGTGCGCACAACAGTCACCTGCTCCTTGGCGTTGTCCACAGCGTTCTGAGCAGAGTGACGCGCGTTCTCGACGGAAGCCTTGGCTGAATCCACCTTCGCCTTTGCGCTCTCGACGTACGGATCAGCCTTCTTCCAGGCATCCTCGACGTACTCGTGTGCGGTATTTACAGCCTTCTTGACCACCTCCTGCAGTTGCGCCTTGTGCTCCGCAGCGATGCGCTGTCCTTCGTGAACGTAGGACTGCACAGTGTTCACCGTGTTCTGCATGTCATCCTGAGAGGCGTCAGGGGTGCTGTGCAGGGTCTCCGCGGCGTCCAAAACGGTGTTCTTGACATCCTGTGTCTTCTTGTTGAGCTCCAGAGGCACCTGCGAAGCAGCCGCATCTACATCATCCATCACCTGTCGCGCGTGAGGACGCATATCACGGGAGCGGGGCATTGTCTCTTGACGTGTTCCCTATGTGTTTTGCCTTGCTGCTGCTCACTAGACGCGTTGAGAGGTCAGAGCACCGTCACGATGATGCGTGTGTGTGTGTGGGAGGGGACACCGAAGGAGTTAATCAATCGGCCACAGAAAACACAGAAAAAAAAGAAACAAATAAGTGGCAGAAAAAATAGTGAAGACTGCCAAAACAGCTCTGCCTGTGCGATACGTACACCCACAGCAACGACTGCTAAGCTGTGTATGTGTGTGTGCGGCAAGCGATGAGGGGAACGCGTGCGTTGTACGAAACCCCCGAACAGCTCGACGAGGCCAAAGTACGAAACAAAAAAAAATTTCAAAAAGACATAAAAAGGAGGAGGAAAAGAAAAGCACGAGAAATACAGTCGCCGCGCGTGAAGAAGGACGAAGAGGGGAAGAGACTGACAGCAACGGTGGACCGGAAAACAGAGGTGTACTTTGTAGTGGCGCGGGCGAGGCTCGAACTGCTGTTGCGCGTGTCACTGAGGAGTCTGAGATCGTGAGGGAAAAGAGAGAGTAGGAATAAATTAGCGCAGATCTGTTATTTGCATTATGGTGCAGATGTGTACGTGTGTTGGAAGAGCCAAGGCACAAAAGCAGCAGAACATGTGAGGCAGCAGAGAGGGGTGAGGAAGCGGACCGAAAAAAGTATAGGACTGCGTGCAGGCTCCAAAGGGCATAGCTCCTACAACGAATGCTTGTGGTGTACCAGAGAAGATGCTGCGACGGGGCAGCCATGAAGAAGAATGGGTAGTGACCCACACGCAGACTTCATCGTACTCGATTGGGGGACTTATTCCAGTGCCGTGGATTGGGTGGAGACGATGTTACTGTTGCTACACCAATATGCGTCGACCTGGAGTGTGCTCTCGTCTAGACACGCCTGTAAAATAATTCTCTTCACTTTCCTTTCCCTAAGACGTAAATGGATTACTGATAAACGATTCACACGATCAGATTAGCGGTGGAGCACGAGTGGATTGCCCTGGGTAGATGCATTGGATGCCCAACCTTGAAAGAATAGAACGATTAAAGCAGCAAGAACAGGAAACTGCGGATGAAGAGTACCGGCGTGATGGCTCAACAGTCTATTGAAAGTTAGGTCACACGGTGCCAGCGAGAAAGGTCCCCCCCCAACCTGCCTCTACACGCACACACACAGAGAGAGAAGGCAAGGCAAGGAGAGGACAACGCAGGCAAACGATCCAAACGAAGCACAGAGGAAACGAAAAGGGTGACGAATAAAACAAACAAACAAAAAACAATCAGTCAGAAAAGCCGGGCAGACACGACTCCACAGACGACACAGAAGTAGCGCCAGGGAGAGGGGGAAAAGCAGGAACAAGCCGATTAGATCCACACAACAGGGCAGCGACACCGCCGGCAGGTAATGAGGACAACAGCTAAAGCAAACAACGAGAGCGAGAGCGTTTTTGCAAGCGGGTGCGGCAGAGAAGACAGCGCAGTATCTCACTCGAACCTTTGCATGCGTGAGTGTGTGTGTGTGTGTGTGAGAGAAGGGAGAGGGGTGTGAAACACGTGAAGGAGCCCGTCAGAGGCACTCCGATAAGCCTGACGGCCCCGAAAGCATTCATGGAAAGAAACCAGAGAAAAGATGAGCTAGAGGTAGGCCAGGCAGGTGGTGGATGAGCGTGATGGATTTGCGGAGCTTGGTGGGCGGCAGCGCACGAAGGGAAGAGAGAGAGAGAGCTGGGGCACGCAGGTGAGGTACACCTTCTCCGTCATAACCCCTCCAAAAAAAAAAAAAGAATGCACTCGTGCACGAGGCAGCAGCACCAGCGACCAACAAAGAAGCACGCAAGCGTACCATAAGACGTGAGCGTCTCTGCGTGTCTCTGCTCGCATAGATCATCACACCCACACACCCTTGTGCGCACGCCCAGACTCTGATACACGGACACACACACACACACACACACACACACACACACACAGGGTAGAGGGGTAAAGAAATCGAATGACACATGCATGTGTGTTTAAAGCGGCCAGGGCCCAGAACGATACGCCAGTTGAACAGAGAAACGAGGTAGGAAGAAGTCCTTTACTGTACGATTACACACTGCATCCCCTCTATTCCTTCACGTGAGGGACCCTCCGCATCACATACATGCAGGCCTGCACGCACACGCGTACATGCACGATTGCCGTTGGTGAGCGATGAGGAGCGAGATAACGAATCCGGGGACTAGAAAAAGAAAGAGCATGTCACCGCTGCAACGAGTGCGTCGGGACACTTTGTCTCCATCCCTCTTAGCTCCGACGTGTACGCAAAGGTTCCGCCCACACGCCGAGGGCCGCGAACCGACAAGAATTGAGTGCGTCTTTTACACAAGAGAGCAGATACGTGTATAGCCGTGTTCTTGTGTACTGGCAAGAGTGCGGGGTTACCTGCCTTTACAGCTCCCTGTCTCTGGACAGGGATACGGAGGGGAGGAAGGCAGTAAAAAGGATTCGATTCGCTCGGAAAGAGAGACCAATGAAGATGACATCAGAGGGGAGACCCACACGATTGCTGGCGTCTCCTCTCCACGAACATGCAATGGTGGCGCAACAGTTCAAGGAGGAGGGAGAGAGAGAGAGAAAGAGCACAGGTACTGCTAACGCTGAAGAACGGAAAGAAAAAGTGATTGTCCACCGCCTCCCCATCCTGCCCACTTATAGCGAGAGAACTGCGTGACACGCCAAGTCCATAGACAAACAACAAGAAGGGAGCAACGGCAACACCACAGCGCCTCCGCACGACGCGGCGCACACTCGCTTGATGGCGGAAGAGCGGACAAACGGAAGGTAAGAGAGGCGAGCGCGACGGAGACTTCATCGTCAGCGTTTCTTCAAGGAACGTCTTTACCGCCATGTATATAGAGAGAGGGAGAGGGAAAAAGAGATCAGTACACCATCCACGGAAAGAGCAATGATACGCGCCGCCACCGGTCTTAGGGCGGGGTGAGAGGTGGCTGCCGTTCTGCCCGGGTCACCTGTGCCGCCCTCCGTGTGCCCCAATCGTTTTCTCTGCAGCGCGTGCGTCTTCATCGAACACGCTTGCTCTGTGTCACCAATACACTCACCGTTAGCAGATGACGCAATACACTGCACAGAACTTTTTCCTGCTTCGTGCATGGTGGCGCGCTCTACAGATCCGCTGGCTGGCGGCTGCGCCTCCCTCCCCGCGACTCCCTCTCGCCCTGTATCGTCTTGCTGCACAGCAGCGGCACTTCATGGGGGTTCTGGGCCGTACATTGCAGTCAGTGTCATGAGGAGGCTTTCCTCTTCGCCAGTGAACTTCTGCAGCGTGACATCCAGCTCCCTCAAGGCCGCCGGATCGTAGAGACCTACGATACGCTTGATGCGGCGCACATAGTCCTCCCGCGTGCGCTGCCCCTGCGACTGCTGTTGCTCCTTCCTAAGTTTTCCCACGTGACGGGTAAGGACACACAATATGTCATGTAAAGCCAGCTTGATAGAGGAGGGGACAAAGCTTTCGTTGACGTCGACGCGCCGACGACTCACACTCCAAAGGAACGACTGTCGAATTGCCGTGTCCTTGTCGCGCAGCAGGCGCTCGATACAAGACCACTCAGCATCGCACACGTCGCGCTCAAGGTATTGCTCCGCAAGGATGCGGCACTGATCCAGCTGAAAGAGCCCAGTCGCCTCCACGTCCAGCAGTTGTGCTACCTTCAGGAGCTGCTCATACGGCTCTGCTGTCATGTTGTACCACTGTGCCGGGTTTCGTCGGTTCAGCATGAGCCACAGGCAAAGCACATGAAAGGGCACCGACTGCGTCATGGCGTCGCGGCCTGCCATTTCAAAGAGGTTTTTCACGTCGTCTGGATGGTTGGGGTAGTTCAAGAAGCGCATGAGTCGGCAGGCGTCGCGCCAGCGCAGCTCTGGAGCTATGCCTTTATCGGAAACGAGAACGCCGAAGTCGGGAAAGCGCTCCATTAGTTCGCGGTGCTCGCTCTCCGGCATACCGTAGTCTTTCCCTGCTGAAGCCAATGACTGCTGCCACTGTACACGCTGCTCGAAGGTAAGACGTACATCTGCGGTGGAAGCTTCATTGTTCGTGATGTCAGCAATCCTCTGCCCGGGAGAGCTGTCAGCGTTGACAACCGTGCCGGGATGCGTGAGCGTGGGATTCATGGCGGCGGACGAGGGCTCCCAGCCTCCATGTTCAGCGCTACTGCCTTCTAGGTAGTACTCCTGCATTGCCACACACTCCATCATCGTTGGCACCTTCTCCTCGTCGCTGGACTGTACCTCATCCGCTTCGGGGCATCTGAGATGGTTTTCCTTGAAGTCCCTGTACGTGCCCTTCCACGGACACGCGCTACATGACCCCCACGTCCGCTGCAGTAGTCGCAGGATGAACTTGCTAGGTGTTTGGAGAGACGTCACGGGCCCACAACACACGGGGCATGTCTCGAGCCCTTCTACGCAGCCGCGGCAAAATATATGTTGGCACCCAGAAAGCTCCACCGGGTCCGTCCAGAGACAACAACACACCGCACATTCAACGTCCATGCCAAATGTGGTGCATGGCATAAAGTACCTCGCCATCCGATGGTGTGGAAGGCCAGCGATGCTGAGAGGGTAGGGGTGAAAGGGAGGGGAAGGGTATGAGCCAGCGCGGGGGGGGGTGACAAAGCGTGTAACGCCGCAGCCACCCTGCCCTGTCGAGGTTGCGCCGGAGGGCGGAAGGTGCGCGCGTGACAAGTCGGAGTGAAATAGAGGGGCTGTTGGACGTCTATGTGGCGTCTCGTGTTGACCACAAAGGGGTAGACACCCACCGACACGCAGCGATGCGTACACACTCACCAAGAGCTGCTCTCCGACGACCAGTTCGGTGACCCCTCTTCCGGCTAAAACGGAACGCAAAAAAAAAAACAAGGAGAAAAAAGTACGTGTAACGGGGCAAAGTTGCGAAGCACAAATCACTGGGTGCAAGGGTCTGCAACGCCACGACGCCCCCATAACACCTTGAAGGTTAGCAGACGTGCACGTATGTAGGTATGTATGTGTGTGTGTGTGTGTGTGTGTTTGTGTCATGTCGTGTAGAGCAGCGCAACGAAAAAGAGGCAATAGCTGCGACGTGGAAGCCATCTACAGAGAGAAGATGGATGCATAGTGAGGACGCTCTAAAGCGCGCAGGCAGACAACTGCAGCAGCTTCAAGTGTCTTTGATAGGGTATCGCTCATCCCCATGTAGACAAGCCACAGACCCCCACAAAGAGAAGGGAGAGGAGTGAGCCGTCGCCTTCAAGGTCCAGTGGCGGTGGCGCCATGCGCGAGCACGATAGTGGGGCTGCCCCCGAGACTCAGGAGCAGTGCAGCTGTCCTTCTGTTCTGCCCTTTGATGTGATTTGCTTTTGTTTTAGCGCGAGAAGCTACAAAGAAAGGAAGAGAGCTTGCGTGCCTTCGCCTTTCTGTGCGTTTATACGTGCATCTTTGGTGCACCATCATGCACATGCACGTGTCCCTGTCCATCGCTCGTCATGATGAACAAGTCACGCAGGCAGCGCTCCCGCACACACGAACCTACATTTAAACGCCATTTTAGTGGAGAAAAAAAAAAGAAATAAACCGACATTGCCCAGTGCCACACACCCCCACACGGGAGAAAAACGTACGCATCATCGCCGTAACCCACCGCGGGTCGTCCTCAGCAAACACTAAACCGCTCCACAAGGCGAAGCGCAGCAACGGAGCGGAGGGCGGAGGTGAAAGGAGTGGAACATTAAAAGTAACAAGCTTAGCACGGCTACGGAACACATACAAGAGAAGACGCCATCCCAGACTGAAAGTGTGAAAAATTGAGAGAGAAAGAGAGAAGGGCAGGTGGTGGCAAGTGGGAGCTTGACGACTACTGCGACGCGCCCTTCGAGCTCCCCGTAAGTCAACAGTGAAAGGAAACCAGAAGGAAGGATGCGAGAAAAAAAAATACACGACGGGGCTCTCTCACCACGATCACCAGGTAAGTGCAACAGCACAAGACCCACCCCTGTTCACCTTGGTTTCGGTTCACCGCTGTGGGTGCATTACTTAAGCGTCCTCGTTGTCCAGCTGTGACGCTGCCGCAAGTTTCGCTTCACGCCATTTTTCGAATGAGCGCTGCCGGGCCTCGTGTAGGCGACGCTTACGCTCGCGATTCTTGGCGATACGTTCCTGCTTCGCCATCATGATGTGCTTGCGCTTCTCCTCCCGTTCCTCCTTCGTAAGAGCCTTGGAGCGGGCACTGCGAAGAACCTGACGCTGCAGGCGATCCTCGATCTTCAGCTCCTCCTTGCGCCGCCGCTTCGCTGACCGCTCCTCATCTGTCAGGTCGTCGTTGCGGTGCGCCAGCAGGGCCTTGAGAACACGGCTGCGCACTTTCTTTGCACGGCGGTAGAAATCACTCTTCTCCTTTGCGCCTCGCTTTGCGAACTGTTCATACAAGACTTTCACCGGCGAAGGCGCCTTCGTCTCTCTGGCACGTGGGGTGAGGCCCAACATGCGCTCCATCGTTCCCAAGAGTCGAATAGATGCAGCGGACAGCAAAATCTCGTCGTTGTCTACCGCCGGTGTGATCACCTCTGACGCAACCCACGCGGTGTCGAGTTGCACGCGACTGTTGTACTGCAGCACCATCTTCACCATGTGAAGGTAGTTGTACGGAAGAGTGTGTTTCATAGAAAAAACCTGGGCTACTGAGACCGACTGCACAAAACCGCGAATGGCAGCGCTCGCGCTGCGCTTCAGAGCGCCGGGCAGTCCGCTGAGCCGCGGAAGCATCGCCTCGACAAAGATACAGCAGCCGGTGAAGACCCGTACGCGCTGCGGACCTTCGAATGGCAGCACCTCCTCGCTCTTCTCAAGCACAGCGGGAAGCAGCGCCCAGGCAAAGCCGTGACGGTAGTGGTAGAGGTCCTTCTTCAACGAGGGCAGGAACTTCTTTGTGTCCCACCCGCGGTCGCAAAACACAGACTTGTAGTACTCGCTCAGCACAATACGCACCTCTTCGCCCGCATGGTTCTTGTTGGCTAGCATCGCAATAAAGTGGAACACGCGCAACGCGGTGCCCTTGACTGTGAGGAGACGACGACGAGCCACCGCGGCTGCCTTGGCCGTAACGCTGTCTTTTTTCACCAGTATGTGGGTGAGCTTGCGCAGGTAGCTCTGGATGTCGCCGAGCAGCTGAAACAGGTCGGTTGCTGCCACAAAGGAGCCGAAATAACGGTTCTTGGTGAGCAGCAGCATCTCCAGCGAGGAGACCGCGCTGTGGAAGACGACGTCGTCCGACATCTTCACATGCTCACGGGCGACGGCCAGCAGCACCTGATACACGTGTATCACCTCCGAGCTACGCATGGCGAGACCAACACGCGTGGCAAGGCGGATGGCACGCACCACATCCGCCTTTTCCTGGTTAGCAGCATCGGTAGGGTAAACGTGCTCGAGATCCATGCCGCCAACCATGCCCTTCAGTGCGTCGATGTACTGCTGCGTCGGCGCCTCTTCTTCCTCAAAGGCGTCCTCTCTGTCACTCTCGCTCGACTCCGCGTCGGTGATCGTGCTCGCCGCAGCGTCGTCCTCCTCTTCCTCCTCCAATGTCCCTGCCTCCGAGTCGCTGTCGTCGCTGGCGGTGGCGGAGACGGTCTCCGTGGACGATTCCTCGACAGAGCTGTTCGCATCATCCTCATCGCTGCCAGCACCGTCCTCGCCTACCTCATCCAACTCGTCATCACCACCAGCTTCGTCGTTGGAAAAAGCGCCCGCGTTGTCGTCATCTTCGTCGCTCGAGTTTTCGCCCTCACTGTCCTCAGCCGCTTGCTTTGCCTTACGCTGGCGTGCCTGCTCGCGGCTGTCCGTGTGGTATGCGTCCTTGAGCGGTGCCAGCAGAATGTCCAGGGTGCTCTTGGCCCGAATGAACTTTGCGAATTTCAGGATGAAACCCATCGCGATGCGCCGAACACACGTCATGAGCGGCATCACGTGGAGTGGGGCACTTGCGCGCATAATGAGGGCCATGAGGGCATCGAAGAACAGGTCCAGTGTCTCCAGTGTGCCAGCGGTATAGAACTGTGCCAAGTCAGGGATGACGCTCTTCGCGATCATCATGGCGTCGCTGTTTGTCGGGTCGTCGATGCTGAGCATGAGAAAAAGAAGCGCCAGCAGGATATCCATGTCCGTCTGTTCGTAGAAGAGGACACTCCGCTGCACAGCCGCTGCCTCCAGCGCCTCGACGATTCGGTTGCGCGACTTACGGAACGTATTATGCTGCACGGCCGTCGTGTAGCGTGTCTTCGAGTTCTCCTCTGCCGCTAGGTAAGCACTGATGATAGTCGTAGCGGCCACAGAGCTTTTTGGACGGGCCAGCGGTCCATGGAAAGTGAACGAGTAAACGTCAGCAAAGAGGTAAATGCAGCGGTTCTGACTCAGAGTGTCGCGCGAGTGCCGCGGAGGGAACAGACCGAACTCCAGCATCCGCATCACCGCCGTGTCCACGTACGCATGGTCGACGCCTTCGCGAACGGGTACGTAGAGACAGTTGCGCAGCTCGCGCAGTACCCACGTACGGTTCGTCACGGCGGCCGGGTCTGCGTCGACAGTCATGGCGTACTGCCGGAGGAGGTCGTCGACCTTGCGGTGAAGGGCAGAAATGGGCATCTGCTTCAGCTCCTGCATCGTTGTCGGCTTCGCCGATGTGCGCTTGCCGTACCCGACATGGACGCTCGCCAGCTTCAGCACTTCCATCCGCTGCTCGGCGTCGTCGGACTGTACCGCGATATAGCCTAGCTCGGCCACAAGGTTCTGGAAGAGCGTTCGGCGTGGGACATCGGCGCTACCACGGCGGTACGGCACGATCATGTTGTGCAGGATGGTACTTAGGTGCTCCTTCATTGACTCCCCCATGGCGACGCGGCGCACAACGAGCTGGAAAATATCGTGCCACACCGGGTGCACCATCGGGTGATAAGCTGTCACCTGTTCTTTGCGGAACAGGGCGTTACTGATCTGCTCCATTGTGGTGGGGTTGAGCGGGTCCATGTTAAGATACTCCTCCACTGTGGCGGGCAGTGCGCGCGCCGGCGGCTTCGCATCCGTCTCCATGAGGCGCAGAAGAAGCTGTATCGCCTCAGGCCTGAAGTACTCCATCTTGGGGTAGTGAAAGAAAGCGAACGTGAGCCACAGCAGCGGTTCCTCCTGCTGATAAAGGGCGCTGTACTGCGCCAGCACTTCGAATAGGATGTTCGCAGAGAGCACGCGAGTGGCTTTCTGTTCCACGTAGGTGAATGCGAGTACGGTGGCAAGCCGAGACGCGTCTGATGGCTTGAGGCACTTTTGCGAGGCCACCACGGCGCCAAGTGCAAACACAGTCGCCATGAGGCGCTGGTTGCGCTCGCCCTTGGTCGGGTCGCTGATGTCATCGGGGTCAATGCCGCCGCCGTCGTCGTCGTCGTCATCACCATCGCGGCCGTGAGCGCGCGATTCCAGGCGGAGCCTCACCGCCTTCATACGCGTGCTCAGCGCGAACTCCTCATCCATAAGCTCCAGCACGACAGTCGGACTAATGGCCGTCTGCGTCATGACAAGAAACAAAGTGTGGCAATGTAGACACAGCATGGCGAAGTCGTCCGTCACCATGCCCAGCAGTAGGCGCGACAGCGCGTAGAGAACAGAATGGTGCGCCGACCCGCGAAGGCGCTCGAGGTTGCGGGTATCGACGTCGCCCTCATTCAATTGAGCATTGAGGTGATTGAGAAAGGCGTGCTGGCCTTGCTTGCGCTTCTCGGCGTTGTGGCGAAGACACATGTGCAGCAATGCTCGCATGTGTTCCCTTTCCTTTAACGTCTGCGACATGATCTGATGCGTCTGGCTCAGTTTCTTGCGAGATGCCTTCTTCTCATTCGAGTCCAACGCCCCCTCCCCTTTCACCGGCGTCGCCTCTTCGTCGGCATCGTCCTTTTCCGCCGCCGCCGAGCCACCGCCGATGTGTTGCGGCTTTGAAAACGTTTTGCCCTTGTTTACTTCAAATGAGGCCCACTCGTACCACGACACAAATGCGCTGACCACGGTTGGCGCGCCCTTCTGGAACTTCGACAGGTACGTGTGGAACGACGAGACGGACTCGGGCATGTGCTGCTGGATCAGTTGCGGCGGCACAAAGCGGAAAAGACGCTCGTTGATATCTTTACAGAAGACATTCTCGTTGGCGCGACGTGACTTGAAGATGTTGATACTTTCCCTCAGATCAGCTGACACCTTGGCCGCGAGGTGGATATCGATATCCTTGGTACGGTTGGAGCTCGTCCAGCGGGGGGGATGGGTTTGGTCAGAGTTACCGCTGCGCGATGGGTCAGCGTGGACGCGCGGTGTGCCGCTGTACTGATGCTTCTGCTGACGACCACGCTCCTCACGGAACTTCTTTTCGTGGTACCTTGTTATCCCCTTCTTGAACCGCAGCGCTTCGGACTTGTGGGGATGTGTTCCACGCTTATGTGCGGACCTGTCCGCGTTCGCTTTGCCATGCACGTGTACCTGGCCGCCGCGGGGGCGGCTATTGTGGCTGCTGCCGTTGCGAGGTGAGGCACAGCGGCTCGTCCGGCGCTCCGAGACGTCGACACCGCTGCTCTGGGTGCGGCCACGCTTCGCTGCGTGTGGCGTGGGCATCGCTACTGGCCTAAAGGGGAGCGCGTTGATAGAGAGAGGGGGGAGAGGGAGGCGGCAGTTGGCCAAAATAGAACGAGAGCTGCGATACGACGATGGCACGCTGACCCGCAGACAACCCCACGGAGACAGCCACCACACGTCAGGAAGCAGAACGAAAGCAAAGACGCACACGTGCGCACTGTGAGTGTACGACTTAGCCACAAGCCCGCATCGTCAGCAAGTCGGACCAGTGAAAGTGAGCACAGAAGCAGAGGCAGAGAGCATGTGGAGAGGTGGTGTGTTAAAGAGAGAGGAGTGGCATTGTGGTAGAGGGGCGGGGTCCTGGGTTGCCCACCAGACCAGTCTGAAAGACCGGAGTCGTGACCCGCAGTCCAAGCTATACCTACTTGCACGACATTCGCGCGCCATTTCAAGACGTCGCACCAAAGCCGTGAGTCTGAGCGATGCAGCATGACCGATGGTGGACTTATTACATGCAGTGAGTTTTCTAATCGGTTCCACAAAATGATCTCAAGGAACAATAAAAAATACCGACGCATTGCAGGTGGCAAATGGAAAAAAAAAATGAGTGTATGCGCGCACCTCTGTTGTATCTCTTCATTCATTCCTATTGTGTGTTGCGGAGCGCAGGAAATGTCGCTGTTTAATCAAGAAGAGAGAGGGGAAAGAGGGTGGGACGCTCATGTTGCAAAATGTGAGATACGGAAGTTAAGGTCAAAATTAGCGCTGTCACCACGGGTACGAAACCTTGAGCACGGCATCGAGTTCCATAATCACGCCTCACCCGCTTCAAAGAAGAAAAACATTACTTTGAATACTAGAAACCTCACGGAGACCCAAGTGACGTAGAGAAGTGACAGTAGTGGAAGAAGACACGTGTGCGCATTTATGACCACGTACACTCACCGCTTCCGAGAGCACCAGTAGAAAGACATACACAAATAATACAGAGAAGTATCTATCGAGAACTCCCCCCCACACACACACGGAGACAGGCCAGCTGATCACTAGAACACGTCGTAGGAAAGGAAACGCGCAATATGTACGAGAAAGATCGGCACATTTTCACCGAACCATTGGGCAGAGGTGCGTTGCAGTTACTGATAAAAGCGAGATACATAGCTGAGATGGACAGGTGTATCACTGAAAACATAAATGTGAGAGCGGCCATATCGGAGCCCGAGGCCAACGGAAGAGCGAAGGCCTAATGAGGACGAAGAGATGAACAGAGAGCTGCACAGGCACCCACAGAACGGGTAATGGATCACCGGGAAACCGTGGAAAGTGGAGAGGATAACAGTAGTTCGCTTCACCGCCCCCTCCCCACCCCTCTTTCGTCTCGCAACACTTTGAAAGGGGTCGACAGACGTGTACACACTAAAGAGCGAATAGGGAAAGCTCGCTGGCACATGGCGACGTGGCCAGCAGACGACCAAGCCACTCTTTTTCAGCGACACTGAGAGAAGGAGCGACTCGGAGTGTGTGCACCGTTTTTTTAATGTCGGAAACCAGCGGCGTGCGCGCCACAGCCCATTTTTGCGCGAATTCCTGCATGTGGTCGTGGAACAGCCGGTCAACCTTCTTCTTCACATAGTCATCACGCGTGAGAGCACTACAGTGGCAGTACAGGCGCAACATAATGTCCAAGGACGTGAGCAGCAGTGTGTGCCGTTCCGGCGTATTCACCGCGGTGTAGTGCGTGAAGTGAGTCACTAAGGACCAAGTGGAATGGGCCACTGTCAGGTATTCTTCCATGCGGTTGGGGATCGTGTTGTAGTTGTACGCTGGCCCTGAGAGGAAGTTGTGCCAGTCCGTGCCGCAGTGACGGAAGTGCTCGGCGGCGATCGTCGCCTGATCCACTGCATCCTGCGGTGTACGGGGGGCAAGCTTCCTTGACGGTGGCGAACTGCCCAAGGGTGCGTAATCGTCGTCGCCTTCGGTCTCTTCTACCCTCGCCGACTTGGCGTCTCTGGTCATTAATTGCTTCTCGCACTGTAGGACAGACTGCTCGTACCAGTAGAGCGTGTTGCAGTGCGTGAGCAGCCCAGGCTCCCGACGTATATCGTCCGACACCCAATACACATGCGCCTTGTTCCACCGGGTCAAGGCTCTGTGTAACAGTGACTTTGCCAGACAAGGCTTGGCTTCTTGCTGCAACGCTATCATGCCGGCCATCCGGAAGTAACTCGCCTTGAACGAGTCGCGGGAAGTAGTTGTCGCGAGATCGACATAGCGTTCTGATTCCGTCATCTCAGGGTACAACACACTGCGCACTTTCTCATAAACGTGCCCGCACTCCGCGTAGGAAGACAGGTCGGACATACACTTGCGGAGGTACTCGTACGCCTTGCGCGTGTCATTGCTTTGCAGCTCATAGAGAGCCAAGTAATAGTAGCCCTTGGAGGACGACGGATCGAGCTCTAGCGAGCGACGTATCAAGGCGACCACCTCAGGGGTCACAAAGTTCTCCCGGGCGGCCACAGCGGCAGCAAGCTGGAAGTGCGCCTTGCCGCTGTTTGGGCAAGTACGAATGGCGGCACGTGACAGATGCTCGTTGGACTGCCAGTCGTCGTTGCGTCTGTGGGAGAAGACACCCCAGCCAGCGCAGAGGATCAGCAGTAGGTAGAAGTAGCGTGGAACAGCACCGTGGTGAAGGCCCGGGGAGGCGACAATGAAAGTGATGAGCAGAACTGAGCCAATGGACGACACGTACAGGCACCGCTCCGCGATGAAAGTGCCAATGGTGACGAAGAGATGGCTGACCGGGGTGTACGCAATTGACATCCACAGGAACGCAATGAGACCCGCCAGCGCAACCCTGGAACGGTATACAAAAGTGCCAATCAACAGACCCAACACCGTGACCACGGCAGCACCAGTGATCGCGAGAAGGCTGGGGACGCGGGGATCTTGCATGTTGTATACATGTGGGATGCAGTTGTAGCTGTACTCGTTACATAGAGCTGTGGGGAAAAAAAGAAGCTTCAGGTTTGTCACCAGAATCAGCCATCGAATGCTGATCCAATGAAAAAGTCCCTTTGGCACGAAGAGCTGCGGTTGCTCCGACAGGCTTATCCTTGGGCTGTTCCGTAGGTCGAGGTTGCCTACGAATTCGCGTCGAAAGGTGAAATAGCCCAGTAACTCCACTGTTGACAGTACAATGACTAGGAGTGAGTGCCTCTTCTGGCACCGCCCACATGCGTACATCACGCATGCGTGCACGCCGTAGACAGCGGTGAGCGTGATGGCGCTGTCCTTGCATAGAACGCTCACCACCACGGCTCCGACAGAGAATACAAGGTAGCGCTCCGTAAAGAGGCGCTTCTGAGTCGGTTTCCCGCATTCGAGGCTCGTTTTCAGGCCGTTTGCAGAGGGCACTGCACCCACGGATTTGCCGCGTGTCGTCTCATAAGCGTGGTTCAGATATCGGTGAATGCAGAAGAATCCGATCAGCCCAAAAAAGCAGTACAGCAATTCACAGCGGCCCACGATAGACGTGACGGCGTCAACGTGAACGGGGTGCACCAGGAAGAGCACAGCGGCAACAAACGGCACCGCATGAGCGGGAGATGCCAGTACATCTGTGAAGGACTGCGTCGTGGCATTCGTAGCGAAGAGCTTTGCGCTGGGGGCCGCAATGTAGACGTACAAACGAGCAAGATAAAACAGGAGGCACGTGTTGAAGTACGCAATAATGTAGTTGAAGGAACGGAGGAAGGCTGGGCTATGATGATAGCCCATGAGCCAGTGCTGAATTCGAAAGGTGAGCACGATGATCGGACGGTACGACTTGTTCGAATCGAGGCGGTCGATTTGGATCCCCCAGAAGTCGTTGTAGAAGATGGAGGCGAGTGACGTCTTGTCCGCGTAGGAGTCGGCGTTTTCGATAATAGCCGAATCGTCATCAAAAACCATTTTTCCGCGCACTCCGTTGCTGAAAATTGTCGCGGCGATGAGCAGCAGGAGTGCATGTAGGTAGACGTCAAAGGAGCACACCAGTCTCCACGGGGTGGTCTCTGCCACCAACGGACGTTTCGCTGGGTTCTTCTTCATCGTCATCCCTCACTTTTTGGCACGTACGAATGCACCGTGTGTCCACGCAGACGCAGGTTGCCACAGCAGCCGAAGCCCTCTACATTCGGTGCCAGATGAAGATACGAATAACCAAAGCGCACGCTTTCGAGGTGGAGTGCAGCGGATGTACCCTGCTACTTACTTGCGTTTTTCTCTCGTCTGTGTTTGCTGTCCTGGTTGTTCCTTTTAGTTATTTGAAGTGCTGTGTTCCCTAACAATAGGTCCCCCTTGTTAATTGGGTCAGACAGCAATGCTTACATGCGTGGAATCGTAAAATGAAGAGAGTTGGGGAGGGGGGGGGAGGGGAAGTATCAGTTCGGGTGTCAGGACGAATAAAAACAAGCGAGGAGAGGATGGCCGATGAAGGAGGTCAAGTCCACCAAATCTTCTTCCAAAGATTAAGATGTGCAAGCACGCACATACATGTACATACCCATACGAAGAAGTACCTGTATATCTATATCTATATATTTATATATAGATATGTATATGTATACGCGTGCATGGATTCTGGATCAGGCTGACATGAGTAGCACCACTGATGCTCGTGCAGACAAACCCTTACAAGTTCAATGCAAAAGCGAGCGTGCAGAATGGCACTTGCTTGTTATCATCTCTGCCGAATCCTCCGTCCCCATCATCATCCACCTCTCACTCGTTTGTCGATATCCCTGCTCTCTCGACGTGGGCATGATCACGCACGCGTATTTGCAGGGAACGTGTGCAGCCATCGTGATCCAAAGAGGCCGAGAGCGATGAAGAGGGATGGAGGATGGGTTGGGGGGGGGGTGAGGACACCTCGTGTTTTCTTTCGCATGATAAATTTTCCAAGGCACGTGCTACGTTGGCGAGGAGACAGCGCTCGTGAAAAAGAGCGGCGAGACACGACTTTCTGTTTTCCCCGATGACTATTTATCGTTGTCGTCTCTTTCCCTTCTCCCATTCCACAGCACGCAGGCATTCCTTTCCCCCCTGATGAAGCACCCGTTGACAATGAACAGGGGCAACACCATACATGTATATACATCTATATATGTATATATAGAGAGAGAGATGTTTGCCCACAGAGCCACGCCAAGCACACTGGAACACATGGGCGTGCATGCCGTGGCAGGGGAGGGGAGGGGAGGGGAAAAGGGGGGAAGAGGAGCTTTTCGCCGCTGTTTCTCCTCCGCAGACTCTTCCGCGTCCTCGCTCCATCCGTGTTGCTCCGTCTTCCCGTGTTACCCGGCAGCGTTCTGCGGAAGGGACGCGGCGCGCAACCAAGGAGGCGCGAAGAGGGGGAGCAGCGCCGGTGAAGAAAGCCGTTGAATGTCAATACGTTTCGACAACAACACACCAATACAGCATATACAGTTCTGGTTATATATGGGCAATGGAAGTCGTTCAAGGAACAGAGCGAGAACGAAAAGACGACACATACACAAGACATGGAGGCAAATCGCATCGCCGAGTACATGTCCACTGCATGGCATCAGCATCTGCCGCACAGGCTACATGTTGTTCGGTTCTCGAATGCTTCTTTGATGCTCACTTACGCATGTATAGATGATTATGTATGCGCGCGTGCCAAACGAAGGGGGAGTGAGGGTGGAGGAGGTGTTCTGCAGCTCACCAGCACCTTCGGAGGGTGCTGCGGAGGTAAAGAAAGAAAGAAAAAAAAAACAAGATACATCAGTGCATGTGAAGTACAGCGAAAAATGAGGCTCAGCACCAAGAGACATACACAAGGCCGAAGCCAGAAAATAGGATGTGAGACACACTTTGCTCAGACACACACACACACACGCACACACACACGTCAACAGCAAATGAAAACAACGTGAATACCATGTAAAGCGACTTGAAGGCACCCCTCCTGCTTTCGCATCGACACAAAGCGTACGAGATGCAGGAGAAGGGTCAAAACCAACAGCACAGCGGCGTGACTTACCTGAAGTGAAGATGGAAGGAGAACATCGCAAGAGAGGAAGGGCACCACCTCACACAGTAAAGGCCAGCAGGCGTTGCCGCACACAAGCGTACACACAGATCAGGAGAACAAAAAGAGGCACCGGTGACCGTGCAGTCCACCAAGGACATGAAACTGGCCACGATACAGGTACTAAGAACGTAAGGGCGAAGCTGCAGAGGAACATGCATGCAGTACTTTGTCTTCGACTTAGCCGTCACCCCTATGGAGAGCCAGAGATCGGCAGGTTCGATGTGTTCGAGGGCGACAGGGATGATGGGGGAGGGGGAGGAAGGAAGGAGAATCTGCAAATGAACGTGTGAGTAAACCGCTCTGCTTCACAACACAGGGACCCCACGCAACACGGAGAAGCACTTTCCCATACCTGTCAATTCAACATCCTGCACGCACATCAGCACCCACGCATTCTTTGGCATTATAGAGGACAACAGAAAAAGATACACACAGAGAAAAAAAAATGTTGAAGCTCACCAGTGGGCAGAGGCACGGAAGCTCACGAACAAACGCAAAACGATGCGCTTTGGGCATACCTTTTTCCTGCCCATATGCCACGAGTTCAACTCCACGCCACCCCCTTGCCCTGTTAAAAGGCCGTATCAGCGGGTGCCACGCAGCCGTAGACGCACACCTTTCAGCAACACCGGTTCAGTCATCTGAGAACGGCATTGTGCGCCAAGCACTGTTCACCACCCGAGCCGCGGGTCGCCTCTCACAGAAGGTCCGATGATGCCCGTCTCACGTTGTGCATGTCCCTCGGGGTGGCGCTCAGGCTCCCCACACTAGTGGACTGTATGGGGGGGGGGGGGGGGAGGGGGGAGGGGATGCGCTCGAGTCACGCTGGCACTCTGCCTAATCAAAGGAATCATAGAAATGCTTTGACTGTCACAGTCGGCTCCGATGCAACGGTCCCCACGACCTGACCGCCGGCATCGGCAGCGATACATCGCTCGGATCTCGCCCTATGTCATAGGCACGTGGCCCTGCCACCGCCAAAGGTGGCTCAGCATTGGTGAGAATGGGAAGGGGTGTAGGAAGGCTGCTTGGATTCCCGACATCCCTATGCGCACACAAAAGTGGACACATTGGGCGCAGAGACATCACGCGCTGACACGTTTCCTTCTCATGAGGGACATGAAAAGCGAAAGAAAAGCAAGCACCCTCCTCCCCAAGGGAAAAAAAAAATGACTAGATAAGAAAACATTCGAGGTGATGTTAGCGACAGTGTCGCTAGTGAGCGGCTGAGCATCACCCTTTTCCTCTCAAGTTGAGCCGTCAACTCCTTTCGCCGTCTCTCCTCGCCTTTTTCGCGCACGAAGCAGACTTTCCCAGCAATCCGCATGCGTCGCGAGTACAGCATCGCTCCGCAAAGACTGGGAAGGGCAGTGGCGGCGACGGTGGGGACTGGGAAGAAATTTTGAGAAACCTCCACGTGTGGAATTACAGACACACCACCTCGGGCATCACCGTTTTCTATCCTTCTTGCTCACTTCTACTCAACGCGTCATGGACTCCCTCTTTTTCTCGCTGGCTCCTCACATCACCGATCAATCGGAAAAGCAAGATAGCGTGGACGTGTGTGGGCGTCATGGAGGTCGAAACACGCACGAAATAAAACGGAAACGGGGCAGGTGACCTTCCCACTCACAGTTGTGTTCCTTTTCGTGCATCCGTGTGTTCGTGTGTGTGTCGGTGTGCACAAAAATAAAAAGCATGCGTCACAAACACCTGAAAGGGAAAAGGGGCGAAAGAGGAGTGCTGCTGCGGCGGCTGCGGCTTCGAAGACTCCGCGTAGCGTGTGCAGCTGCCTGCGTCTGTATGTGTGCACGTGCTTGCACTGTTGGCAGATGCGCTTAAGCGTACAAGGCTAGGTCACACACACACACACTAAAAGAAGAAAGAAAAGATGAAACACAGTGTGCGTCTCTTCCTCTGAGTGAGTGCCACACGCATTCACGAAGAGGTCAAAATAAAACGGGGACAAATCCTTTTTCTTTAAATTGTGCATTGGGGAGGGGGGACACGAAAAAGAAAATAAAAGAATCGCTCAAATGCCCAGTGACTGCTGCATTATCGAACGTGACCGCACCAGGGAAAACAACAACAACAAAAAAACGTTTGTATCGTGCGTCGTGTGCGTGTGCGAGCATCTGTATCTCTATTGATACGCAGGCACTGCGCTAGGAAGTCCCGTGCAATGGTGCTCACTGACCAACACATGCACGTGTACGCACACACCTAGACACTCGAGAAGTCAAAAACAGCTACAAGAGAGGGCAATAAACTGCGATTGAAGATAAGTGGGGTAAAGTTTCGTTTTGGTATTAAGCCCTCACCGGCGGAAACAGTAAATAAGGAAAGTAGATCAACGCGAGTACTCCATGACAGGCGAAGCCCAACACGCAAAAAGCCGGTGGGAAGTAGATGGCGTAGAGGGGAGAGGGAGGCAACGAGAATTGAACGGAGGACGACAACGCAGTGCGCGTGTAACCCTCTGTACGCTGCGAGAGGGTCGGAGACGCCTGACATGTGGGTGCTTCGTACATTACGGGGACCATGGCGCGTATGAACACGAAGCCCTTCCACCCAGCAAGGACCCAGATGTCATCGCACAAGTACGTGGAGTTCTCTAACCCTTTCCAGCTAATGTCCACTCGCTACCGTCCTCCACTAAGCAGTGTGTCGCTCCCCTCTTTTTTTTTCGCACATCTCCGGCCCTCGTGCACGCTCCCCCTTCTGTTCCCTATTTCGAAAAAGGCCAAAAAGAAGTGAAGGGGAGGACGGGGGGGGGGGGGGGGGCTGATGCACACGCCAACACACACATACACAAATAAGGAAAAAAAGGTAGGGGGTACTTCACGTCGAAGGAATTCCTCTCACGCAAGGACATACGTTGACCAACAAATCGTGAAGGAAAAAAGAAGAGTAAGGTAAAAGCGTGTGGGTGTGGAGTTGTGTGCCTTTCCGCTCACCTCGAGGGTCAACCTTGCCACACAAACACGCACACACACACACACACACACGCACACACATATACACACACACATATACAAGAGCGTAGGCAATAACATACAAGCAAACAAGCCTACGCCCTTTCACACCTGAGGAGCCAGCAGACCGAAAGCAGCCAAGTACTGATTGTAAGCAACACGAGAACAAAGACGAGAAAGCGGAGTTGTACGCTCAGAAACGCCCGTTGCCCCTTCGCTCACTGTGAGCCACCTTTCTCATGTCTGCCAAACAGGGAATCACACATACGCGTGGACGTTCCTCTGAGCAGTCGATTTATTTGTTTCCTGTGACTAACCCGATCGCCCCCCCAGACGTTTCCAGGAGCACAGGAGGAAAGGGAAGACAGTCCCACGAAAAAAAAAAAAATTCATAACTCACCGCTGCGAGCGCGTACGGGTAGGAGAAGGCACAGAAACGGAATAAAAGAAGAGAGGGGAGAGCGATACATACGCAAACTTAATAATAAAACAAAAAAATGCCGCACCACGTACACCTTGATTATACCAGTGCCTCCTCACCTACCCTCCTCTCCCCCGACAACTCCCTGATGTCCTTCTTGTTTCAGTTGTATAACCAAGAGAGAGCACGCGTAGTTTTGGTTTCAGAGTGAGAAAAAACACGCACACACACACAAGCCAGCAAAACTTCGAAAAAAAAAGGGGGTGTGAAGAAGACCTTCTTGTCACTCTGCTCTCCACTGTGATCTGCACCACTCTCTCCCTCTCTCTCTCACCCTCGACGCATTACGTTCGTGCTGGTAGTGACGTGTCTTGCTCGGTATGCGGGTCCCAACGAGGAGCCATGTCATTTTGTTTAGTGATGCATCCGCCATCGGTCCCGCAAGCATAGCGCCATCACACACCGACAGAGACAGTCATGCACACATACCGAGGGAGGCCCAGATCATAGGAAGAACGGAAGCAGTGTGGTGTGAGACAATGCAAGTAAGAAGTAAACATTATTCTACTTTTTCTCCCTGCATCCTGGCGCTCTTGTGCAGAGCGATATCGTTTTCGTTTTTCCGCTGCTTTCGCTCGATTATACAAAGCGAGGTCCATTGTATGACCCTTCGCTTTATTGAGGGGGGGTGAGAAAAGAGAATGGAAGAGGTGTGTCTTTCGTTTTTTTTTAAATTTTCCATCACCTGCTTCGTGCTTTCTGCAACGCTGCCGCTGCTGCTAGTGTTCTGTGTGCATGCCGGTGCATGGAGTGCACCACCGTGCCCGTGTGGGAGATAGGATCAGGTGCTGATGGTTGTCTCTCCAGCCGTGCACATGTCTGACAAAAAAGAGTGTATGAAAGGGGTGGAGTTAGGGCACGGGGGAACCGTCACAAAGCCGGTCGCAGCCCCCCGAAGGAGCCGGCCTTGCCCTACAAACGGCTCAGCCTTGCCCCCTCTCTGCTGCGCACACGTGCATCTCCTACCCCGTTCTGTGAACCATCATGCAGCGAATCGTCGCCGCCACCATCTCCACCTCGGCCACGACATGTGTGCAGAGGAATACACACGCACGGAAGCAGCACATAAACTATTTACCGCTGCTTACCACGTCAGCCGCAGCGTGCAAAGATATGCGCCGCTCTCTTGTACATGGGCGAGGGGAACAAAAAGAAAGAAAACACAACACTCATGCAGCCACCCATTAGCACAGCTCTCCCGCTTCTCCTCAACGAGCCTCGCTGCTGGTGGCGGTGGTGATGTGTGTTTGGGAGGAGGGAGGGGGGGCGAACTTGTCGGCGCGCGTCTTCTCCAGTTTTGCCTCTCGTGTCGTGTATGCAAGTGGGACAAAAGGGAGCATGAGGGGTGGGGGCCCTTCTCTGTTCTTTTTTCTACACCACGCCGTAGATCGTAGCCGTGGTGCCGAAGCAAATGATGATGACACCGCTCATGAGGAGAGCGATGGCGCCAAAGTAGTTGTAGTAGCCAACTTTTTTCAGTTCGTAGCCGCCACTGTACATAAAGAAGAGGGCCGGAAAGACGAAAGCGATAAAGCCGCCGGTGAAGGAGCCAAGGAGGCCAAACACCGTGTTCACATTCGGGATGAACAGGCCACACAACAGCGAGATGAGGCTGAGGAAGGTGCACAGAACTGCGTTCTTCCACCAGGCAACGGTGTACAGGTCCCAGCCGATGAGGTGATGCACGGAGTCTCGGGAGGGCAGAATATGTAGCGCGAAGGCAACGCAGAGCTTCACCACAAGGCCAACGTAGGCGACAGCAAAGTAATAGTCTTTCAACGGATGGTACATCCGTAGAAGCGAGGACCCGACAGCGTCGCCGAAATCACAGTAGCCGAAGAAGCCGGTCAACCAGTAGAAGACGGTGCAGATGAGCATGCTAACAAGGACCTGCAGCTCGAAGAAGCGCACGCTGGGCTTGGGTGTCTCGTTGAACACCTGATACGCATTCGACTGGCATAGGAACGCGAACACGAACTGACCGAGGCCCTGAATGGCACGATTGCCCGTGTTGAACAGGCGCAGACCCTTGCTGGTGATGCCCTCCTGCAGACCATTGGTGGAAGAGTGAATGACGACGCAGACGACAAAGTACAAAACAAATGAAACACCGAAGAGGGAGACGTAGCGGAGCGAGTTGATCTGCCGCGGCAACGAGAGAGGCAGCATCAGCACCAAAAATGTGATGGATGTGAGAATACGCTGGAAGCTCAAACTCCGGTAATAACCTTCGATGCGATCGTCGTTAAGAAAGGCGTGCCACAGGTCGTTGATGCAGATGACGTACGCAATGCACGCACCCATGCATTTGATGAACATAATCACCGCTGTGAAGATGTCTCCGCCACGCCCAAAGAGAATACGAGCTGTCAGTTCGTAGCTCCTGATGCCCGTCTTGCCGTAGACGATGGCGAGGAGGCGCACCGAGTACACTGTCAGTAGATAAATCACAATAAGGTAGATTGTGCCCATGACAATGCCGGACGTGTCGAAGGCGTAAGGAAGGCCAAGGATACCAGCGCCGAGACTGCTGCCAGCGAGGTTGAAGACGCCGCTAGCAAATCCGCCCGGCGGGATCACGCGACGCATCAGACGCACGAGAAACATTCGCTTCTGCTTGGGTTCCCCCTCCTCTGCGTTGCATCCAGTCTCGAACTGACGGACCTGGTCAAAGTTTTCATGCATGCCGTTCTCCTGCTTGGACGTGGCTGCCTCCATCTCGGCAGTGGTTCCGCTATGGACGCTCGCTGGAGTGGACTCGGTCTCGTCTTTGTAAAAGTGACGTTGCTCGTCCACTGCCGCTGCGTAGTCGGGGTTCCTGGACATCCCTTTGGTGCGGGCACGTCGGCGTGTACGGGAATGTGAGGGAAAAAGGGAAGCGGAGGACGGGTGTGTCTATGCGTGTCTACCTTAATGGCGGTGCACAGGGAAGGAGAGAAAGGTGGTTGACGTGGTGGTGGTGGGGGGGGGGAGGGAGGGAGGGAGGGAGGGGGGACGAGGAGGCCAGCTTTCTGCTCTAAGCAAAAAATGAAGCTGCGACACGTAGCAAATAATAAAAGAAGAAGAATTACGAACAATAAAAAAAAGGAGCGGAGGGCGTAACTGCGTGTACGTGTGTGTAAGTGCGTAGGAGTTACACGTGAGGGATGCGGAGGGGTGCGCAAGTAAAGGAAAGGATCAGTAATGACAGTAGCAGCGTAGATGAGGAGGTACACAGTCATTACACCAGTGCATAGCTCGCGTTTTGCAGCACAGATGCCTTCCTTTCTTCTACACCTAAGAAGGTGCGTGCAACCGCCACGGTTAGCATTGGCCAGTGATGCTCCGGAAGTCTGGCCAGATGACTTTACTCTGCTCAAACAGGAGGCGAGGCTAGAATGACCGGAAGGAAGACGGTAGGTGTCCGAGGGAGCAATCAAGGACTTCAGCGCTTCCTCATGTTTGGTCTCCCCAAAGTCATCCAAATAACGAAGCCAACACGGCTGCCACGCAGTGGAAGATGCTTTTTTTTTCTTCCTTTAACGGATCTGAGGAGCTGCAGCTGTTTGAAAAATATTGTTCCAGCTGAGCACAAGAGGGGGTGGGGAAGTAGTCGAAGAAATACACGATAAACTAAGCGTGTTCCGCTTCCATGAACAGAGAAGCGAGCGATTACGCCAGTGTTATGCGTCCTTCTTTCCATCTGTTTTTTCTTTTGTAGTTGTGTGTGTGTGTGTGTGTGCGTTCGTTGAGAGAACCTTCGTTGTTCCTCGGAGAACGGTGAGGAGAGGGATATCCGAGTGCTTTTTCGGTGTCGCACACGCTAAGGAAACAGAAAGCTGCATCAGAGCAACAGAAGGACCAAGGACCACCCCTTCCCCTCTCTCTCCACACACACACACACACAGCAATACCCGTGTGTACGCATCGATACACTGTGCGCACGCAGTTCAGAGCAGAAAAGAAGCGAACAAAATAATAAAAAAAACACACACACTGTAAAACGATAACGAATAAAAAAAAGCACATAAATGAAGTGGAAGAATCTGAACTGGACCTCCGCAGGCGCCACAGAAAGCGTTGCGCAAGCGCACATGCCATCACCTCCGTTCGTTCGTGGCGTGCCGGACCGTCTGTGCACCGGCTTGCGTCCATTTGTTTACTTCTATTCGTATAAGGTGTGCAGATCTGTGTGTATGTGCAGGGGAAGGAGCGGACGCGCTCACCGCAGTCCTCTGAGGAAAGGTAAGGGGGATTTCCGACGCCCACAAAGCAGAGAAAAGGGAGTGCGACATCATCCCAGCAACATGAAAGGAGGGGCGTGCGTAGGCACCCTCTGCTCACGCCGGCGAGAACCGCGCCGTGGACGACTCTGAGGCCGCCTCGTCGGCAAACGTGAGGTGCTTGCCTGTCGCTCTGGGGTGCTTGTCGACGGCAGACAACGACGGAGGCGGTGTACCTGCCTCGGAAAGGCGAGAGGGTTGTAAGAGGCCGTTCTCCCCGTCCTCTGGGTTCGGGAACGGAATCTCAGTTCTCGTCGAGGTATCCCCGGTGGGCTCGGTCTCCGTAGAGATGCTTACCCCTCTCTCGGAGTGGAAGTGGGGAGCGCTCGCGTCGTCGGCAGTGTCGCAATGGCGAGCAGTGACGCCGCCGTCACTCTTCTCAGCCCCTGAGAAATTCGTGAGCGTCACAGCGGGCGCAGGCGGCAACGATGCAACGGTTCCTTCATTTGTGCTCAGGCAAACAGGAGGCGCTTCGGCATTGCCGCCCACCGTTGGTAAGAGCTGTTCCGGTGCATCTTCGGATTCTGTGTGAGGCATGACCTTCGGGTACTGCGCTTGGTTCGGTGTCTCTTCGTTGCATGTCGATGGCGCGACTTCGCACTTCTCTGCGCATGCGGGATCAGTGGCGCGGTCAGACCCTGCAAGCGTCTCGTCGCTCACGCCTGTGACATCAGCATCCACGCAAAGGGTACTGCAGGACACATCAACACCGCCGGACGTCCCACAGGCAAGCAGGTCCACTGGGCTGGCGAGGTCTTCTTGAAGCGCAACCGTCGCCGAGGCACGAGCGGCACTTTCGAGGTCTGCGTCGTCATCGAGACTGATGGCGCACGTAGCAGCGGCAGTTACTTCCTTTGGTGCCTGTTTCTCAAGGCGGTGGCGTTTTGCCACGGGCGAAAGTGAAGCGGTTTTATCGGTGTGCACCTCTGTCGAGACACTTGAAGGCTCGCGCTCGGGACGCGGCTGCTCTTGCTGTTCGTGATGCTCCAGCTGTGTATCAGGGAGCAGAACACCGTGCTCCTCGGTGATATGAGCCGACATAGCCACGCAGTAAATACTCTCGGGGTCGTAACCGACAAGGTAAAAAATAGAGAGCAGAGAGGAGGGAGGAGTAAGAAGGCAACAGCAGGCAGTGGTGGTTTACCTGCGGTTCCGATTTAGGCGTTTCTCAGGTGGGGTGGTGGAGGCGGGGTGCTTTGTGAGTGCGGCGCGATACCGTCGAGGCAGCGAAACGGGTGGAGGGGGAAGGAGGGGGGAGATGGGGAGAGGTCGACAGGGTGCTAACACAACCGAGTACGATCGGAGAAGGCGCCGACCCAATGGACAGTGACCGGTCACGTTCGCGATGGTGGTCGTGGCCCCGCAGCATCGAGGGATATGAGGGCCTCATCGCAGAGGTTAAAATACATGCGTCTCTGGACGAGGATATGCAGGGGAGGGGATGGTCACAAAAACGTTACGGGAAAGTGGGCCGTGCAGCAAGACTCACGTCGGCTATATATATATATATATATATATATGAGAGAGAGCCGAGTACATTCGTGCGGCAGCAGACAATAATATGGATGCATTCTTGAGTTCTTGGTCATGTTGCTTACTGGCCTTCTTGTGCGTGGCACCACCACCACTCGTCATGCGCAGTGTCCGCCGCCCCTTCAATACAAAGAATAGAATACAAAGGTGAAAAGCACAGAAAGACAGCTGGAGGCATGTGCGCCAACATGCGAGACCTCTGTGCACACTTCCTGTTCCCTCGTACCATCGCAGCCACTACCAAGTACCCCGAAGGAACGAGGGGTCACGCAACCGAAAAGAATACTCGACAGGAAGGGAAAGAGTCCCATGAAGGAACACAACTCGCACGGATGACAAAACAAAATGAGTCACAGCAAGAGCACAGGAAGCATGAGAGGGAGGGGGGCTCAGGTGCCCCGGCAAGAGGGACAATGATGAGAGTGCTGGAGAAGGGGAAGGGGAATTACGTAAAACAACCCGGCTCTGTGTATCCACCTACTCATCTAGATATATCTGTATATATATATATATACATACATACATACATATATATACATATATAGATAGATAGATTCATAGATACGAAAGAGACCAAAGCGGGAGAAGATGGGAAGAAAGACACTATATAATACAAGACGCAGAATGTGATCGCTGGCAGGCAGCCGAGCGCTGTGTTTTGTTATCAGAACAAAAACAGGAACAGAGAAAATCGAACATCCGTGAGAGGGAGGGGAAAGGCGCATGCGCGTACATGTGCGTTCCGAAGAGGATATGCGTCGTTCTTGAGGCAAGCAGGCCAGGCAGCACCAGTAGCTGGCGAGGTTCAAGAGAAACGCAAGAGTTCGAATATCATGAGAGGGAGCTGTCGCACACACCCTCCCCTTTACCATCTCCCCCTCGTGTAGAAGACGGCGCATGCCGGAGCAGATTCTAAAGAGTGTGTCCCTCCCTCACAGTCTCCTGTTCAATGTGTCCTGAGCAACGTGCGAAGTTGCCCACGGCACCGAAGTCCGTCGTGGCTCAACAAATTTGCCCTCATCAACTCGGGGAGATCGGGCGGAGGTAGTAGCTGCGCAGCTTCTGTAGTTGTTTCACACCCAGGCCAAGCTCTTTCTTCATGTACTCCTTCACCGATCCATACTTCTTGCACACCTCGCCAAAGCACAGCTCTAGGAAGAACGCTTGGGCACCGAACAGTAGGTTGACAGCCTCCTTCGAGATGACGCAGTTGCCCACGTGCACTGTCTCGCATGATGGCGGCACGTAGCACTGGTTTGTCAGCATAAAATCCTCCATCACGGTTTCTTCGGGCACGTCCAGGGCAGTCAAGAGGAGCGCTGCAGCTACGCCGGTGCGGTCCTTACCTGCTGTACAGTGGAACAAGACCGGCTCGCCTTTCGCTTCTTTGAGAAGCACATCGAAGAACCTTTTGTAGACGTCTTTGAAGTCGATGAGGAAAGTCGTTGCGATTCGCCGAAGCACTGCCTCTGCAGAGGGCCCGTCAAGCGATGGCTTGTTTAACAGGTGCTCCGTCATGAAGCACGTTTCAATCGGGATCGGGAGGTACGTGACACCGGCCAACGTGTACGATGAGCGAGCCTTCTCGTCTGTACCACGAAAGTCGATGATATACTTGAGGCGCAGGCTCTCCAACAGTGTCTTCTTGCCCTCGGGGGTGACGCCGCCAACGTTGTCAGAGCGATAGAGGTGTCCGTACTTGACGACATGTTTGCCGTCCCGTGTACGGTAGCCGCCGAGGTCGCGGCAGTTCTGCAGTCCCTCGACTCTGATGATACGCTTGCGGTTCGGCATGAGTGCAGAGTATCGGTGCTCAGTAGAACGCTGCGATGTGACACAAGGCAGGTGACGAGAAGACCGGAGGAGAGTGCGCTTGCGCTTGTGCGCGAAGGTGTCGCAGGGACGCTGAGAGGGAGTTCGAGGTAAGCACCTCAACACCACCCGCGTGAAGAGGCGCGAGCACAAGGCCAAGCACAACGCAAGCGCGTCGTGTGCCACGGAAAGATGGTTGCAAAGTAGGAGAGCTTGCTTATGCGTGCACCTCCCACGCCGAACCTTCACCACAGTATAAGATCCACACGCACGTTAGAAGTGGAAGAAGGAGAAGAAAAAAAAAGCAGTGTGAGATGACGTTTTAATGGGTTGCGCAGTCTAACGGCCACGCGGACGACAACAGAAGCAGTACAAAATGTGATGCCCCAACGAATAGATGATGAAGGTGATACTGAGGAACGCGTTTAATATGACTATATATATAGAGAAACAAGAACTGAAACGGAACAAAACCAAATGTGTGCGATGGGTAGCGTCCGCACGCAGAAGCGAAGGTGAGCGCCTGAGTAGAGAGCAGGAGAGGTCGATGGAGGAATGCCGTGTGCTGTAAGAGCTCTGAAGTGAAGGTGGTGCGCAGGGGTACCGCCACTGTCGCGTTGTTGCACACAGGTATGGTTGCCAATGACAAAGAGAGCGTGGGGCACAAGGAAGAAGTGCTCGTCCTCTACGCCGTGGATGCGGCGTATGTGTATGTATGTGCGTGCATGTGCGGAGGGCAGCAATAATCTAGAATAGGATGCCAGAAAAAGGAGCCAGCATGCAAACAACAAAGCGTCAACAGCGCAAATACAGAGCAAGCAATTCAGCAGAAGTGCCGCACGTGCGCTGCAGATACCGCCAAATCAGGTTCCCTTCCCCTGTCTGCTCTCCACCCCTCCTCCCTTCGGCCGTCGAGCCCCCACCTCTCTTGGCCTTTATCTTGCGACAGACAACACATGAGAAAGCGAACAGCGGAGAGGCGACGACGAAGGTAGGGCCACGTATACGCGTGTGTGCCGTAGTCACGTGCCACGCTCTCAGTGTCCTTTCACGCGAGTGACGAGTATAAACATACTCGGCGAGCTCTTGTCGCGCCTTCAACGCGAATGAGTGGCACTCACAAATGGACCTACCGCCACGTAGTGCACAAGCGCGTACCAGCCTGGGAAAAGAACTGAGGGAGGAAAAGCAGATCACACACACACACACACACACACATCAGAACCATCGCCGATGGCGGCTGCGCGAAGCACCCAGTGACTTCCAAATGAAATACACCAGCAGCGCACCGGTTCACTGATGGAACTCACCGCCAAAGCATATTCAAGAAGGAATTGGAGATCCGTTTCAACATGCATGCGTACCGCTAAACGGGCAGCAACGGAGACAGCTGTCTTCAGCCTCGTAGGCCGTAGAGGCTGGCGTGAATACAGGGCCATGCAGGGAAAACTTGTGCCACTCATTGGCTCGGCGTCTGCGAGAGCCTTGAAGCGGCTGAGTCCAGGAAAAGCAGAGCCGTGGAATCAGACGGATGTCAGCGGCGCCAGAACAGGTGCGGAGTCCCCCTTCTGTAGACCCCACGGTGGTAGCGAAAGAGGTTCTCCGTGTCCCGCAGTCGAGCAGGCGGCACCACAACCGCACTGCAGAGCATGCTTACTCGATGGCACTTGTACCGGTGTGGGACCATGCCATCAGAGAATCCGTAGGTAGAATGAAATACACACAAGATACAATCGGCGAGGCGCACACGGGCGTATGCATGGAAAGGTCATGTGCGCGACAAGCTGCGGTGATGCACCAGCAGAAACGTTGCTTAGCAGAAGTGGAAGCTAGACAAAAGGCGGACGACAAGCTTGTCAAAAGGTGGCGACGACACACACAAACTCCTCGGAGGCACCTCGGGCGACACGCTGAAACACTCCCTATACACCAGGTACTGTAGTCACACCACTACCCACATGACGGTGCACCGCTGTCCGCGCCCACTCTCACGTGATGTTGCCCATGCATGGGTTTCCCGCAATCTAGACTGGGGCAAAGAGCTAGAAGAACTCCTGGTGTGTGCCCGTGTGTATGCACTTTCGCAGAAAGGCCCGCGCAATGACGCGCTGCCGAGGTGGCAGTGATGCCGGAGAGGGGGCATCAATGGTCTGCAGATCAGCTGTGTAGCACCAAAGATGGGCAGCCCCCTGTGCTGTTTCACACGCCCGGAGTGGCAGGCAGAAGAGTCCGCTGGGGAATAGCGCCAAGGAGACTGGAGATGGTGGCCGAACGGTCAACTCCAACACGCGTTCCTACAGAAGAATCCGCAAAGTGCATTGTGGATGGGCCGATGCTTCTGACGGTGTTGGAGAACTGACGGTGCGGCTCACGTGCTTTGCAGTGCTCATCGGCTTCCAGGAAAGCGATCGATGAAGCACAATGGTAATCAATCACACTCTTCTACCATTGTGCCCACTGCGGTAGAGAGGCACTTGCGGCAGCTGTGAGATAAACGATACGCCTTCGATTCGACAAGAGCCCTACACCTTCACCGTGGGCCACTGTGTGGGGGCCTTGCACCCGATCACGTCTTCATCAGGAGCGCACGCGGACTGCTGAGGACACCAGGCGTTCGGGGACATGCCACATAAACTCGCGCTTCCATTTATGCGAAACGAGAAAGCTATGCCGTGTCCATTGTCTGTGCGTGTGTACGCCGGGATGAGGGGAGGGGCGGGAGCGGCGTCGTTCTGTGAGACGAGCGAGAGCTACACAAGATAGAGAGGTGACGAGTACGAAGCAGCGGACGTACAAAACAAAGCGAGGCTTGGGACACAGGTGGAGAGGAACGAGGAGGTGGAAGGCGGCACACCTCAGCCTCGACATACGTGGGCGCCATACGAGATCGTTGCCGCGCCGTCATTGGGAAATGTACAAACGGCTCACACGATCGTCGTCAGTCATCGCACTGCACCCGCCATCACACATACGTCTATACAAGCACCTGGCGGTGTCTGCAGGGATGCGCGAAAGCGTTTCAGCAGTCAACTAGGCTGGGAGGCTGCGAGTTTGCACTGCCCTTTTACCACGTACGCACCGAACCTTTTATGCGGTGCCACTGCTCGCGAGATGAATGGAGATGACGAGGCAGACGGTTTACAGGACCACCATGAAAATGTGAGGTACACAACCGCCTTTAGGCGTGTATGTGTGCCTTACTCGCCGCACTTCCCCTGTCCCTCAACTTTTTCCGCCGAACATGCCCTCCTTCCTGTCTCTGTGCTGCTTACCTCATTGTTCGCTTTTCTTCCACTGATATGTTAAAACGCAACCACGCGCGGACACACACACACACAAACCCTGCCAACGCTGCACGACAACGACTACGAGAACCTTTACAGCTGCTCTCACGCATGCATATGGCATTGCGGGCGCCTGCCTTTCTCTACGTGTCTCTATGTGGAAGAATCTGTGACTGCGCTGCCAGTTGCCACGCGTGTTCGCGCCCCTCTTTCAAATGTGTGTGCGTATGTGTCCTCACCAACGCGCGCGAGAGACCACTACAGGAGCTGTCCCCAACACACACACACACACACACATGCGCGCACAGACACAGAGGAGCGTCATTCGCCCACTCACTGAGAACAGCATCCTGTCAAGATACATTCACCAAGAGAAAGTCACCTATACACAAGCACGTCTCCATGCGAAAACAGAGGCACCGTCTTACTTCGAGAGACACCCCCGCTTCACCCCCTGACCGCCGCACACATACAGAACCAGCGAGGAAGCCGAAAGGGGGGAGACAGGAAAGGCCGTCGGAAAGCCTTTGGAGCAGGTCGGGAAGCCGATACCCAAAGAGTGCGCATGGGTCAGTAGAAGCCCAGTCAGAACCCCTTTGCACTTCAATAGGCTATACAGTTGTCCCCCCCCCGCCCGCCCGCCCTACCCACACAGACGTATACCTTTCGCCGGCCATTCCCACAGTCGTGGTGCATTTATGCGTACACATATGCGTGCGTGTGTCTCCCAGGGTGTCCCCATCGTTGCTTCGTCTGCCCGACTGCATCCACGCGTGCGCGGGCGTGATCTTGTGCAGAGAGAGAGAGAGAGAGAACGCTGCATCCTTCCCCCTCGCTAAAAGAGCAGTGGGCGATTTATGGCCTCCACAATGCCCCTCTCAACGCCGCCTTTCCCAACCCCACCTCCCCCTCCGAGCCCCCTTGTCTATACCCTTGGCTGTCTCCCCCTGTTTGCCGACACCTCGGAGGAGACGGTGTGGACTGAAAAAGCAGCATCGAGGACGGAGAAGGCCCACAATGAGAAGCAGACGAGACAGCACGTGCACAGTGCGAACCTGTCGAATCACGTCACGCACCGCTCTCCGTTCCTGGCTTCCCATGTCCAGCAGCGAGATATACGTCTCTCCGCTTGTCATCGTGATGGTTGGCGCTTCAAAGGCAGAGGTGGGGAGGTGAGAGGGAAGAGCACCGAAAAGAGAGATCGAGGCATCGGTCGCGACCACAGCGCCCATCACCCCGCTGCGCGAGAACCCCTACAGGGGGCACCCAGGGAAAGTGGACGGTATGACAATGAAGGTGGAAGGAACGAAAAAGAACACACTTAGGGCCTACTAACGAAGAGTTTTCCATCACGACAGACACGCATGGGGGAATCACAGAGCACTTGCCTGGGAGGACACACACACACACGCACGCACACACAGAAACCGCTAGAAGCCATACGCACAGGATACAAAACTCATACACCTACACACATTGTTGCACACACAGAAAGGAGCCGCTAAGTAGGCGAGTTATTCATTTTTTTTTATTCGGCGACGCAGACGCACGACGAGAGTGCGGAGTAGATGATTTTTTACGAAGCAACTCATCCCGGTAGCGTTGGTGGTCAGCGTTGATGTATGCCGGGTCGTAGCCACTGCTTCCAGTGCCCATCTCCATGTGCGTTGCGGCGTTGCCGTTACCGTAGCTGTTGCCTGTTGAGTGCATCATGGACTTGATCATTTTCACTACACCTAACCGGTCAACGACCACGTACGCGATGCCTCCAAAAATGGCGAGCAAAGTAAAGTACGTGAGGACCGTACGAGGGTCCGTGCCGAGTGGGTCCTCCAGCATGACCGTAGAGTTGAAGGACGACACAAAGTACGTGCTGTTCGTTACTGAATCTTGTACGTAGAGGCCGAGCGCCATGTTGTATTCGCCGCGCTCAAGGTGGACGTCCGGGGTGAAGGTGTACTGCATGGTGACCGTCTCCGAGTTATTCACCACACGTGCCTGACGGATCGCGGAAAAGTTCTGAATAATCGTCTGGTACTGATATGCGGGTTGCAGGAAACCAACCACGAGGAACACCACCTGTGCTGCTTCCTTGTCGTTGTTCTGAAAGGCAATCACCGCATTTGCTTTTGACCCTACAGGGAAGGAGGGGAAAGATTGCGATGACGCGTTAGGGAACAGGACGCGACTCACATGAGGCGCACGGCCCGCACCCGCCTCCGATTCCGCATAGATGTTATCCGCCTCCTCACTAGCGAGATCAATAGCGTCGCTGCCCTCCGATGGCGCAAGCTCTGCCACAACGATACTCGCAGTCACCAGCGCCACGAGGGCGAGGAGCAGAAACTTGCGCAGTGTACCAGGCATGTTGTTGCGATTTCCGCCTCGAGTGGTCGCCTCTCTTTGTGCTGCTCGTGTTGCTGTGTGCTTTCGCTACGACTCCCTCCTTCAACGTCGTCAGATTCCCAGCGATGAAGATCTGGAAGGGCGCGCAAGCTAAAGGGCTGACAGTGACACGCGTGACGGCCTTACACACACACACAGCAAGTGCAAGGGCTCGTGAAAGCAAAGAAGCAAGTCTTTCGTTCGTAGGCAAGAATTAATCCCTGACGTGGGCACGGTGAGCGTGCACAGTGCTTTCGGATGCTGCTCGTCCGATGTTATTTGGTGTTTGAGTGTGCGTGAGTGCGGGGTTTGGTGTGAGCGCAGGCGAGGGGGGGGGGAAGTATCGAGAAAGGGGAGAGGTTGCGATAGTCATGGGGTGCACCGAATCCCGACGAGAAGAAGTTGAGAGGGACACCGAGAGGACCCGGCTGGTGGCGGTGGGACGTGCGCGTGTCGTCAACATGCCAGAGCACCGAGCAGGAAATACACGGCTATTCTGTGCGCAGCCTCTGCCCTGAAAGAAAGATATCAAACACAGAGACAGCGGCAGTGGCGACGTCGGCGTCGGCTGCCCAGTGGGCACTTCCGTCTCGTCTATAGGTTCCTCTCTCGCATGGTGTACCTCACCACGCATTCGAGGGGGAGCACGCACAGACTCATGCGCGAGTGCATCGCACAGCGGACTCGTTGTGTGCAGTGAGCTGGGGTACGCGGAGGAGGGTGCTGTCGAAGACACATACTCGGTTGTGAAAGCTTATCGCCTTGCTTGCGGTTTTCCGTGCTGCTCCTCGTTTCTTATTTATTCAGCACCCACATGATGACACCTTTCCACTCCCTCCCCTCCATCTTAGCCTGTGTCTCCTCTCACCCATTTCCGTCTCCATCATCTGATACCAGTGGCAAGGTGAGGTGACAATAACGAGAACAGAAACAAGGAGGTAGAGGAACAAGGTGAGGGAGGTGAAGACGACGGAGGCGTGCGGAGAGTAGTGTGGTGACGGTGATAGTGGGGAGGGAGGGAAGGGAAGGTGAAGAGAGAGGGTGAAAGCACGGGTACCTAATCGCAGAAACGCACGCATATGTCTGCCAATGACACGGTGCAATGCCTGTCAACAACAAACGCACAGAGAAACGGTGTGGAGCAGCGAGGCCAGCGAACAGCGCCACACACTCCTTCCCTGCGATTGCTCTCCTGCGCGTCTCAATACACTCTACAAGACAGACACACGAAAAAAGAAGCAGCGATGTCGGAAGCGATGTGCGGGCGCGTCAACGGAGAGACGTAGACCCTTCCGATCGTCGTGTTCTGTGGTGCATCTCTGCACTGGACACTCATTGCCTGTGGCAGAACAGCAAGAAAAAAACAGTCGCCCTAACGGAACCCCGCGCCCGCCCAGTTACATCAGTTTCTTGCCTCCGCCTTGAGTCTTGCGATCCAGCGAGTTCGAAATAATTTTGTTCGTATGCAGGTACCGCCACGAGCAGCGATCGATGCAGTGCACCTCGTCCTTGGTGAGCTCTGCCTCCTTGTACAAGTCTTTGCAGCACAAATTAAAGCACTCCTCCCGCAAGGAGCTCATCATGGTCTCTATGCGGAAGGACTCTTGCTTGACGCCTAAGTTCATTTCCTCTCGTGACGCCGCTGCTTCTCGCACACGGAAAACTCACGCCACGCCGGACAACAGACTCCCGTGTGTGGGTGACGATGAGGACGGAGAAAGAGAAGGGGAGGGGAGTGTGTGAGTGTGTGTGTGGGGGGGGGGGGCAGTACGAGCCGTGACGCCGTAGTTGATGCAAGACAGCAGAGCAATGGAAAAGTAAAAAAAGAAACAGGTGCATCGCGCAGCATCAGAACGGCCCAACACAAAGCCGGGGTGGATATTGACAGGCGCAGAGAGGAGGAGACGCATAGAGAGGGTTGGGTCAGGGACTGGGGGATGAGAAGGGTACACATTCGGCAACAGAAGACAGTGACCGACCGTTCTCGAGGAGGGCACGTGCGCATTTGGCTATGATGGCTCAGTTTCTTTACCAAGTCAACCATTCGCATGGTGAGAGCCCTGTTCCTCCTCCACAGACGTTTTCCACACGTCCTCGACGGCCTCGAAGCCTCACAGTGTTTCTCATGTAAACGATGTACGTGTCTGTGGCTTAGCTAACTTACCAACGCATACCACGCGGTCAGATGCAACTCCTCAACTAGGAAAGAAACAGTTCCTATGCCCTCCACTTCCCTCCCTCCCCCCTTCCTCGGATGAGAGGTAGGGGAGGTTGTGCTGCTCGTGGAGGGCAAGTCCAGAACCTCGTCGCTGAGTTGTGCCTGTCAAAGAGAGACATGCAGAGAAGCGTTTCCTTAGATATCTGCCTTCCTGTTGAATCCCCGTTGTGCGCGTGCCTCCAGACGGCGCCGTAGCGTGCAATGGAGAAGAGTCAAAGGGGAGACGAAGAAAAGATAGCCCAAACACGGACAGTGAACGCTCTGTGATACCCGGCAGCGAGAAGCACAACAACAGCAAACGATGCACGCACACACACACACACGAAAGAGAGGGAGGTAGGGATGGAGGGAAAAACACCACGCACCAACACCAAACAGAACTACAGATGGAGGCAAGACGGGAAAGGGGCGGTGGTGCATGGCTTTTCAGACACCAGAATGGTGAACCCGAGGACAGGAAGCGGTGCCCGTGCAATGCCACACACCCGCACACACCTCGTGCTAAAGGCGGCTGTGGAAACGTCCCTAGACTGGAGCGTCATCATTTTTTTTTTTTTTTTTGCTGCCCCGCGCCTTGTCCTGCGTTTCTTGACCCGCTGTTTTCAATCGCACGTACATCAGCGCGGCTGCACCTCGCGGTTTCCTGCGCTTCGACTCCAACTGACAGCCACGAAACAAAGCAAGTTAGAGGGTTTGATGTAGGTTTCGGTGACCACACTACGTGGGCGCGTCTACACATTGCATTATGTGGTCACGAGGCGCACTGGGCGTACACTGCGTCCTCTGTCGTATTCCATGCCTTCGTCATGGGTGGCGCGTCAGGAGGGCACGCGGCCAATCCATGTGCCATCGTTTACTCAGATGAAATCCACCGTTACTTTCGCATCGCCAAGGGGGTCTGGGAAGGCACAGCTCCTCGTAAATCCAGCTAATACTCTTACGCATGCACAGACGCAGGTTGATATATTTTGAATGGAAGCGAGACATGCCAGCATCGAAAGCGACTTCCCCTGCACAACTATCGGTGTGAGAAGCTGGCTGAGTGACGCCTCTGCGGACGTGACCAGAGCGCCGTTGGCGCCAACAACGCTGCTACTGATGCAGCCGATACCGCACAGTGGCGATGCCACAAGGCCATGCGCTGTGCTGGAGAAAGCATTGGGTCGCACAAAGCCCGTGGCCAGCGGGCTGCAGCAGGCATTGAGGTGACGCTGCGTAAAGCTGCGTCCCATGTAGTACACAGAACGGCGCATGTGTCCGCGACGATCTCCCAGGCACCAAACGTAATCAAAGAACAACCTGTGAAGAAGAGGTGCCGATAAACTTCGAGGGCACGGACGAGATCTGGCACGAGATGACTCTGTGCGTGTCCGTCTCCGTTTGTATGAGGAACAGTAAGGCAAGGAGGGGGGAGGGGGCGCTGTCAAAGGCTTTCCCTGCAGCACAAGCAGTATAAAGTTGCTGCAACTGCCGTTCCGAAGACGTGTAGATTTGTGTGTGAGGACGGAGGAAAGACGGGCGGCACAATTGGGAGCGGCCATGACGACGCGAGAGAGGGGCAGCGGTAGGAAGAAACGGAGGAGGTGAGAGCGGGTGAGGGCGAGAGGGGCACATGCATTGTGCGTCTTGGTGTGAGGCAACACAGACGAGTTTGACCAGATCCTATGAAAGACGTACACAAGCGCGGAGAGGTGGACGCACGTGTCTGGCGCAGCGGTTTCCAGAGAGGGGACTGAGATTATGGAGAGAGAGAGAGAGAGAGACGGCGCACCTACAGACTCCCCCCACGTCGTGCACACAGTGGCACGGACCCTTTCTCGTGACCGGCAATCCACCGAGGCACCGCCTCCTTTAGGGAAGGAGACCATGACACCCACAACGCATCCATTCACATTCCACGCCCGTCCACACTTCCGCACGGCTTCTCACAGGATGTTGAGCAGTGGCCCGTTTTGGAATACAATAAAAACTCTTTTGGTAGTCGTCGTGCGTGCGTGCGTGCGTGTGTGTGTGTGGGGGGGGGGCTTCTAGTGGTTTCTGCTCCTCCTCCTCCTCCTCCAGCGGCCTTTCCAGCGAAGTGGCAGAAAGCCTGGCAGCACTGATGGAGTGCGGCGGTGTGATGGTGTTGCTGTAGAAGTGGGAAGCAGGACAGGGAAGGGAACGCCATTACACATTCCTGTGAAACGCATGTGGCCCAATGTGAAAGTCGGAGCACTTGTAGCCCTCTGCGAGTGGCAATGCAGAGAGGCGCATGAGGAGCGATACTGCGTACCCCGCACAGAGAGGGGGTGGGGGATGAGGCGGGGGCCCCGAGGAAAGCTGCAAACCACGCAAAACGTGGAGCAGGAGCCACCGCATGTTAGTGCACATCAGCGCAGCCGCGCTGGTGCACAACCGAATAAGCGTGCGGTCGACATATCCGCTAGGCACGTCAGACGAGGGAAAGGGGTAGAGTAGCAGGTGAGGACTTGTCCAAACACATGGTTATCGCCACACGCGTCAAGCCCATTCCCCTCTTCCTCCCTTTCCCCTCACGGCATCGCTGCCCGCGGGGTGCGCAGGCGAAGCAGACACACATACAGAGACGCACAAGCAGACATCCCCTCACGCCTGCCATCCCTACTCAAATATATGGCACCAAAAGATGCCAGTACTCCGCTCGCGCCACAACAACTGTTTTTCGTTACTTCATCGTCTTCTCTTCCGCACTCTTTCTTGGCCGCCTCTCTGCTTCATCGGCGGCAACGACTCCGCCTTCCGTGCAGGCGCCGAGTAGACGAGAAGAGCTCGACGATCCCGTTCTGAGGTTGGAGAACGATGAGACCGGGAACACCAAAAGTGTCCGCGTGGTGGCATCCAAAGCGAGCATACACTTTCCACACGCATCACATGACTTTCCAGGTTGTCTCCCACGATTGCGTCAAGGCTCATGTCCAGTGGTCACTCACCTGCGGCCTGCGTCTTGTCGTCATCCAGCTCATCCTCGTTCCACTCATCATTCCACCCCGCCGGTTTTCCATTCAGGTCCTCGGACCCGATATCGGCGAACGGGTCATTGGGCACCTTGCGCCTGAGCACACCTTTTGGAGCGGGCTTCAGTGCCCACGCTGATGGTTGATCAGACTCCGCAAGAGGCCCAATGTAGCGAATCAGGGAAGATGAAAAGTTATTTTTGTCTCGTTGTGCGACGAACCACGTCGGAAGCTGCTCTGCGAGATCAGTGACGCTCCCGACGGTTTTCAATATCATGCGGCCCTCGCGGGGAAGTGCACGCGTAAGCGCGCCGTCGCTGGCAGACTGCGAAGAGAAAAGGGCAATGAACTTAATAACTTGCCCAATATTCGTAATTCGTGGCTGTAGCTTGTTCGGTGGCGGTGGAGGATCCTCTGCTCGTCCAACAACCACCTTGTCGTAGGCAAAGTACTCGTACAACTTGAAGAATCGCTTATTCCTCTCGAAGAAGTCGCGCCGCACCAATCGGCGCACTTTCTCACCTGACAGGCCGCGGCGCCGCTGTTCCCTCTGCAGGGCAGCGCGCAAGCCATCCACCACTATTTGTTGCCCGACGGGGATGGCGTCGTGAAGAAATTGTGCTACCTCGACCTCAGACATCTCCACCCCCTGATTCGCTGGCCGAGAAACAGACGATGCTGAACCTCGCGGCATCTCAACGCATGCGCCCTCCCCACGTCTCCTCTCCCCTAACGGAGCCGCATCCGCCTTCGTGGGTTGTCGCAACTCCTCGGCGGCGAGGCGGGGTGTGTAGATGTGATCGCCCTGCTTCATGAAAAAGAGTGAGTGTGTTTGGATAAAGGAAGACACAACCTCTGCCCCAACCCTTGTCTCTGGCGACGATGGCAGCGCGGGCGACGTTGTTGCATTCGACGACGTGTCGGCCTCTTTCATCGGCCCATAAGTGCGCAGCAGCGCTTCCTGCAAGTCGCTGGGAAGCGCTTCGTAGAGATCAGCAGGAAGCTGAGGGCCATTGTCCGCCATAATACGCTGCAAATGCACCATCACCCGCGGCACAGGCGACGTCTCCAGCGTCAACGACGAGGGCTGCTCCGATTCCGGCAAGAAGGCCCACGGTCGCACCCGACAGGAGTCCAATTGTACCTCCCACATGTGTCGTAGTCGGTCGAGAAGGAGAACGCTAACGCGAAGATCGCCCCCCTCGACGAGACCGTAGAACATCTCCACTTCGTGCACCAGGTCTGCTGGAACGCATTCGCGCAAGTGCGTCATATGCAGGCCCTTCACCAGCCGTGCATGCTTCAGGCGATCTGCGGCTGCCCCTTTCTGCAGGGCCTCGGTAAGCCTGCGGCCCAATAGTGTGGGGTCGTGGTGACTGGCTGCGCTTTCCGGTGGTGGCGCGTCCAGCGTGTACGAACGCACCCCAGCCTGTAGCAGCAGCGGCTCTGGCCGTAGCAAGCGGACAAACACAGCCATCGGCGAGGCGCCAAACGCACGCACGTCGACGAGTTTGGGTGGTAACTGTTGAAAAGCCTGTCGCATGTTCTCCAACGATGGCGCCTCGGAACCAAATAAGCTCTCCGATATCTTTGTCGTGGCGGCTGCATCCATGAGGTACGATACCGGCACATGGTACTGCGACGGCAGTACCCTGCTGAGCCACAGCTGAAACCTGGTGTTGTGCGAGCTCGTCAGAGCGTGCGGAGAGGGCAATGACTGTGATAACGTCGGCGTCGTCGCGCAGGGCTTCACCGAACGCAGGCGCACATACAACGATAGGGGGTGATACCAGAACACATCGTCATACTGGTTTAAGAACCGTTTCAGCTGTATGGGGGAGAGAAGAGACCAATGCCGCAGTGCTTTGCAGAGTTCGGTTACGGTCGGACTCGACGAGGAAAAGCCGAGCGAGGTTGCAACCTGGGTGCCTGTCATGTGCTGAGCGATTGTCAGCAGCCCAATGACACGTAGACCGAGCGTCCTGTGCTCGCTCGAGCGGAACGGGCACGCGGCATCGCTCAACATGGCTACGTGCACACGTCCGGGCAGCTGTACCTCGGCGAACGTCTGTGGGTGACGCCGAAAAAACTGCACGAGCCCACCGCCTGTATCGCCGAGACGCTCCAGGTTCTCATCATCCATCATACTTGCCAGCTTTGAGATGGGCATCGGTCCTGTTGACCGAAGCAACGAGCGAAGGTAGGTAATAAATTGATCGTCGACGGTTGGGTCCACAGACGCGCGCTTGACGCACTTAAAGCGGTACGACATCCAGAGCGGCTCACCATGACAAGAGCACCGAAGCTGCGCGGTGCTGCAGCCAAGAAGCAAAGCCCGAGGATGCCGCGTTGGAGCCATCGCCGGCATGCCAGCAGTGGAGAGACGTAAGCTGCCCAGGATCCTTCCTGCGCGCCCCACTACGACATCCCGAGTGGTGGTGGGAATGGCGTCGTTTGACGTCAAAGTGATGTAATGACACGCCAACGAGCGCAGCGCCCCCGTGCGTACAGGGCGCATCCCGGACAAGTGGGCGAGGTGGAGGGCGTCGAGTGGGACCCTCTCGGATGGCCGCCGTCTTGCCCTTTCGTTTCACAGACCCCCTCCTTCGCTATGGTGACACTTCTGCTCACGACTCCCGTTGCGTCTTACTACCCGCGATACATGCTCCGTGAGCTTTGCACGCAGAGCAGTCAAGACAGCGCAGGTGTCAAACCGTTAAAGCAATGCAGGACCGGCTGCTCTGGGGGGATTCGGAGGGGTCTCGGAGAAAGAAGGAAGCACGACAGAGGAGGTGGAAGAGAGTGAAGCAACACACATCACCTCCCTAGGAAATGGACCGGTTCGCCTCCTCCACACGCAGAGGACGAAAAGGCCCACGTCAGGGTCATCAATGTCATTGAAAGAGTCGGGAGTGATGGTGACAGCGATGAGGATCAGAGAAGCACAAGACCCAATACGCGCTTGCGTCAGTGTGGAAGGCTGTGCGAAGGGGGGAGGGGGGAGAGTGAGGCGCGCACATCCCCGCGCACACTTTTCCCCCACATCCAGCATGGAGAAGAAGGGGAGAAGCAAGCGCTGTCTGAACATGTAGATGTGTCTGTCTCTGTCTGTGGGTGTACGGGCCAGCAACACGTAGTGAGAGGGAGCGTGTCTGCATGGCAGCCATCTCAATTACCGCTGTTGTCGATGTGGGGAAGACGGGGAAGCAAGAACTGCACCCCCCCCCCACACACACACATAGGCCTCTCACCGGCTTTCGCAAACGACAGCTTCTACGTCCTCACAATGCGAGAGAGGCTGAAATCCTGTGGAGGCAGCTCCACAGATAATATTACAACACACAACACCCGCTCCACCGACACCGTTCAACATGTGCACAGTGTCGGCAAGATGGATGGACTCAAATGACCCTCTCATCCCAACCTCCCAACCTCCCAACCCCTCCCCCCGGGAAAAAGGGAACACAGACAAGCAAACATCGTCTCTCCAAGAGAAGGCCGCCCTTTTGAGTGTGGGTGGGGGTGAGAGTAGTCATGAGTACCTGTCCAACGCCCCGGCAACGGCTCCGCAAAGATCAACGGGTCCATTCAACAAGGGAAGAAAGGACCTATCGCGCGTCTTTGCGGGCGTACTCTTGGGCGAGGTAGAAGAGGCTCTGCCCCATCGCCATCCCAAACCCGACGCGAAGGGATCCCCAGCCAATGTTGAGCCGGCTGTTAGCCCATCTCCATGCCGCCTTTGGATGGTGGTGATGCAGATGCACCCATGTTCCAAACCGCGCGGCAAGCCGCGACGCCGGCGAGTTCGATAAGCGCACGTGTTCTTGCACGCTGCTCGACACCTCGGTGCCTGTGACTGCGCTGCCTCCGTGCCTCCAACGGCGCTCCGCAGCGGAAGCTGTGGAGCTAGACGAAGCGTGCGCCGAGCACGCGTCCTCCATTTCTCCGAGGTCAGGAAGGCCGTGCCGATCTGTGTAGCTTTTTCCATGTCTGTATGTGTAATAGAGCTGCGTGTAGAACGACTTGAGCAGAGGAATGTAGCCGAGCGGGATCGCACCAGCGGGCGTACCGTAGACGATAGAGCGCACATAGTTAAAAGGTGAGCTCAGAATGGAGGCGAGAACTGCCGCCACCAGATTTGAGATAAATGCGGATGCGCCACACTCTCGTGCGGGGCCCGCCGGTGCCTCGTGCCGAACGTTCACTCCTTCATTCGCTTTCACATCGTCTTTCGTCCGCTCTTCCAGTTCCGATGCATCACCACGGGCTCTTGATAGACTTCCGGTGTCGGTCGCCCGCGCGCTCGCTCGCACCAGCAGCTGTGGCGATGACGAGGTGGGTAGTGGTGAGCTACAAAGGGCGTACAGAACACCTACCTGCTCGTTGAAAAAGCGCTTCCATGCAGAGGCTCGCCGGGCTGTCTCGTAAACCACGCCAAAGACGCTGTCCCTCACCATTGTCGTGAAACAGCCCCGGAAAAAAATGAGGCATCCGCCCTCGCCGTACATGTGGCGGGCCGTCCGCAGAAATGTGACGCCGCGCTCGTCGGTGTTCCACATTCGAAACTTGACGGCCTGCAGCGCGTTGAGGCTGAAGCCGTTGATGGAGCCGGCTGCAAACCCGATCAGCATCGAGTTCAGCTGCGGCGACGTGTTCCACTGACACATGGATGGGCCAAAGCGCTCGATGGCGATCCGCATGCTGTCTTGCCAGAAAATGTACGATGCCCCGACAAGTGTGCGGTAAACCACCGCGTTCATGAACCCTTGAAAGGGGCGCTCGAAATTCCGCTTATCGAGAAAGCGCTCCCGGCGAAACTTCACCCGCACGTAGAGCGCGCGGTCAATCGGGTTGAAGAAGATCGCCTGCGACGCGCCACTCAGAAGCGCCGGCCCAGCCGAATACCAGAAAGTATCCTCCTTCTGCTCGTCGCAGACGACGCGGACGTCACGGAGGGCGCCTTCCTTGACGGGGCATGTGAGCGGGGATGGCAGGTCCATCATCACCCCTCAACGCCCGCAAACGGAAACCACAGAGAACGCACAGCACACAGAGGAACGGGGAGGGTAGGGGGGGAAGAGAATGCGCGCGCGTTCCTTCTTTCATGAGACTTGAGAGGCGCCGTCCGTGTTCTCTGGCGCCTTGGCGTATGTGCCGCCCTTCCCTCAATGAGTGTGCGTGTTATGACACCACGCCTTACGTGTACACCGGGTCCGCCTTCCCAGATGATGCGAGCAAGAGGCACGCACCCCACGAGCCAAGATCAAACGAGCAATCAGAGGAGGGGGAAGACCGCAGTAATTTTTTAAAAAGTGGCGAAGCATTGCTTTGCGACAGGAAGCATGTCGACCCGTGGTGAGTCAACCGTACCTTGGACTGTCGACCTCCAGGAAAAAGATGCCCACAGCACTCCGGCCCAGGAGGAGGGAGGGGGGGGTCTGTAACTCGAACTTTCAGATGTGCTCCGCGCCGCTGCCGTTATCGAGCCCCTGCGAAAGACGCAGATGAAGAGCAGCAAAAGGGGAGTAGCGGCCAAGGGAACAGATGCGGTGGTGAAAGTGGTCAGTCGGCTAACTCCCCCCCCCCCTGTGGCAAACAGTGTAGGCAACATCAAACGAAAACGGCAGATCGACGGTGGAGCTTACAAAACACCTCCAAATCAACAGGGACGAAGATCCTGTGGTGGAACATGTTGTGTAGCCGGCTATCGCACACCTCGGCTTCGGCCTGGATCCAGGTTCAGCTTTGCTTCTGCACTTGTGTCTACAACTACAAATGGCTGCAGCGCCTCCTGTCACGTTTTTCTTTTTTACTTTATCAAAATCACGTGCGTTTTTCACCTGTTCCTTCTCCGGCACCTCTTTTCTGCGCACCATCGGCTCCCTACCTCTTACACACAACTCGGTCTGGCAGTGCTGCTTCGGCGTCTACGCCGCAGCTACTTTCGCTGCAGCAACACGCAGCGATACTCAACTTGCCCGAGCACAAGCACATCACACGCAGCACCACAAATAGGGAGCCCAGTCAAAGCCCATCCCGAGATGTGGCTCCGCGGCACCATGCAACAGCATCCAAGAAACTTCATCTCTTTTTTTTCATTCTCTGACAGCACAAAACAGGCGGAGGGGGCGCGGGGAATCCAACATGCACACACGCCCTCTCCTCTGTGCGGGCGCGTGCGCCTGCTGTTCGTGATGCGCCTTCACGTTCGTCCGTTTCAGTGTCCCAGGAAATGGCCACTCGAGCCCCCCCCCACACACTCCTGCATCCGGCGCACGCGCTGAGAAAGGCATACAGACGCTCACGTCAACGCGTCCACTGGAAAGCGCGGCGCACCCAACCACCCCTGCATGCAGAGGCCTGTTCCGCTAGCAAAAAAAGACGATCAACGTCAGCGGCACCGCACACGCCAGCACGGCTGCGTTTCGTTTCCGAGACACCTATCTCACTTAATGGCGGCCCCCATGACGCGCTCGTCGATCACTGTGCTGATTTTTGTGATCGTTTCGCGCACGCTTGCGGTCAGGCGCATGCTTGCTGCTGCTGCTGCGTTTCTTTCCTGCCTCCGCGGCGTTCTGCACACCAGGAGGGGGAGGCATGGTCCCACGAGGAGCCTCACGGTCGCGCTTCGCGACAGGGATGCTGTTCGCGCCGCGGGCCCAGCTCTCCTTCATCTCACCCAGAGGAAGACGCTTGGCAGCAAAGGCCTCGGTAATTGTCTTGATATTGTTCAGACTAGCCACAGCGTTCGCTTCTGATGCGTGTGCTTGCTTGTTCTGCGCTGCCTTCTTCACAGCGAACACGACCTGCTTGTATATGTCTGCCGCTGCCTGTGAGGCAGCGATAGCGCTGGCGTTGAAGGAGGCGTCATTCAGCTGCTGCAGCGCCTCAGCAGACCGCTTCCGCGCCAGCGCCACCGCAGCGAACAGGAGGGCCTCCACCGTGATGAGGTTGGCCGTGGTGAGCGTGCCACGCATGTCAGACATCATCGACACTACATGGCGGAAAACATAGGGGTAGAGCTTCTCGGCGGCCTCCGCCGTGGCAATGCGACTGGCTAGTAGCACCACCTTCGCCGTGTTGACACTCCCGTCACTGGATGCGTCCATGTCGCGAGACGTAATGCCGGCTGCCTCCAGCGCGGCGTGCAGGTCAAACTCCACAGAACTGCCGATAAATCGGCCAATGATCGCAACCGCTTCAATGTGGCGATCGTCGTTCAGCCTGTGGGCCTTCACGTACCACTCAAGAACGGGGAGGTTGCCCTTGTCGTGGTTGATGGGTAGGTGTGCCGTTACACGCACCAGCTGAGCAAACTCGCGCACGTCGACTGTACTGAGAACGCGCTGCAAAAGCGGCTCAGCATAGAGCTGAGTCTCCTCCGTCCAATGCTTGCGCTGGCTGGGGGCCATGATGAGGCGCGTCAGTCGCGTCAGCGCCATGTGCCGCTCCTTTTGGACCTGCTCCTCATCGTCCTCCTCGCGATCGAGACTTAGCCAGTGCAATAACTTCGCCAGCACCGATCGAAAGGCGCTGCTTGTCAGCGAGTCCAGCGACTTTGCCGCAGCCTGGCGAACGCTTTCCGGGAAAGCGTCACGGTCAACCATTACCTGCATGAGCACATCCGCCCCCTCACGAGCCAGGTACTCCCAGTTCTTGTCAACCACGGAGACAGGACCCAGGCCGGCAAAAGCTTGAACGGCGGCCGTGAGCAGCTGCGGCGTGTTGTCGGCTCCACCGACAATCTTCACGAGGGATGTCACCACCTTGCGTAGTGCGTTGTTGTCGCGTACAGCGGCCACGTGCTGTCCCACAAACTCGAGAAAACGCACCCTCATCAGGATTGGCGTCTCAGCAGACTCCGCTGCCTGCACAAGCTCCAGTACCTGTGGAAGGTAGTTGTTCACAAGGGCGCCATCCACGGAAAGGATCGACTGCAGTTGGCTATACATCTCCGTTGTAGACCCCACAACGGGAACAGGAGCGGCTGGCTCCGCAGAAAGTGACGTGGCAGTCTCCTCTGCTGGCGCTACTGGTGCCTCCGCGGCCGGCGCCATCGAGTGCTCTTCGGAGCCCTCAGGCATCGCGTCATCCGCAGCGGGTGAGGTCTTCGATGTTGCCTTCCTCTTGGGGGCCATCTCAGCAGCACCAAACGGACACGCAGGCGGCCTTTTCGCTTCTTCTCTTCCACAGAGAACGGCAAGTGCAGGTCTCTCCGACAGCACGAGATACGAGAAGCGCCGATTCCTGCCTCTATCTATGCAGCCAGCGAGCGAGACGATGGTGGAAGAGGGGGAGAGGGTAGACGTCCGATAACGGTCTCTCCGGTGCGCGGCAGGGCAGAGACCACGTAGAAACCAACACAAGGAACACGTGAAAGGAAGTGGGGAGCTGGATTCTACTCGAGTAGCCACAGCAATGCCACCCTTCCAAACAAAGATCCACGTCAAAGAAAAAGAAGGAACGCTCACGTACGCGTCTTGGGGAATCTCTATTGGTGTCGCCGACGGGCTGCAGGGCGTGGGCAGGTGAGGACGACTTCGCTTTCCGCTCGGGTTTCGCTATGTATGTCTGTGTATGCGTGTCACTAGCGAGAAAGGCCAGCGAGAGAGAGAGGAGGAGGTGTAGAAAAGTACGTGCAGATGTGTGCAGGGATGTGCACGTACACGCCACCCCGTCCCCGGGTGAATGGGTGGTGATGAGCGGAGGGTGGGGGGTGGGGGCAGGAACAAGTTGGTAGAGGACAAGGGAGAAGAGAGCACCGTCGCAAGTATGGAGAAGAGAAGCTGGTGTGTCAAACACAGGCTACAGGCAGTCACACGCCAACAGTGACACGGTGAAGAAATCACCGCGCCTTCTCGGTGACGCAGCTGAGGATCCGAGCTCAAGTGAAGCGTCCAAAAAAAAAAAGGCATGCGCGTGCGCCACGGCGTACTTCTCCCGTTCGCAGCCACAGCGCATGGGTGCGATCGCCTATGGCAGAAGCCCAGTGGCACCTTTGTCCATACAGCGCGGCACGCGAAACGCGGATAGAGACGTGGCACAGAAGCTGCCCGACACGTCCCACGCCGAGGAGCGCCAGGGCGTGGAGAGCCGCAGAGCGGAGGTGCTACACATGGACTGGTTTAGCTTGTGTCGTAGAGGGCACGTCGCCCTGTCAAACAGCAGAGGGTGGGCACAGAGGTGCGCCCCACAGTGCTTCCGGGAGGGGCAGGCGCTCACGAGGGATAACAGCGCGCCTGTGCAAGGAGATTCCTGAAATAAACATTGTCGTGTCCTGTGAAGAGGGCGGCGAGGAAGTCCATACGTAACGCAAGAAAGAGAGGGTCTCATCCCCATTCTTCGCAGCGCCCTGGCGGATTCAGATTGCACCGAGCACTCTCAGTGCCTCAGAGCATAGCTCGGCCTCACTTGCCCTATTGTGTCCTCCGGCCCTGCCATTTGCCACACCTCCGTGCTCCTGCGCAGCTGACACTGCCGTATGGCACATCCAGAGTTCATGGTAAGCGGAGGAGGGAGGGAGTCCGGCGGGAGGTAGAAGGCGAGGTGGTAGCATGGCCCGTTGGAGGCTGGTGAGCCGGATTCCGAGAGCGATCGCACCAGTCCTGCTGCGCTCTCCGTTTCATTCTACGCAGGTGCTCACCCATGCAGTTCGCTGTGTTCACTCAGTCAAAATAGGTGGGAGCGGAGTAGAGGAGGTCGTTCGTCTTGGGGCTGATGCCCGCGTGAGACTGCATGGGAGGAAAAGGACACAACTTGTCCGTAAACAATGCCTCCCTTTCCCATTCGGGTTTCCCTTGTGACATCCCCACATCAGCCGGGCGCCAGCAGAGCCGACACTTCCTGGCATGCGTGGGTGAAGGCGGCTGCAAAGGTGGCACTTGAGGCGGCCGCGTATATGGATGATGAGGGTGGTGACGTCACCTGATACAGCAGAGTTGATCCCGTGCGGCTACAGGTGAGGTGGTAACTAAGTGGGTGGAGCGTGTACCCACAACCATACGTCGCCTCCGTCTCGATCATCTCAAAGCGCAGCGCAGGCATAGTAACAAGCGAATATGCAGGATCACTGTACAGGTTGGGAATTCGGCCAAGAAAGCGCTCCGCTGTCAGGCGCAACGCCAGTAGATGGCTGTAGGTGCTGCTTCCTCGACTCACAGACCTCTTCTCTGCTTTGTAGCGTTGCAAAGCTGCGCGGCACGCGAGCTGCTGCGTCTCTCGGTCTGAGGAGCACATGCTCAGCAAGAAGGCAGTGCTCTCCCGCGTTGCGAGCGGGATTCGCTCGCTTCGACCTCGGAGATAGCAATGCATATCTGTGTGCTGCACGCAATTCATCGGCTGTTTCTGATGCACACGGAATATGGCAAGCTGTGCCGCCAGCTGCACTGTAGCCTCGACGACCGGAGTGGGCGTGGTGGAAATATCAAGCACCCCGGCCGCGACATCGAGAGTCTCGCGCTCTTGACGCACACGCATCGTGACTCTTTGTGCCAAAGCCACGAGCTCATCTGGGACGTGCCACTGAAGCTGGCGAAGCCCGTGCGGAGCCGGCGCATCCTTCCGCAGGAGTTCGCTGTGCGCTGCACGACTGAGCGCATATACATCGTTGATGTAACGCCGCACTGCCACGCCGTCACCCCAGCTCGCCTCGGCCGAGACGGCAACGTCACCGCGACTGTTCACAGAAACAGACAGACTCTTGTCCCACCAACGATTCCCTCCTCGCACGGAAGGCGATTTCGCTGTCACGCCCACGAGGGATATCGGGTCCACCATGACGTCCTTTTCGTCGTCCGCGTCGAGGTTGAGGACCAGCATACTTTCCTCCACCGTCTCCAGGCTCTTGCCATTGGCGACGTCTCGTAACAGCATCGTCCGAACGCCATTCCACTCCGTTCGCGGCAGTGCAGTGAACACGCTCACATCAGTGCTTACCGGTGCTACGTTCGAGTGCACAATATCACGCAGCTGAGCGTACAGCTCATCAATGGAAAGTGGCACGCAGTCTGCATCGGCCACAGTGATCTGAAACTGATGGCCGCGATATTGCACCAATACATCAGGTACATATCCGACTGGCTTTATCTCATCTTGGAGCACACCTGGCATTCGTGAGCAATTGAAAAGGCAGTCAAACTGCGACATATCCAGGGGCTGCACGACACCCAGCGAGGCGCCATAGGCAAAAGGGGTGCTAGCGTAATCAGGGAGCAGTGCCACCGTGCGCTGGAACCACTCGGAGGCCCAGTAGCCGCTTCTCTCCAAATCCATCCGGTCAACAGCGTACCGCACCTCCGGGTAGAGTTGATTATCGCGGTACAACTTGTAGAAGTGCACCGAGGCCCAGAGCCAGTACGCGCTCCGTACCAACATGTCCTGTTTCTCGGGATCTGGCCGCACAAGCCATGTCTTGTGCGAATACAGCGGTAACGCCTTCCGCTCCTTCAATGTCTGTTCGAACACGTCAGATGAAATGTATGACGTGTGCGGGTTCGCCTTGTCGGTGCGTCGCAGCTCTTCATGGACGTGGCGCCCTTCACCATTCAGAAAGGCGGCTACAGTGGCACCCGTGGAGGCAAGCTGCTGCGGTGTACAAAGAGGCCTCGCTGCCTCCACGTACCGTTGCAGTGTGTCATGGAGTGCCGGCAGCGGCAGCTTGGGGAGACTCCGCTGATAGTGGCGTGTCGGCACAAGGGACGGCGTCAGCAGTTCCTGCACCGTTACGCTTGGCAAGACCCCCACATCGGTGCGGAGGGAGGCCCAGTTGCCGGATGCGTATAGGTGTCCTTTTGTAGCGCAAGAAGTCTCGCGGCACGCACACAAACGCGGGAGGCACGCTTGCATCGGCCACCTCTGTCGCTGCTGCCGCGATGTCGATAAGATTTGTGCACCTCTAGTATGCACCTTTCTTTGGTTTTTATTCGGGGGGTCCCGTATGTATGTGTGTGTGTGTGTGCGACTGAGTGAGGTGTAACGAATTCAATGATGGAAAGATCGCGGCAAGTCCCAACGTGCGTTTCTACGTGATGTATCCTCTTGCTGAGCCACTTCTTTACCTGGATGTGGTGCATGACGGATATTTATCACAGAGACGGTTATGATTCCAAAACATTGCCGCGCCATGTGCGAGATACGCGTTCGCATGGGTGGTGAATACAAGGGAGACCGAGCAGGAGAGCGGCAGGAGTGAACGGCAACCCATGAAGACAAAGCCAATGGCGGCAACCCATCCTCGCCACTCCCGTTCTCATTTTGTTCTTTCACCCTCATTGTTGTCTGTCTTCACGCATCTCCCTGAAGCTCTCATCACGGATTCAGGCAACAGTGCCCGCACCTCTATACGTGCACGGTCAAGTACGTGTGCGTGCTGGTAGACGTGTGCGAATTTCACCGAGCGGAGCTCGACGGATTTGCTTGCCGATGGCTTGCATCGACCTCTCGGTCCACAGTGGGGACGTAACGCGTTCTCCCAGCTGCACCGCCTGTTACTGGCGCTTTTCGCAGTACATCCCTTGAGTGCAAGAGGGCGCGCAAATGGGACCCCCCAACACCACCTCCTAAAACACACACACACACAGACGGCGCACCGCACTGGGAGAAAGTGGGCGCACTGCGGCGAGGGGAGTCGTGGCGGCGACTCCTTAGCAGAGAGGAGAGAAGCCAGCAAACCAAGACAGATGCCCTCACACGAAACAAATATGAACACACCAAGCGGCGATAGCCTCCATGTGAAAGTATGAAGAGAGAGATGGGTGCGGGGAGACGTCACGGAGGCAGTATCAAGGATGTTCACGAGGGTGTACAGTATTCCCGTTTCGCGCGAAAAAAAAAAGATGAAAGCCGTGCACAATTACCGGCGCCCCAGTCAAGAGTGAGTGCCTGGGCAGCGGGATGGCACGCGCTGAACGAGACCGTTGATCCTTCTACCAAGAAGGAATGAGAACACCGGCTGAGGCCAAGCCCCCATTTATCCCCCACTGCTCGACTATTCTTCCACACTCCACCCCGAAGGCACGTGGAGGTGCTGCCGAAAGGGCGTCTCCATTCACACCGTTGTCACAGCTGCTGAAGAGCGACAACGGCACGAGTGAGCTTCGCCTGCGCCACCGTCTGCAACCGCGTAGAGGCCTCTAAGCGGCGAGGCGGCATACCACGCTCCACCAGAATAAAATGCTGCAGCTCCGGCTGATAGGCATGGGCAAGGTTGTAGAGGTCTTCCACAGTGTGTCGGTCCGGATTTACCTCTACCTGCCGCCGCTCCCCTCGTGTGTTCAAAAGCACCACAAATGACGTTGGCTCATCGCTGTGCACCTCCAGGGCGCGACAGGAATCGTAAGCTGATGTATTCGTCGTATCCCCCGTCGTGGGAGACGCTTGAGCTTCTCCTGGTGCGGCGGATGAGGCAGCTGCACTACTCGGTGCGGCAAGACGATGGCCTTGACCCTGGAAAGCGACGTACGCAGGTGGAACGTAGTCTACCTGAAGACAGTCGCGCAAGTTTACTGTGATGTCCGTGTTCGGGTACCGGGTGGCGAGAGACGGCGGCACGTAACCCTTGTCCATCGCTTCGACAAACCGGCGCCCCTCATCACTGTTGAGCGGCACGAACAAATTGTTGTCCACCTCAAAGCCGTTACGGTAAACTCTCACGCAGACGGACCGCTCGGCGCGCAGCGTAGAGGCGATGTATGGGCTGGGATTAGCGGTGTAGCCAAGCCGCTGGCCTCGCCCGTAGAAAGCACGCGGCTCATTATCCTCCGCGCCAGTGCCGCTAGCGCCCCCGTTCGCTTTCGCGCTCTCCACCTGCGCCTTTCGGAAAATGCGGTCGATCGTAGAGTTCACCCCGCTGCCGCTGCCTGTGCCATCCGTGCGGTCGGAAACATCCTCACCGGGCGGCGCCATTACCTGCTGACCACTACCTTTGTCCCCACCGCCCACAAAGTAGTTTGCTGGATCCTTCTTTTTGCGCTGTCGCTCCTCTTGCTCTGCCTCTGCACCAGCGATGGTGACATTCCAGTTGTGCCGTTCCAGCAACGCACGGGCATCTGAGACTGTCAGCGCTGGAAAGCGTGTACGCAGCGTGTTGATCGAGCTGAGCCTTTCGCCGTCCATGGTGCCTCTTGCTTTTTTCGCCTGCCGTCCTGCGGCCTTCTCTGCTTCTCTCCACTGTGTCTGTGCGTGTGTGTGTAAGTGTCTGCTTGCAGGTGTAGAGGTGGGAAAGGGGGAGAGGGTACAAGGGGTGCACCACAACGCCAGCAACAAGGTAGCGGTTCCGTGTCTACAGCAGCAACGTTCTCCGTACGTGTATAGGCTTGCTGCAGCTATTGTGATGGTGGTGATCGTTGTGTGTGTGTGTGTGTGTGTGCACTGTGTCCGATCCGTGTGCACGTGAGATTCCTGCGTTTAGGTGAGGCAGAAAAAAACTGAAACTGAAGAGGATAAAGACGAGAGCATCGAATGGAGAGCACGGGAAGGAAGTGAAGAGGGATGGCGGGAGGACGAGGACGGCATCCTGGGGTGTGCCACCGGCTCAAGTACGTGCACAAGCACATCGACTATTCGCACTCTCCGCATACTCGGTCTCATATCCCCTATACGATCGGACTGAAAGCAGTGTTACACACATCTGCATACAAGCGTGATGACACACAAACAGAATAGTGCAGCCGACAGCGGCCAAGATCCAGACGGCACACGCTCATCTGTGGGCCTGGCAGTGTGCATCTGCGTGTGTTAGCTGAGGCCGCCGAGGTTATTGATGTATACATATATATTTCACGTGGTGCGGTAACAAGCATGACAGCAGTCCTTTAAGACCACTTGACCCATTCCAGCATGTCGGTACCCATTATATTCGCTTGTTTAATTCTTGTTCCCGTGTTCTCAGTTGTGTACGGTGTACGCATGTTCGCCCATTCCTTTCGTTGCTCCTGATCTGTGCCAGGTGTCTCATGCACATTGGATGCGCGTACGTTTTCTGCCTTCCTTACCCTCCTTCCCCCGCCGCGCCCACCTCATGCTCGGCTTTGGAGACACCTTCTCATTTGGTGCCTTTGCCCCACACCGCTGACTCGCCTTTTAGTTCCCTGTAGTGTGCAGTTGTGAGTGTGGGCACACGCATGCACAGAGTCACCACGACAAGACGGGCAGAGGAAAGCGGAAAAGGGTGAGGATGAGCACACGCATCCATGTATATGTATGTGTGTGTGTGTGTGTGTCTCCACGGATGATGGGAGGGGGGGGGGGGTATGGACGCCCATGCGCCTTTGAACACACGTCGGCATCCACCCTCCGCAAGCACAGACACGCATAGAGACCACATACACCGGCATTTACGTCCGTCTAAAGTGCAAGTGCTCCCAAGCACTTTCCCTGACACGGGCCAGAGGGAGTCCGGCAGAGAAGGTGTGTGGCGTTCAAGATATGCAAGACAAGTGCACACACATAGAAGACGTCACACGAGGATTTACGATACAGAGGAGAAGGGCCGGGGGGGGGGGACGGCAATCATCGATGAGTAGGCGGGTCCATTGCCACACAAAGGAAATACAAGCGTTCGGAAGCTGGAGCGAGACCGCCACGGCTGTGAAGGCGTCTCACAAAAACAATGAGAGCGAGTATCGAGGGCGTCCCTATAGCAGACGGAGGAGGAGGGGAGAGAGAGGGGCGGGACCTCAAAATTAAGAAGGAAAAGCGAAGCGGCAAAGGCCCGCGCCGATGGGTGCGGGACACCCCCTTGCGCGGTGCCAAATTTTCAGCGCGTGCCCCTCTCCTTTTGTCCTCCTCGCAGGCGCACCCTCGAACTCACCAACACTAGGATGGCACGGTCCCAAATCCACCACGGCCATCGTCAGCGCACAAGTCTCATGGAGCATCGTCATGCATTCACCCGAAGCATACACATACAGAAACATACACAGGTGCCTGAAGCAGTATCGTGAAGAGGAGGCGAGAGAAGTCCGATTCCACCTTCTCTCCCTCTCCCTCTCCTCCAGCTCAACACTGTGTCAGACACCTACGTTATCACACGCCCGGTCTACCCAACGCATTGCTGTGCTCTACGTGATGACTTCGGTTTCGGTGCTCGGCTTCAAGTGCTCTAGCCGCGCAATGTTTCGAGCCCACTGCCGCAGGTCCGACACGGTGTCCAGCTCGTCATCGAAGGAGCGAAAGGAGATGGACTCGACAATCACACGCATATCGCTGGCGTTGGCCGAAGTGTTTCCAGCAGTGATGCTAGCCTTCGTTACAGAGGTCTTGTCCACAGTCACGGTAGAAACTCCCGCCGTCTCCTGTTTTTCCACGAGAGTGCTGAAATACATGCTGCTGCGGCCGGCGCTCGCGATAGTCTCCGCCCGCTGCAGCAGTATTGGGGGCTGCTTTGCATCAACGATGGTGACAGTGGGCGACGCCTTTGTCTTGCCTGGTAGTTCTTCCCCTGACGATAGCCCATGCCAGTTGGCAACGTACGGTCCTCCACGCTGGTGTGCGGATGGCGAGCCCGCGGCAGACAGTCGGTTTCCTGCCGCCCAGGTAGCTGCCACGGGAGACGCCGCTCCAGTACCCCTCAGCGCTGAAGGGGATACGGCGAGCATGCTGCTCTCTGCTGGGGTCTCCCACATGTCGCTCTGCACAACGCCATCCGCACTTTCGTTGGAAGGGTGCACAAGGAGCACCTTGCGTTCGAGTGGATCACATGGGTAATCAAGAGTCTGGAAAACGCCATCCGTGAACATCGGTGCAGCGGCGTCCACTCTGCGGCTTACATCGACGTGCGTCGTGGAGATAAGAGAGCATGGTAAGATGGCCGACTGTCGCCTCGTCGGCGTGGCAGCAGTTGACAGGGGTGCGACCTTACTGCCAGCGGGTACAGCCTCGCCAAGCAAGGCCGGGAACGACGCACTCTGCGCACACGAGTTGATATGCTCGCCAACGGAGATGCCCGCGGCAGGTGCGCTTTCTGGACCAGACAGCGGCGCTCGACTTGCAACAGCCACCGGCTGTATCGAAGAGGCGACCGCCGTGGCTGTGCCGGCAAAAGAAGCTTCAGCACTACGATCAAGGTTCAATGAGGCCTCTGTAATGGCTGCTGCAAGCGTCAGGACGTGCTGCGCGTCCAGCGAGCTGACTGAGGGGTGCAGGGCTGGGATGCAGGTCGTGTCTGTGCTGGCACTCGTGCTGAGGCACACGCCATTTTCGCCCTCGGGGGCGCTGGACGTACATGCCCAGTCTGAGCTTGCCCCACCGAGACAAATCACACTCGGCGCATTGTCTGAGAGTCCGACTGCACGCACGGAGGACTCTTCCGCCCTCAATGGCACCGAGGGTACAGATGGAGACAGCCCGTTGACGACTCCCAACGCGGGAGCCTCGCATGCTACGGAGCTGTCAACAGTTTTACCATCGCTGCCGTCAGGATGCGTGCTGCTCAACCGCTGCTGCGCCTCGCGCAGCTCGTGCACATGGGTATCAGCGATGGCGCTCAGTACGTCCTTGAGGGAGAGAAAATTGCAGTCCCGCAAAACGTCCTTGAGTGAGCCGACCTGCGGCCTTGCAGCCGCTGCCACAGTGGGTGCAGTCAGCGGTGCAGCCGAGGCAGCGGCGGCTACTGTTGTCGAACAGGGCTTGGTGCAGGGACGGCAACGTCGCGGTATCGTGGTACCCGTACCCCTAAACATGGCGATACCGGCACCGTCCGGCCTAGCGTGGAAGCGCTTAACCTTGTCCTCTGGAGCCAACTGCCCTACTTGTTGTGTATGCACCATTAAGTTTTGCATAGATAACGTATTTCGCTGCTGCTGCTGCTGCGTGAGCGGGTAAGGAGAAGCCGCGCCGAGACGGGTTTCAGACGGGTCTGCTTCCTCCTGATCGCCAGACCGCAGCGACATCTGCACGAGCAGCGAGGAGAGAGACGTGACCGGGTTACCGTAAAAGTCCACCGCCCCGAGGCAGACATTTTTGCGCGTGTACGTCACACTCGTTGTTGTTGTGGACGCTGTACCAGACACAGCGCCAGAAGCCTCAGGTGGACCGAGCGCGACAGTTGCCAGCACCGGCCTAGAGCGCGAGGAGCTGACGGAAGCGAGGGTATCGCAGGATATGGTGCGTCGCAGCCCTGTGCCCATGCCTAGCTGTGCCTCGGTGTCCCCTCCGTTTGTGCTTGTGTTGCTGCTGAAAGCGGCAATGCCCCCGCCGCCGTTGTTGACATGCGCCGTAGCAGGAACGGCTACGCCTCCCACTGACGTTTTAAGCGTCGACAAGGTTGTGGTCGACTCCGACGGGCACATGAGCGGCGGCTGACGGTGCGTGTCGCTGAGGCGCTCGCTGAGGTGCTCATTCGTCCGAATACTAGCGGTGATAGTAGACAGTTCGCGTCGCTCTGCGTAGCATCGTGAGAGGTCATCGCAGCTGCTGCCACTCACGCCGCTGGCAAAGGTGAGTGGAATGTCGAACGAGCGACTGTGTCGATGCGGTGTAGAACGAAACGCCGTCACCGTGGCAAAGCCAGTGGGGCTTCCACTAGAAGGCATCATGGGTGAAGCGACTGTTTGCGGCTCTGCAGTATCGCTGGACGTACCCATCACCGAGCAGGGGACGACTGTGACGCCCGCAGCTGTAGGCGACGAGGTCTGCGATAGGGGTTCCGTCAGTTCCTCTTGCGGTATCGGCACTCGAGTCAAGAAGTTTTCTGCCGACGACGCTCGCCGTTCCTCCTCGCTCGCGTGAACCTGTGGTAGGCCACAGCACAGAAGCGGCCCCAAGGGCGTAGTTCTGTTCGACTCCGCGTGGCTCCCCAGCTCCTCGAATGGCATGTTCTCCTCACCAGGGATGTGGAGAGACGCAGACCCATGGAGTGTGTAGGGTGAGGTCGTGAAAGCTCTCAAAGACATTTTTCGAGGCCCGTCCACGTTGCGTGGCCGCGCCATTGCGTCGTCCATCGAGCAGGTCCTGATTGAATAAGGGCGTCGGGCGCTGCCGCCAGCGACGATCGTGGCGGTGGACGGGAGCGACGAGGGCTGAGATGGCGAAGACTTGAAGATCGGCTGCACAACTGCGGTGGTCGCGCCACCGCTCTGACCGTCACCGAACCGTTTTTCCGTCTCTGTGGTAGCTCCACAGCTCGAGGGCATGGACGATACGCTTTCCGTCACGGGGTACGCCTTGGTGGGCCGAAGAGGGCTCGAGTTCCCGAGCGTCATTTTCGCTGCGACGGAGGCCGGCGCTTCGTCCCCGAAAGAGGCGAGCGAGGCTACTGGGCTAACCGATGCGGTACACAGCCGCGGTGACAAGGCAGAATCCACGTGTGGTGGCGTACGGTACCCCTCCCTTTGCCGTCCCTGCGCGTCCGGGGCAGCGTTCCCACGGTCTACTGCGATCACCTCTACTAATGTCGGCCCGCATTGTGGAGCGCCCGGAATCGAGTCCATGACTGCGCCAACGACGACCTGGGTGCACTGCAAGGTCACGGAACACGTTTCTACGCCACTACGTCACGCGGGCAGAGTACAACGCGTTACAAGGAACTAGGCGACAGACAGAGAGCAGCGGCGAAGCCTGCTGGATCACGAGGAGGGGGAGAGGGAGGAAGGCAAGAGGGGGAAAGAGAAAGAGTGCGCACAAGCAGAAGAAACGTACCAACGGAAAAGAAAAATGTAAACTTACAAGCAGCCAGTGACACAATCTCGTTGTTGCCACTGCTGATCGCAATCGCGTGAAGACGGCACCGCAGAAGAGGTGGGAGCGTGAAGAAGTGAAGGGACGAACAAAGCGGGGTCGTAGGAGAGGAAAGGGGGGAGGGGGATGGATGGTTTCGAAGCCTGTGAGAAATCTAGTGGGATGCACAGAGGCCGGGCACGTAGCAAAAAAAAAAAAAAAGAAAGAGGGTGAAGACGCAGAGGACCAACAAGAATGAAAAGTCGAATTGAGAAACGAAATCGGCAAAACCGCAACGAACAAGAAGAAGACCCACTTACTATCGCTTTTCGGATAATTCTTTGTTAGTGTTCGACGTGAATGATGGAACACGTGTATGTCAACGCCTCTGTGTGCACGAGGAGCAAGAGAGATACAGAGAATATATGGGTGTGTACGCGCGTGTTGATATGTACGTATGTAGGTGTGTGTGTGTGTGTGTGTGTGTGTGTGTGGAGAGAGCTGACAGTGAAGTCCACACGCGACCTCAGGCTTCGTGCCGATGAGTCTACCACTAAAGCACGCACACGTGAGGGGTACGGGACACAGCACTGTGAAGCAAGCGAGCACCACCTATCAGCACACGCAAGGAGTATACACGCACACAGTTATAGAAGCAACAGCTACTTCACAAGCAGCTCCAACAGTGAACACGTGTACGACAACGAGGGCAGCTAATGTCTCACTCTCCTCCTCCTCCTCCTCCCCCCACGCACACACGCACACTGGATGCTCCACAAAGCGAAAGAAAAAGATACACACCCACTGCAAGCGAAACACGCACACAGAAAGACAAGAGCGAGCGCTCACGAGTCCCAGAAGTCCACGCTCGCGAAGCGGCGACAGCACCGAGGAGAGGCAAGAGACAAGAGTAGGAAAACAAGATGGGGAGGCTCAAAGACAGACACAGAAAATGTGCATCCAAGCAACGACACCACACAAAGTACGATTAAAACGTGCCTTTGGCTGTTCTGCTAAACGCAAGCACACACACACAGAGAGAGAGAGAAGACAGCAAGAGAATACGAAAAACGAGATGTGTGAAAAAAAAGGGGGAAAGGGCTGCGGGATGAGGTAATCCCAATTAGGCAGACTGAACCTCTCACACACACACAAAAAAAAAATGCAAAGCTTCTGGTACGTCCTTCTCCGGCTTTGTTCCTGGAGAGTTGATATGCGTCTGTGCGCGAAGCAGTGTGCGTGGCGGTGCCGGACAGTGACAGGAGTAGTCGATGAGGAGAGAGAACCTCGCAGAGGCACACAGACACGCGCACGCCCGCACAATGTTTGTTTTTTGCTGTCAAAAAAGGAAAAATGAAACGAGCTACAGTGACGAAAACAAAATAAACGAAAAACGGCAAAAATACGGCAATGAGCAAAATACCGACTCGCTGTGGGTGAACGAGAGGAGACGGGCGGAAGGGGTGTGTGTGAGAGGGAGAGCTTTAAATGCTACACGAGCCCACACACGGAGGGACACCCACCAGAGCGCCCTCTTTTCGAGAACAGACTCTCAAAGGATCCACCCCACCACCACCACCACACACACGCACGCACGAGAGAGAGAAATCAACCAATCCAAGCAAGGACAACGGCACAAATAAAGACAACTGAAGAGGAGAGGGATAAGGGGGAAGGGGTGCAGCCTGTTGCTTTGACACTCGCGCTTTTTCTTTTTTTTCTCTCAGCTCTGGAGAAAGGAATTGAAACGGGAGCGGATGCAGACACGACAAAAAACAGCCGCTGGATGCGGTGGGAAGCAAGCGGGGAGAAGCTGAGTGGAGAGCCTGAGCGCACCGAAAAAAAACCAAATATATATATATATATATATGTATCGACCAATGCAGGGCAAGCAAAGTGTGTTTGTTCTTCTTATCCGAGTACGGTGATGATGGCAGTTGTCTGTGTGTGTGTGTGTGTGTGTGTGTACGTATGTATGTGTGTGTTTGTGTGTGTGTGCGTCGGTGCTCGAGCCGTTGGCGGGCAGCATCACCATGGACGTTAAACCACAGGAATGTCTGTATAGGTGAGCGATTCGGAGCCGTTCGTCTCGACTGGCTTCTTCCTCCCCTGTAAAGGGGAGAGCACACCACACAATCCTTGCACACAGGTGGGGTCTGTTTCGCCGCACTCGTCAAGGTGCAGCTTCTACAGGCTTGGATATCCGCCAAATAAGAAGGAGCGCTCCACGCACGAACACAAAGCACACAAAGACTGAAAGCTCGAGGAGGAGGGGGGAGGGGAGGGGAAGACAACGACAACCGAAACCTTCGTTTTCACAACTCGGGCGTAGTGACCGACCGACAAGCCAGTCCACACAAAAAAACAGAAGAGACGCAGGCGCACAGATAAATAACACACGTGCACAGAGAGAGAACGAACAAAGGAAAACTGATGAATGTTGGTTGATCGCACTTGCGTTTCCCAAACACAAAGAAGGGAGACAGAGAGAGGGGGAACAAGAGAGAAAAATATAACGACAACAACACGGCCAGCCCCAAATGCACAGAAGAGCTACCGCCACCCACCCACCCACGCACACACACACACACCGCTCTCGCTACGTACACGTACGCACACCTGCGTACTGCAGTTCACCACGTATTGCCGCGAGACGCTCCTCCCTCTCCCTCTCCACTGCCCTTTGCAGACGGCTCCTCCCAGAAGACGTTCCAACTCCCCTGAAAAAGAAACCGCGAGCGCACGTAATGACACGTGAGACTCAGTCGTGGAGACTCACCCGTGAACACAAAAAAGAGAGGGAGAGAGAGAGAGATCAGAGCAGCCAGGCAGTAGTTAGTAGCGGCGTTTTTCTTTGCCTCAAGATGGAAAGATTAAAGGTGTCACCCTTACAGGACACACCTTCACGCACACGGGAATACAGACGAGCACACAAGGAAAAGAGATGGGGTGTGAGGGGGGAGGGAGAGAAAGGAGGAGGGAGGATCGCAAGTAAACACGCACACACGCCAGACAAGGAGCGAAAACCACAGTGGATGCGGAAGGCAAAAGGGAAACGGAACCAAAAATAAAACTGGAAAGAGGAGACCCCCCTTCGCCGGAGCAGCAAGAGGCAGGCCAGGACAGAGGATTCCGCGGTGCAAGTGAAGGTACGTGTCAGAAAGCCAGATAGAGGTCTTGGAGTCACGAAAAAAAAAAGGGGAAACAAATGAAAAGGTGGAGTCGGCCCTGAACAGCGACGAAGAAAAGCGAATACAGCCTACTTGATTAGCAGAGGGTCGGGGTCCACAAATGTGTCAGAAAGAGTGTCGTCTTCAGTGTCGGTTTCTCAGTGAGCAGCAGTTCTGGGGGGCGCGGGGGCGCGGGGGGGCGGGGCGGGGCGGGGCGGGAATTGTGTACTTAAAAGGCAATTTCCCTAGAAGATATTTTGGTGCGGTGCTACCGCCAGCGCAAAAGAAGGGCTAGAAAAAAAAAAAAAAACGGCCGCTCAGCTGTGTATAAATGATGAGGCTTGCGAGGAGCGGGTGTGTGTGATCGGTGACGTGGTTGCTTGAAGAGGATGCGTCCACTATGTTGGCACGGGGATGTGGATGAAGGAAGGAGACCTAACAAACTACTACACACACTCGCCTGCGGGGTGGCGCTGCCGTCGGCGCTGTGTGTGTGTGTGTGTGTATGGGAAAAATCCTTTCTGCTATGACGTGCACGGGAGCGCGAGGGGAGGATATGCAGCCTTATTCCCCTTTTTTTGTTGTTTTTTTTAGTGATGTCAGCCCAATGTGCTCGTCTGGGATCTCTTTCGTGTGGAGAGCCCCTTCACAGCTCGGGTACCGTCGACACACACACACACACGCACACGCACACACCGGCAGATGAGTCTGCACACACCCCGCAGAAAGCTATTTATAGGAGACAGTATCTCGTTTATGTGTTTAATCCTTTGTGCCTGTGTGCGGCTGGGAAAAGCCGTGGCTTCCTTTTGTTTTGTTGGTTACGCAATGGGCGTGACCTCCACTTTCGCAGTTGGAGGAGCCTTGGCGACAGCTGTTTTGCCCCTTTATCGATGTAGTTAGATGTGCCTGTGTGTGTGTGGGGGGGTGGGTGGGTGGGCAGCGACTTGCTTGGCTGCCTTCTTGGGTGAGGTGGAATGTGCGGAGAAGGGGGTGAGGGGGTGGTCCCCGTCAGCGTAACGTGAGCCGCTCACGCACGTACGCACACGCACACACACACACAGCAACCACGACTAGAACAATGAGAGAACAGCAGTCCCCAACGACCACCCTCACGAGTGAGCGAAAATGATTACAAAATAAAGATGTCAAGATGATATCAAATGAGGCGTGTAGGAGCCCAGACCGCGCGCGCGCCTCCTTTATGGATGGTGCCTCTGCCTTGAGAAGACAGCACGCTGAGGATTGTGCACAAGCAGCCAAGAAGGGAAGGAGTTGGAGAACAACGAGAGGTTTTCACATGATGCACCGCCTTGTATGAAGATATGCATGGGTGCGGTAGCCGGTGGGGAGATGCAGGGCCCAAGACGAAAGAATGTCCGCAGAGTAGGGAGCCGAGGGAAGAGCTTGACGTGCGTCCCATTACGCCCCTTTCACCTTCTTATGTGTTGTGCCGATACCGACCACATTGGACACTTGCTGTTCTCATGCGGGTATCATCTCTCACGTGATTCCACAACATGTTTGATGAGCTCAGCAAGTGAGGAAGGAGGAAGAAGGTGCGATAGCACAACAGCTACGATCAACTCGGTCGTAGCAAAAAAAAAAAAAACGCTAGCGGAACGAGAAGGTGTGCGTGTGTGGGGGGAGCTTCAGTACATGACAGCTGTGCCTATCAGCCCGTGAGGTAGGCGCTTCAGTGCGATTGGAGGTATCTTGTATGTCTGTGAGTCGCCCCGAGTCAATGAATATGTTCCAAGGAAACAAAAAGCTATGGAAAGGAATGCACGGACAGTCGCCAGGCTCGGAGAAAGAGGCGTCGTCGTGAAAAGCGTCCCGAAAGTCAGCTGTGCCAGCGCTTCCTCATTAGCAGACCATTGGAACCGAGGAAGAGCTAATACACCAGAGAAGAAAAAATGGGTCGCAGATGGATGAGCGACATCAATAGCCACAGCATAGATAAACGAAACAACGCAGTGCTTGTGAATGGGTGTACATGGAGTGCATCATGCGGCACGGACGTCCACCCCAGAGCCACGAGAGAATTACTGCACCAGCACAGAAGGAAGTCAAAGAGAATTGCGCCGACGCAGAGCCAGCCGTGGAGAGACGCATCCGTTGATGCTGAAGAAGCACAAAGACAGGAAGAGGGCGGGAGAAGCAATCAAAGGAGGTTCGGGTGATCGATGTAGACACAAAAGTGCAGCATGAGAAAGAATTAAAGCGTTTGACATTAGCACAACAGCAAACAATTCTGTTTGACACCCTAGGCAGCCGCTGGAGTGGGAGCATGCTCCTCATCGCTCGAAAGAACAACGCGCTCGGAGACGGCGCACGTGCGCACCGACGCATTGGTTTCTTCCCCTTCCCAGCCCGCCCATCTCAGCCCCTTCACATCTGCCCACATTAAACCACCTTCCCTGCCTTCCAATCACACGCGTCCACATACGTCTGCACACACGCACGTTTGCGGCCGGTGCGCCAATGACGAAGACAGGCACCATACATGCATCTCACACGGCATAGCTCTCTGTGTCGACGCCTGCATAGTAGCTGATAAAAACTTCTTCATCTTTCGCACTCGCTTGGCGAGCCACCGAGGTCTCACCTGATGCATCGAGGGACCTGCCCATGACACTCTGCACAGCTGGCCTGCATGACGCAGGCGTTGCCATCATGTCGCACTTCTGTGTCTGCTGACACTTGTCAGCGGAGCGGACATGACTGGTATCCCCAAGGACACCGCATGGCCGCACACAGTCATGAGTGCACCATACAGCTTCAGGAACTCGGTGTGAATGTTTGTGGTGAAGCAGCTTTTTTTGTGTCGCAGCTGATACGCCTTCAATACGCTCAACACTACGTGCGGCATCGTAAGAGGCCCAACACTGCCTAGTCTCTTCGTAATTGCCGCTGCCACGCTCTGCAGCGAGTTCATCTCGACATCAAAGCGATTACCCTTCTTCCACGCACCTCAGCCTGTCTCTGCCGCCGCCAGCGCACGGCACGTTATTCACGGCAGCGAGTTGGCCACCGCCATGTGTTCTGTCAACTTCAGTCAGCTGAACAGCGGCGGAAAACGGCACCAAACGAGCTTCAACACTGCCCTCTGCGGCGGCGCGCCCGTGGAGGCTGACGTGCGGGATGAACTAAACACGGTCCGCGTCGAGCACTGCAGACAGGCATGGTACTCGAAGGAGAGCTGGCTTGCTGGCGCTGATTCGCTTCCGTAGTGGCTTGCCAATTGGCAACGCCAGACAACACCTCTGCTGATCGAAACCCACGAAGCGCGAGAGTCGACAATGCCCTGCTACTAGCGTTCCTGACAGCAGAAGTCGGGCACACACACATACGTGCGTGCAGAGAACAAATACGCGGCCACAGAAAGAGAGTCGCGCATAAGAAGGCAGGTGGGTTTGCCGTATCTGCGCTGCAGCAGACGATCGCAACCACTCAGTGACAGAAAGATGTTTCAAATGTGCACATGGGTGTGGGCACGTGAAATGGAGGATGAGAAGACAGGCAGTGAGAGAGAGAGAGCCGCCAGTCAAGCGGCAGCGCTCCCCTTCCCTGCGCCCCCCCCACACACACACAAGAAGGAAACGAAAACAGGAATTTGCGGGAGTAAAGGGAGACATACAGAGTGCGAGAGACAAAGATACATGACTGCATTCGAAGAGACTCCGGACCGCGTGCCTCCACGCGGATGCACGGCAGATGTGTGCATTGTTGGTCAGTGCTATTCAAGAAAAGGAGTCAGGTCGCAATGCAAAAGAAAGAGGGAAGGCTGCCGCCGTGGAGCACCTCCCAAGAGCAAAGCCAAACGCAGAAGTGATAACGCCTGCGCATCCTAGTGGCTTTACACCGTCACAGGGACGTGAGCGCATTCTCATGCACGACGACCGCCGGCACCCCGAGTGCGTATCTCCGGTGTGCCCCTTTCCGACACCCTCATCCGTTTCACGCCTCTCTGGTGTGGTTGTACGATTACAGTTCGTGTTCTCTGAGTGTAGCAGTGCAGCAGCGGTAAGGAGCTGACCCCTCGCGTGTCGCATCTCTTCCTCACTCGGAAGGACGTGCAGTGTGTTTGTGTGTGCCAAAGGCGAGCTGATCAGGCAGAGCAGAATTCTGCGCATCCATCATCCGATGAGGTCGTCAGCTGTGACAGCCTCGAGAAGCATCAGGGACCCGATGTCTTCGTCCGTCAGTGCACCACAGGCACGCTCGCGCAACCACACCGGAAAGCCATCCAACGACGCCAACGAGTGCATCGCAGGCTTCACCCCGTCACCGACGTGCGTGTCCTCGAGAGCTGCGGTGTACTCCTCGCCCAATTCTCGGAGTAGTCGCACAACTGGTGAGAGAAGACGGCTGGAAAGCCGCGGATGCTTATGGATGCAGAGGAGAGAGCGATACAGCTTCGGATCACCCACGGAGGCGTTCGGTGACGTGGTCATGTGCGATCTGATCGCTGTGGCTGACTTGCCTAATGTGACGCCAAGCAGAATGTTGTGGTGGCTTTCACACCGGCCCTCTTCATTCATCGTGTTAAGAGATCTACTCCGTGCTTCAACCCCGCTCAGCTGCGCAGTTATGAAAGTTAACCGCTGTCGATCTTCGGCGGCCTTGCGCTGCGCCTCTTCTATTCTAACCCGCGTAGTGGCTACATCTAGTTCCAACTGTAACCTTGCGCATCGAGCCTTCTGCGCTGCGTAGGTGGCCAAGGCCACTTGGTCGCTCAGCTCACGCTCCGTCGCCTGTGCCTGGGCCAACTCTTGCGCACGTGACTTGGACGCTGCCTCAACGCGACTCAGCTCTGTCATGAAGTTTTGCAGATCCTCAGGCACAGCGTCGTCTGCCCATCGGTGCGCACCAAAGGGAGTAGAGTTCATCCTTGCATCCCTCTTCGGCGACAGATGCAAGAGTGCGTAGGTTGGGCGTTTGGTCGTACACCATGTGCAGAGATCTACATAGATGTGCCGCTGTGTGTCTGTGTGTCGTGTTCCTGATGAGGCAACGCAGAAGAGGGGGTAGGGGGAGGAGAATAGTCCTCCACGGACACGGAAAGGAGAGATGCGCGCATAGAGACAGGGGATGTCGGGGGTAAAACGAGCACACGTAAAGAGAATACAGAGGCGCAGTGCAGGGGGAGGGGGTATGAAAGGCGTCGCGGGTATTGGTAATGGGGACTTCAACAACTGTATGGTGGCAGGGTGTTGAAGGGCGCTGGGCAGCGCAAGGCAGTGGGGTGAAGAGCAGCGGGCAGACGTAGAGGCTTACAGGAGTCGCCACAGAACACGAAAACCGCTGGTGCAGGGTGTCTCCACCGTCCGAGACGGCACAACAGTTCCAGCCTCGAGCGCGCCGCCGACATACGCGCACAAAAATTAGACAGCATGCCGCAGTGTCCATACAAAAACTTAGCAGCGCGGACACCCACAGGGGTGACCTCTCCCGTAGAGTGGTGCTGAGCAGGCGTCTGCAGTCCCTTTCGGGGTGGTGGTGGTGGTGGGGACTTTTCTTTTGTGTGTGTGCTCCCCTCTGCATCGGCGTGAGCAACATGTGCGATGCGTGCATTTTATATGTATGTGCATGAACGCGCCACCAACCGCGTCATGGCCACCGTAGATATGAGCTGTGTGGCTCGAGGCAACGTAGCCTAGCCGCCGGTTTCCAAGAGGCGAGACGGTCAAGTATTTGGTACCCAACTGGGGGGAGGGAGGCCAAGTGATGCATAACATATATGCGGTCCCACACGTCGCACAAGCCGCCTGAGCCTCCACGTTGTACATCCGAGAGTTCCAAACTGAAAAACATCAAAAAGAACAGCAGCGCGGCGAACGCAGTTCCGTGAGTGGTGCGGATGGGATGACGCCGGATATCAGGATACACAAGACACCGGAACCACAGCGCCGGTGGCAGCATCTCCATACAAGCGCGTTACTGCTACGCCAAATCGTAAGGAGTGAGAGTGCCGACGGCCCATGAGCGCCCAAAGAAGAATAACCACGCGCGACTCACCGCTCATGGCTACCACTACTCTGCTTCGGGTGCGACTAAAACCGTAATCCAGGTAGAAACTCGCACGTCTCGCTGTAATGCCCCATTGTCATCACGTTGCGCACGCGCTGCTTGCCCACCTCCGTAATTCCTACTCCAGCCACTCGCCACCGCTGCGACAGCCTGGGGAGGGGGAGCTGAGAGACACTGCGACGACCGAGCTGCAGTGATGCGGAAGCTCCACGTTTCTCCTCACTCTTCGCCATGGCAGCTGCCCAGCGTTTGCCCAGCTGCCGAGTGAATGGTGGCATGTACGGACAGTCCACCGCACACTGAAATGGACACCGTTGGTGGGCCATCCAGTCGAGCTTGCTACGCTCTGTGACACGTTGTGTGGTGCTTCCCTTTCTATCACCTCCCAACCCAGAGGGCGCATTCGGTGTTGTCGAACGGCAGGGCAGAGAGATGAAGAAAGGAATCCCCATCGCCTCCACGGCGCGTGCCTCCTCACGCTGCAGGAAGGAGCGCCGCACGTGCTCGGCATGCATAAGTCGGAAAAAGGATTCTCGCAGCAGCACCGGCTGCACATCCGCACGTTGCAGCTGCCACAGTGACCTGCGCACCGCCAACTCGGCCTGTTCAGTTACTTTGCGGCGCTTCTCCTCCTCGGCGACGGTGTCATACAGGGCGTCCTGCAAAATTTGCAGCTGCCATTCCTTAGCGTGTTGCGTCTTGGCTTCTGCGTGCGCGTTTCGTGTGGCCTGCAGGACGGCGCAGGATGAGGCAATGTCAAGGTAGGCGACGTGACGGCGCATGATGTCGGTGAACTGCTCAAGGGCCTCCTCCAGAAGGTGCGTGCGCTGTCGTGCCTCCCGCGCTTGAATTTGCCGCAGTTGTTTGGCATCGAGGTCCGCTCTGCTGCGCGAAGGTTCCTGTGTTTGCGACGAGGTATCGAGGTTGCTATCAGCAAGGTCACTCCCAGTGATATCTGGGAGACTACTGACGAGGGACGTCTCTAGAGCGTAGCTTGGGGCTGACCTGTGGCTACCATGCCCACCGCTATTGCCCCCTACCAGTGACGGGAGTACCATTTCAAGACTTCGCAAGCTTTGATGAGATGGGTGGTTATAGCATCAACTGTATGAGCCCTTTTTCTTCGGATGGGAGCATTGAGTGACGCGTAGAGCAACAGCAATGTCTTGAATTGCTCTCTCTCTCTGTGAGCGAGTCGTCGCCACACACACACACACACACACACTCGTGTTGCGCGTCCGGCCGCGCTCGTGTGGCGTGGAAACGAGGGTGCTGGGGGATATGCAGTCAAGAAGAAAAAGAAAAGGCGAGGGCCAGAGGTATCTGAGCAGGGCACGTGTTATTGGTCGCACTGTGTGCTACAGTCATTCAATCGAGAGGACGGTGGCGCGTGAAGGAAGCGGACATATGAACTGGGACACAGGAGAAGAAAGCGAAGGCGAGAACCCAGTCACTCGCACAAATGATTGAGAGAAAGAGCGGCGCACGGAAAAGGAAGCCATCCACGAGAAAGGTGTGTGCATGTGTGTGGGGGGGGAGGGGGGAGGTATCAGGCAGACAGCGCACGCCCAGACGGTAGATAGAGATTGAGGAAAACATTGATATGGTAGGGATAGGGGTTCTGGTGGGCAGAAGCACATAGCAGGGGTAGGGCCGCCCTCCGTCTTCACCACAGCTTGTGTGCGTGGGGGTGGCCCTAAGACCTCCCTCTCTCTCACTCTGTTGCTCGGTGAGTGTCTATGTGACCGTACGCATTTCATTTTAAAGATAGTGTACACTTGGCATCCTTGGCTTTCGACACACACACACAGAGACGCGCGCGCGCACCAGGACTGCGCGCTTCACATGGCGCATAAGAGTTCTACAAATGCCTCGAGAGTGAGGTGGGAAGCCTCCTCAGCAGGGGTGGTGGCGGTGCCGATAGCGTTCACGGTGGTTCCCTTTGCGGCGAGAAGACGGTGCAGTGCGCGTCCCTCCCATATCTTGAGCCGCTGTGCGTGAACGTTCCACGCGATACGTCCCAGGTGGACCGTGTCAATCGGAAGCATGTCCGGCGCAGGCTCGCCTGGTGAGACGGCGGCGCGGCAGAACGTGCGATAGATGGCCTCCATGGAACCATACAGGAAGACCACGCGCGCGTCATTCGTAAGGGAAGGGCAATGCACAGTCTTGCTCGCAGCGGTGCTTGCCCCGGCAGTGTCGCCTGTGCGAGTCACGAGCTCCGTGGTCGATGAAGGCCCTTTGGAAGCTGTAAATAGCCATGTTGTTGCGTCCTCTTCACTGGCGTGGCTGTCGAGTGATGATCCCGCCTCCGCGTGCATGTGGCCGCTGCAGAGGACGTCAATGATGGCGTGGACGTCATTCAGGGTGGGCCCCCGGTGCGTCGGTCCTAAACGACTGCGACTTTGCATCGCTGAAGCGGGCGCCGGAGAGCGCGACAGGGGAGGAGGTGCCCACTCTCGCCCTGTTACTTTCTCGTACGCCTTCTTCACTTGTTGAGTCGGCAGATGATCGGCAACGGGGGCGGCGTGGCCTTTTGCTAAGCTCGAGGACAATGGAAACACGCTTAGGAGAAGCGGTCGGAGATGTTCGATGGCAATGCGCCCGTCCCCATCCATATCCCACGCACTGAATACCTCGGTGGCCTGCAGTTTTTTGGCTGCAAGTAGTGCATCCATGAAAGAGGATGCGTCGCTCATGACTACAGCATATGCGTTCCCTTCACCACCGCACCGACAGTGAGCGAGACTGTCTCACGTTCTGTTCGTGGCACTAGCACAGATGCGCGGTTGCCCTGAGGCCCGTGTTTTCATATGCGATTGTATGCAGAGCTGTCTGAGCTCTCCCTGCTGCGTATCTGCACATGACCATGGTCACGCCGAAAATAAACAGTCAGAGGATCGAAGTGGTAGTCGTGAGAAGAAGGTGCGGGCAGTTTAGAGAGACAGCGCTAGAAGGACGGAGGGGGTGACCACACAGCACGAGCCCTCCGCATGCCTGGTAGGATACGCCTACATCAAAGTCTGCATCTGCGGGATGCGCAGCATTGCTCACGATCTTTCATCTTTTCTCATTTTGTAAACTGTGAAGGCACGCATTACGAGGGGCATTCGCAGGGACCTACACACCACCCTCACCGGAGGCTATGAAGTTGCAGGCGCTTTTTTTTTTTGCGCCGCCCTATTGACACGCTCATCATGTGAGCACCCTGTACAGAAGCGTGTGCGCATCTTTGTAGCTTCATTCGCATTGATTCATTGCCGTTTCTTTAAACACTATAATATTCACCCTTCCCCCACCAAATGGGTCGCCTCTGAATGGCATCGTCGCCTGCGCCGTCCTCATTTTCCTTGCTGACTGCGTGGCGGTCGTTGACACCGGTGCGCACACACGCAGCACACGCTCGTCCATCGGCGCAGCGTCATTGTGGATATCTGGCGCAACACGTGCCTACGTCCCTCAAGCAGGACATATCTGTGTGTGTTCTCAGCTTTTAGACTTCGCGTTCTTGCGTATGCCTCTGCGCGCACGCCTCTGAGCTCGCTGACGCGGCAGTCCAAAAATGGAACTCCGCACCGCACACGCAGATGAAGAAAAGATTTTGGGTAGGCTCTCCGGCCTTACCGCCCAGGCACATCCACTGTCATTTTCATTTTCTGCACGCAGGCGAAGACCTTCGCGTGAATCGGCCCACCTTCACTGTGAAGCCCTGCGCTACGCCTTTTCATGGCTTGCCGTCCACAGGTATGCCAGCCACGAGAAGAGAAGCGTGAGTTCGTCAGCAGTCAGCAGCGTCTCACCCACGCGGCGCAGAGTCTCGGCATCCTGGAGCTCAGGACATGCGACAATCACCTGACCCAGTGCTGTCTGGCGCAACGCTGCATCTGTTTCTAACTCGCTAACACTGTTGGCGAAGATGTTGCGTAGGCCTGATTCGCCATCTTTCGCACGGCAGCGCCGCAACACCTGCACCAGCAAGTCCTCGCTGGTTGGTTGCATCGTGTGCGTGGCAATTACAGCCGCCTGCACCCACGCCGCCACACAGTCTTCTATCTCCAATAGCCGCTGCACCGCCGCTTGTGGGCCAAGCGTCAGATTATGGCAATCAGGTGCAAGAAACTCCTGTTGCGCAGCCACAATCGACTCAGACAGCTCCAGATCGTTGAAGCGGCTCGACGGTGCGGCCCCGGTCGCCACCCATGCCAAACGCGCCATCGCATTACACCGACTGCGGTGATGGAGCTGGTCCTCCCCGTATGGGATGTAGGGTGGACTGGCCTGTCCCTCGGCAGTTAGGGCATCATAGCGATCTGGATCGGCGAGCCACAGCAAGTGTGGTGCTTGCGCTTCCAGGAAGCTGTTCCGCCGATGGCGTGCATCAGGACAGCCAGGCAACACGGAGGGAAGGCTCAGCAGTTCCCACTCGCGGCGCTGCTCCCAGAGCGTTTGAAGCGCAGCGTCGAGAACGAGTGTGTTCTTCTGGCAGTAGCGTTGGAGCCGTTCATATTTGTCCGGGGAACTGACGGGGTCGTCGATCGGCGCAGAAAGCGCAAAGATCATGAGGATCGGCATTGCGTCGAAGCGCAGCGCCAGAGTCTCGCACACGCTCAGAACGCGGCGCCCGATTTCGGCGCATCCGCCAGACGCGGTGGGAGCACCGTAGGGGTAGCCGACCGGCCCACGGAGAAAGGGCTCGCGGAGGAGGGTGTTGGTCACGGCTGCGGCAACAAAACGGCTGTCGTGGTGAAGGCTGTTGGACAAAAAAAAGTACAGCAGATATGCGATAGCGTCCAGCATGGCACACTTGTCGGGTAGCGTGAGTGACGCAAAGGCGGCCACGTTTGCCGCGCGCGCGGCGCCGTCGCCTACGATGGCATAACCATCGTTATGATTGCTGATGCTACTTGACACAGCACAAGCGTCGGCCAAGGTGTTGGAGAGCTGCACGCACGACTGGGAGAAGCACAGCTCAACACCTCTCACAGGATCGCTCGAGGCAGTCCACATGCACGCCAGAACGCCCTTCGGAATGGCGTACATTTTTCGCATGTCCTCGCGCGATTCCACAATGGTCTGCGCAACCACCACGTAAATGCACCCCGCCGCGTAGCACTCGGCAAACTTCTCTTCCAGAGGTAATGAGACGGTGTGCCGCACCTCCGACATGTACACCTCAACAAAGTGGAGTAGACGCACAAGGTTCAACGGGTTCGCAAAGCAAATCTCAGCGGCCGTCCACCCCTGCACGCTGCCTTGAAGGCTAGTGGAGCCAACACTTGGTGCCACCTTCTGCTCTGCCCGGATGGCCTCCGCCACCGCAACAATGGCGCGTCGCATGATCTGTTGACAACGCTCCATCTGATCCACGCTTTTCACTAGTCGCGGAGCCGATGGTACGCTCGACGCGTCGGTAACGCCGCTGCACTGAGTCATGTGATGGCGAGAGGGACGGCGTTGCAGCAGGTATGCAGCGCTGCCGTTCGGAAGCGTCTCGAGCATGGCGCTGAACGGGGGGAGAACCCGCTGCGCCACGTTATCTTCGGTGGAGCTGAACGGGTTTTCCGCCTGCAACCCCACATTCTGCATGCTGCGCAGCGCACACAACGACACGAGCGCTTCTTGCACAGACAGCAGCTGTGCAATGGTCGCATGGGAAAGCTGCAGGCGGACCTGCTCGTTGCGCAGAACGGCCATCAGAAAGGAGCGGTGCGCCTGCTGCTGAAACGTGAGCTGACGCGTGACACGTAGTACAATGTTCTCATCCTCAGCGTTTAGATTTCGACGAGCCCAGTTACCCGTACCGGCACCATTGGCATTGTTAATCCTGCCGCTGTCGTGGCCCCACTGGTACTGCGAGTCAGGCAAGGACGAGATCGCCTCACTCGCATAGAGCACGGCACTGTCCAAAGAAAGTGCGGGATCGGTACGGACGGCATCGATGATGCGCCTCAATTCTGCCTCGCCGCAGCTGTCACCGTCATGCACACGTCTGGGAGCGTCTCCATAGACAGCGTGAGCCATGCGGGCGGCCAGGACATCCCGCACGGTTAGATGTGGACCGTGAACGTCAAGGGTCACAAGGCTTCCGTCCTCCCGCAACAGTGATGCCACGGGCTGCTCAAGATGGGCGAAGCACACCGTGTCCTCACTAGAGCACGGCTGGCGAACTCCAACTTGATTGTTCACACGCAGCACGTACGCGCCGACGCTAATGAGAACCTCACGATGACTGTCACAGGAAAAAAGCTTAATTTGGTGGGGCGGCAGGCGGGCAGCGGCGCTGACGACATCTGCGACAGCGTTCAGCACCACATAATTGACGACCTTTCCGAGAGAGGCATCCAGCGTGACAAGCCACAGCGCTGGGAGAGGATGCGCCGAGCTGCTGCGGACGTAGTAGAGAATGCAAACCTTGTGCTGGCTCTCCGTGCAGGAAACCACGTGTCCTCTGCGCCCGAGCGACGCCGGGAGTGACGTAGCCCACTTAATAGAGATGCGTGGCCGAGATCCCGCCCCCGCCACCGCCGGCGGCACCGGACCGAAATCGAGCAGGAAAACCTCACCCGAAGCACTGATCGCCACCACCTCCGCAGGGTAGTTGCAGCGAAGCTGCACATGTGTAAAAGCAAGTGGGTTGTCACCGCGCTGACCGTTGGCAACGGCAGACAGCGGCCACAGAGGCGATGCACTTGCAGCACTATCAGCTTCTCCATCACCCTCTCGATCGCCGTTCGTGGTGTTACCGCCTGTGACCAAGCACTTGAGTGAGTTCCACAACCAGCTCGAGGTGTTTGGGGACGTGGCAGGGCGGCCTTTCTGCGAGTCATCGTTCGGCAGCCGCTGCTGATTTTCTTCGGCCGAGGTATCAGTAAACAAAGTACCCGCGATCTCCTCGGTGTCCCCACCGTTGCTGCGGCGAGGCAGGTTGTTGTGAGCTCCGCGTGCCCATCGAAAGGACGCAAGATCACGCCGATCAAACTTCATTGTTGTGTGGACGCCGTCGTACTTGAGATCTATGACAAGCACCCCAGCCGTCGTCCCAAGCACCGTTACAATGACCGTCTCTGCGTTGACCCAGCGCCGCGAGCAGACAAAACTGGAGGCTGTCATGCCAGGGTCGTCCTCGTCGATCATCTGTACCTCGATGCTGTGATCTAGACTAGAGATGGCGCCGCGCTCACTGCAAAACGCAAGCGACTCCTCCTCGCCGCCCATCTCACTCACAAATAGCGGCAATCCCTCCTTCGCCGCTGCAAAGTACGGTATCTCCGCAAGCCGTGGCGCTGCCGTCTCCCATCCTGGCCGACTCACATTCCAGAGCCGTAGCAGCTTTGTGTTTTCATCGACCAGCCAGCACATGTGCGTGCCTGCACCGGAGAGAAAGCGCGACGCCGGCATGGTGTACCCTCTGGCAGCATCGAAGAGCACTGCGCCATCGAGAGAGATCGGGGGTGCCTCGGCGAGTGCGCTGTCCGCCTCGGTCGCGCGCTTGTAGACGTACGGCGCGGCTGAGCTGCTTGTCATCGTCAACCGCTGCGTTCGTGCCACCTTTGCTGGTGGCGCGAAAAACATTTTCGTTGATCTTGTTTTAGGGAATGGGGAGCCGCTCAGCGAAAGGGGAAGATGAACAACGACAGGTAACACCCCGCACAAACACACACACACACACACAAACGGGGGGAGGGGAACCACTGTACCGTACAGAGTGCACGCACCAGGCGAGGCGGCGAGTGCGTGATCAAAGGGCGTAGAGAAGACGAGAGAACAGGTGTGTAGGAAAAAAAAAAGAAAAGTTACGTAGTGATGGCAGAGGAGGGTCTCGGAGAGGGGAAGCGTACGGCGTCAGCATGCGCGCGCGAATGCTGGACGCGCACATGGATCAAAGCGGGGGGGACAAGGAGAGGGAGCGATGTCGTCGTCTTCGCCCACTGATCGTTGTTCTCCCGTTGCTCTTGCACTGTACCCCGCACGGCGCTCCTCTCACGTATTAGCGCGGCTTGGATCGTCGAGACGATGGAGAAAAGTCAACGGGGCAAACACGAGATAGGCTAAAGGCAGGGAGTCGCACACCCCGCGTACGTCAGCGAGAGGGAGAGAGAGAGCGCGTCGTGTGATTAAAAGCGCCACATACCGTCTCCCGCCCCCTGAGCAAGGAATTGAACTGGTCACAACGACAAGGAATGACAGAGCAGCCGGGGCACACATGCATCCCTCACTTACCTCATACAACAAAGCGCCCACAGGATCTTCCTCTCCGTGCACAGGCGGGAGAAGGCGGGGCGGTGCAAGCTCTTCGTTCACGTTCACCAGTACAGCACAGCACACAAAATATGGTAAAGGGAGACTTCTCTCACCCTGTCAAGCTGCACCAACCAGCCGCGTGCATGTGATCACACAGCGAAGCCAACGGCATAGACACAAGTGCGCTCGCCAAGGCCCTCACAAGGAGCTCTCATCTTCGTCGGTGCGCATGTCCTTCAGCATGCGCTCTAGCGGCAGCGTCCACCGCTGATCCAGGCTGCGGCTGAGAAGCATCTCCTGCAGGTTCGGCGCGTCCTCCGTTGGGTTGAAGGAGTCCACCTCTTCCCACTCGAGTGGGCAGCATAGAGACGCAGTCCCCGGATGCACGCAGAACGGAAGCTTCAGTAGGTGATCACGCCGCGTACTGACGTGCTCATCCAGACGCGGATACATCAGAAGCAGCTGCACAGCGTGCAGGATGTCCGTCGCCTCCTGTTCAGAGCCGAGGGCACGCAGGTATGCGGACCAGTCCAGCACGTTTCCTTCCTGGAAGGACACGTGCTGCTGGAACCGGTTCAAGGCGTCGCGACGGCCAAGCTTCAGCACAGCCAATGTAGCATCATGCACGATATAGGCGGCCTTGGGGTGGTACTGAATGTTATTCGGGTTGTCGCTGGAGGACGTCACGAAGAGTGCAGTAAACGCACGGTTGAGCTGTGTACGCAAAACATGGCGAATGGTTGGATGAATAAGGCGGTGGTTCGCGAGGTCAGCCACGATGGTGCTTCGGAGGGTCTTGGGTGCAATGACAGTCAAGTACCCAACCAACGCTGTTCGCTCATCGTTTGTCATGCGCCTGGCACGCCGGTCGCACACCCACAAGTGAATACCACGTCGACCTGAAAAGACTGGCAGGATGTACTTGAAGCCGAAGTCATCGCGTAGCATCGTGTGCAGCACGTGTGCCGCGCACGACATCCATGCCCAGCAATAGCAACAGATGCTCTTGCCGTTGCAGCACGACCGAACATTGTCGTAGTCTGACATGTCTATATCAAACACGAGCTCCCGCTCCACCGGGAAGACGTTCGCGAGGCCCTGCTTCTGGTTGGGGCGAATGTTGTACACAGCGCCAACGTCAATTTTCTCTGGGAAGCAACGCACCAGCTCGGCGCGCAGCTCCTCGGCATTTCGGTAGCTCCGAAAACGGGTGAAGATGTCGCCAAGGAGGGTGAAGCAGAATTCACGGCGTGCAAGGTAGCCCTCCGCGGCAGCGGCCCCCTTTCCACCCAGCAACTCTTTGTCGGCATCGTCAGCGCCTGCAGCAGCACCCACCCCATCGTATGGTTCAGCCTTCATACCCACCGCATAGCGTACTTCGTCACTGCTGTGCTCACCGGTCGCCGCCATCTGCTCATTTTTGACCGCCGCAACAGAGGAACTCGTAGACAGACGGGGCTGGGTAAGCCGGTAAGATAACCATTGGGTTATCAGCTCCACGGGGTAAACGTGCGCGTAAAACTCGCGCAGCGAGTTCTCGTTCATGACGTGCATAGTGACGAGAAAAAAAAACGCTTTGCTGGCACCAACGCACGCACGACCGAGACGCACAGAGAGAGAGAGAGAGAGGCCCGCGCAAGACCAACCGCAACAACAACGAAAGGGCCGCGAGGCACGAGCAGTGTGGAAGACTGATCACCGTGGCAATGGTTGTGATGGGAAGGTGCCTTCTACGTGTATGAGAGTGTTGTCTATGTGTTTCTATGTATCCGTCTCCCTGACGTGTTCGATGCCCAGCCTCGGAGGTGAGCTTTCAAGTAGGCAGCGTCTCTGCCAGCAGTCGAACAACTGGTGCCCCACACTCACGAGCGCACGTAGAACGCAGCGAATCTAGAACACCTCAAAACTAGGGCGCGTTGCGGAATACGCGGCGGCGTCCGCGTTGCTGTCTTCACTCGTCTGTGTGCACTTGATTGCCTTTGGGTGTGACTTCTATCGTTAGGATTGCGCTGCCGACTTCTATTTTTTTTCTTTTCCTTTTCGAGATTCAAAAAATTCCACGTGGCAGATCTGTGAGAGATGCCCGTTGTCGTGTGAGCGCGCAGATCGCTATGAGTGCTCACCACATGAAAGGGCGACCAAATCCAAAAGAAAAAGCATGCACAAGCGCATCGTAAGTCGAGCGAATGTGGCGGAGCCCACCCCCTCCCATCACACTCACGCCAACGCCGCATGTGAAAAAAAAAAAAAACCGCAGATGGAGCAGTGCAGAGAAGTGAAGAGAAGCTACGTGAGAGTCTCCACGCACTGACAGGTGTCGGTGATGACACCGTTGTGTGGCGACGCGAGCCATTCCTCCTCCCCACTGGAGGCGTGCACGATTGGCCACGAGACACAGATGAGGTGTCAGCGAAGGTGAGAGAGCAAGGAAGAGAGCAAGGAGGAGGCCAAGGAAGCACACGAGGGTCAGTGCTCCTGCAACAGGCACGTCCGCGCTTCTCTCTATCTGTGTGTGTGTGTGTGTGTGTGTGTGTGTGTCGTCAACGCAAACGTTCACTGTAAAGGGAAGAATTCAGAGGTTGGGCGGAGGCATTAACGAGAGGAGCCGTAGTGGACTGCAAAGGATATTACCACACAACGACTCCTTCACCAGCCACCACCATCGTACTTAGACGACAGCAACTATAACAAAAATGAATCTCAGGCCTCGGCATAGTCCACTCGTCTCCACCCCCTTCCCTCGCCTCCATACCCGCACACACACATCACTTACCAAGGCGCATCACACGACACAGTCACCGTGCGAGAAAGGAAAAGATGATGGGGACACAAAAGAGCGAGACGGTGCGCAACGCACGGGTGTTGCGCAGGCGCGTGTGTCGCACTGTCCATTCATTGTGGAACCGATGAAGGTAAACCAAGGAAGGATACAACAAGAAACGAAGAAACTCAGTAGTGTACATCGGTGTCAAGGCAGAGACGCCTGCTTGCAGGACGAATGGAAGAGGCGTAGCAGTAAAGTGAGCACCCCCGTCGAAGGAAAGCGGCACGTGGCAGAGACCGTGGGAATCGAAGACACGCACCTGCAAGGGTCCTTTGGAGGTGCTGATGTGTGCATGTCGGTTAACATGGTGAAGAGTGCTGCGAAGAGGAGGAGACGTGCGCACACGCCTTCTCCCTCGTCCTTCAAAGGCGGTCGTTAACGAAAGTTCACCGGCGCCTTCAGAGACACGTCGAACATCACGCGTTCCTTGTGCAGCGCCCACTTGTACAGCTTCTCGTACTGAGCAAAGACATGTGAGTAGCCCAAGTAAGCACGGTGGACATGGTCGCGCATGCGTTGCTCCACGACACCAACCACCACTTCGTGCGCGGCATGCGGAAGCAGCACGTACAGGGAAGACGCTTGCTGAGCAACCACCGTAGATTTGTGCCGTCTGAAAAGCGAGTTCCTGGCATCACGACCAGAAGACCAATCCGCCACGCCATGAGAACATTGTCCGTCCGTATCGCCACATCTGCCACCTCGACTAGAGCCACCGATCGGCTGCGCGAGCGTGCTCTTCCAGTACGCTTCGGTCCACTCGGCGTCAATCGAAGGTACGTGGTCGGGGTCCTCGTTGAGGTAGGCCACCTCACCACAATAGTCACCCTGCCTGAGCTGCGTCACTTCCATGCTGTCCGTCGCAGGCAGCGACGTCATTGGTGGGCAGAAGCCAGTCGTGGGCGTCAACTCGCGCACAAGTTGCATCCGTTCGGACAAGAGCCTTTGCTGGTCTTGCGACCAGATGCGGCGTACAACGGCGAGACCACCGTCGACAAGGAAATAGATGGCACACTCCTGCACGGGCGTGAGGCCTTCGCGAAACAATACCGTGTGCGTGGGAACGCGGATGGGAATCAAGCTCCGCGCCGCTTGATCCAGAAGCGATGCGACCGACGGAGCGGGGGCCTCCGCCGCTGTCACACCGACGCCATCGGGAAGCCCGTGCTCCTGTAGTCTCTCGCCCACACTAGCGCTTGCGGTGTGTCTCGCCCCCGGGCCGTTGTTGTCAGGGTCGAAGAGGCGAACGTGCAGCCTGTGCGCGAGAAAGCGTCGCTGCGCACGGAACATGGCCTCATCGGCGCGGTTGCACACTCGCCGCAGGCGCGCGGCAACCTCAGGAAGCCGCCCCTCGGAATTTACTACTAGTAACGTACTCGTCTCGCAAGTCACGTACTGCGCCGCAGGCGGCAAAGCTCCCCAGATCAAACCGTACCCGATGGCATCTCCCGGCTGGAGTTCGTAGCTCTGCCACAGCGACGTTGCAGCCGCATCCTCCATCAGATTGCGCTCACGAGGCCACTCGAGGCGGCAATGCCCGCTCAGCAGTACTAAAGAGAAGGCTCTGTCCTCCGTGGTCGCTTCATCGTCCGGGGAGAAGAGGGGCGCCATGGTGATGCTGCTCGTACGTAATTCCGTCAACTCGTTTGTGGGCCGCCCCTGCGAGCCGCGGGAGCCGCCCGCCGCCGTCCTTTTCGCTGTCATCGACGGCCGTGAGCCGTCCAGGTTGGGGCCAACGCGGTTTTCGGTGCACTCAGGTGGAAGCGAGGGTGGCTCACCGCGGCTCATTTGCTCCCGGAAACAGCGGAAGAGGTGCTCGGCGGGCATTGTCCAAACTTCCTGCGGGTTCGTCTGCTCCTCGTCTTTTTCCTGGTTCGGCGGCACGAGCAGCGCCTCTTGCGAAAGCGATCGCCTGTCGTCAGCCATCCTTTCCATCGCCGCAGCGCCTGCCCCCGCGCTACTTGACAAGTGACCCGCATCATCAGCGGCATCTTTGCGCAGGAGCACCTTGCCGGCACCCTTCACCTCCATCATCGTCATTGTTTCGGCCAGTGTCAGCAAGTCGTCGTCCAGCAGCGGTGCGAAGAGGGGGAGGGAGCGCAGCAAGCGCAGCGAAAGCAGAACGTCCTCCTCGCATCGATAGGCGATGGGGAGCTGCAGTGATTTCCGGACGCGGTGCCAATCGCGCGAGCTACGGGTGCGTTCATCTTCCACCGGTGTGGGCGGGTCAACTAGACCGTCACTCCCCCTGTGCGCGCTGCACGAAGATACCGGCACGGCCGAATTTGTCTTGGTCACCAGCGAGTGGAGGGCTGGCACCTCAACTTCTGGGGCGCGTATAAGCGGCCCCTGTGGGGTGACTGCAGGCAGCGCCTTAGAGGAGAAGGCCTTTGTGGCACGAGAAGCACCGGTGCGAGACGACGCCAGCCGTGCTGGCACTTTCCGTGTGGCGTTGGTCTCGTGGTTGCGCGTCTCTGGTGGGTCCAGACCCAGAAGTTGCGACAGAGGGGGCAGCGCGGCCACCTGCTCAGCGACTGTGAGGCCGCTCGGCGCGGGCATCTCAACTGCGTACGGCGTCTCCAACAGTTTCAAGATCCAGTTTCTCGCAGGTCCAGACCAACTATTTTTTTTTTTCCTTTTGTGAAGGCGCCCGAATAGGGGCTACCAAATAAGAAGAACAGCTCGACGTGGAAGGACGCTCGTCGGTGTACCTCGGGTAAGCAGCGTGTGCGTCGTTGTCATATGACGTAAGAGGAATGCACACGGTGACCAGACTGTACGATGTGAGGAAGAGGGGGAACTACGTACAGGCGACAGCGACCATGCCTGTGGGATAGCTACCACAACAGCAAGCGGTGCGAGGCGGAAAGCAGTGAGGATTATGCTGAGAAAATCTACAGATGGTGGGAGAGAGTAGGATGGAAAAAAAAATTAAAAACACAGAAAAAGCCGGCCTCCATGCGCGGTGAGCGGTCGCCGCCAGTTCCCTGTCACATCGATAAGTATTGCCCAAGCAGTACAACAGTACCGCATTCTCTACGAAGGGAGCATCACGTAACGCCTGGATAATAATAATAATAGTAAACCTAGACGTTCTCTGACCCAGTGCAGGAGGCGTGGGTTCACGTGTATGTAGCACGTATGTATTGCTGTAGATTTGATGTGTGCCAGAGAGAAGCACCACCGCATCATCAATGTTGTTGGTTTTGTTCCTTCTTATTTTGGAGGGGGGGTTCCAGCGAAGACGGCAGGCGTTCTTTTCTCTCTCGCAGCTTTCGTTTTGTTGATGGAATCTTGGGTAGTCCTGACAACGATGGGAGTGAAGAGGCGCGCGCTCCCCTGAAGGTCACGTGTCATCCGTCAGCACCTCCCCCCTCCCTCGCGCACTCACGGATTCCCTTCCTTCCTCTTCGGGCCTAACTATCCTTTCTTTTTCACCTCGAGCACAACTGCCTGGAACCCAACCCCACCACCACGACTACCACACCGCTGGCGCATCTACAGAGGGGACACACCAGGACGGTAAGGACACACGCGGGATAGTTGTCTATACAGGAGACACCGGCAACAATACCACACCTCTGCCCCTCATCATCTCCCTGCTTGTGATACGTGGCAATATCGGGATGAGGAGAGGCGCGAGGAGGGATGGAGAAAACAAGTAGGAGAGCTTCTGTAAGTTGTCTGGTAGTTAACCGGGGATCGTTGGCAAATTGGTTTTCGTTTTTTCTTTTTTTACGCATTTCAAGACCGTCTAGAGGGACAGTGACGAGTGGGCCGACGGCAGGGCAGTGGTGCTCACGCGGGGACTTCCCACCAGTGGCAAGGCAATAAAATAAGATGTGAGCAATCCTGTTCATCCCCGAGGCGTATCGAAGGAAGCTCATAGTTGGAGATGTCTTCACCACAGGACAGAGAACGTGGAGGGGCGGGTGCGTTGCGCACTCGGGGCCACACACACACAACAAATGGTAATCACTATTGACGTAAACATAGAGGCCGATACACCAACATAGAGGTTACAAGAACAGAAATAGAAGCGCAGGGGAAACACACATTCTGAAGAACGAGTGAGCGACGTTTTCATAAAAAGGAGAAACTAAAAAAAAAAAACTTGTCAAGCCTTCTGCGCGGAAGTCAATCGGTTGCTCTCTGAGGCTCTCGCGTGTCGCACGGACCAACATAGACGTAGTGGCACCGATGGCCGACGGCAAGCGTCGCCCCTTCTTGCATTATTTCTATGCTCGGCGCTACTTCGAAGCAGATGTCTTCAACACGCTACAAGTCCAACGCCACGCTAACCCAGCACCGCTCTTCCATAGGGTCCCATCCGCGTGCTGCGGCGCAGCGCTAGACACGCGTCACAGCAATGCGTCCACCCAGTCATCGGAAAGCGCGGCTTCACGCACTGAAAACACCACCCACACACCACCTGCCGCCTCGCGGGTCGCCCCACAACCGAGCCCATCATGCCGGTCGTCGCATTCTTCAGTCCCCCTCGCAGTGGCTCTCAGGCTTCCCGCGCCAGTGGGCCGTTGGAAAGCCAGGGGATACACTCGAGCCACGCTGGCACTCCGCCCACCCTTCGCATCAGGCAAATGCGCTCGTTGTCGCAGCGCGCGCCCACGCAGCGCCATTCAGGACCTGGCCACCGCCATCCGCAGTCGTACATCGCTCTGCCCCCCCCTCACGTCCTCGGCACTGGGTGCCGTCACCAAGAGTGGTTCGGCGCAGGCAGGGGATGAGTGCAGCCGCGCTGGGATCTGAGATGCCACGCGCTCATGTGCGCCCACTCTCTGACGTGGGGTCTACCGAGAACCCTCCCCATGTCAAATAGAAACGAAAACACTGGAGGATCGCGGGGTGCCGCAGTGATGAAGCAATGAATGGTGCGCTTCCACTAATACGAGGCAGCCTCAGGGGAAGATACATGTATGCGGCAGTAGCAAGGTTACCGTGCAGTGGCACGAGCGCTCTCTCGCAGAGGACGTAGTTGAATCGGTGCACACCGAACATGGGAGGGTAGTGAAAAGGAAGACACGAAGGCACGCAGATGAGTATCACGGCGCTGGGCGTGCGGGAGAGGCGTTCAACTGCCAGGAAAACACAAGACAGGTACCAGAGGGTACAAAGTCGCGAGGACAAGCACCCAACGCCAGACGAACAGGCCGTGGGCATCACACCGACGGAGGTAAACATAAGAGAGACGGACACGAAGAGAGGTGACCGGAAGCACCTGGCACAGCACGCAACAAAACTAAAGCAGAGGAGTGTACACGCATAGCAACGATGAAGCGGGTGAGTGTCACCAAGTGCCGTATGGACGGGCAGGAGGGGACAGGAGACAGTGTCGGGTAAAAAAAAATTAACAAGGTCCTGGTAAGAGGTCGTCGTCAGTGACGGGAAGGGAAAAGTTGTGCCCGCGGGCATTGTGATCTCTGTTGCCGTCGCGGCCACCATTCTCACTGCTGCCGCCATCCGAAGCGGCATCGAAGTCGTGCCCATTCGAGTTGGAGCGATCCGGAGCAGACGGAAAGGCAGAGGCCCCACCCCTTCTGACGTCGTCGAGCGAGACGGCGTCGCGAATGTGCTGACCCATGCTTACCACCACGCCCCACACCTGTTGAGCTGCCGCTGACGTACGGTCGCGCCCCAACGACGATGGCTCTGCAGGATCTCTATCGCCGTCATTCTCATACGGATCGTCCGAGATACCTCCATAGGCGTCCAGCTCTGCTCCTTCCCCACGCATTGCGCGTGCAAAACGCTTCTGCAGACGACGGTAGTATACAGTCATAGCTGAGAATCCAGTTAGCGCGAGCACGAGAATCACGAGAAGCACCACCACTACTTTGCCAGAAATATGCTTGCCACCATCAGCACCGCCCGACGAGTTGCACGCACGCGGCTTCACGGCGGGCAGCGGTGCGGTACCTGGCGTGCAGTTGGCGCGGTCGGGTATAAGTACATAGACACCCTCCTGTGTCTGTGTCGAGGTGTTGCACTCCAGCCATTGCACGGCGTAGTCATTGCGGGTGCACTCGTGGCAGTTCACGATAATCGGCTCCGGTGGCACGTAGCCAGCAACGCAGTTCATACTCTCCGAGCGTAAGGTGTAGTACACCGACCGCGTCGTTATGTTGGGATCATCACAGCTTGTCTCCACTTTTTTGTAGCTGTTCTCTGTGCAGAGGGAGCATGCATAGGCAGAGACCCACCGCAGATACACGTCACTGCCACCCTCGACGTACTGTAGTGTCCCCACCTTTGGTGCCTCGGTGTCCCTGTTGCACACCACTTCGATATAGGCCACGTAATTTGACTTCGCCTCGTAAATCCAGTCATCTGTGAAGACGTCGAAGTTGGAGATCATGTATGGGGTGCCTAACGACGTCCTCATCCAGAAATACAGGCCGGCCCCCAAGTGAGCAACGGAGTCGCCAAAATGGTGCCCGCTGGTGGCTGAAATGCGCTGACACAGGTACGCGCTAGAGGAGCTGTTGCGCCCAAGCACTGAAGGCACACACAGTCGATCTCGGGTGATCGGGGTGAGGGCAGCGTCGCTATTGGAGGTAGCTCGGGCATCGGGAACAGGTAGCGGGTCGCATGGAGAGAAGTAGAACCGAGCTATACCGGCCTCGTCGGCCTCCTCGACCGTCATGTTCGGCACGTACGTGTTGGCCACTGGGATCTTCCCCATCGTAGTATTCAGGACGACACCCCGCAGCTCGCTGAAATTGTACAGCACGCCGTTTCTTTCGAACACACAAACGGAGCTGCAGCCCGTGTGGTCTGCATTTGCTCTCGTGTCGCTCGGGCACTCAAGGCAATGCGTGAAGCCGTAACCGGGAGCGTGGGTGTTTCCTGTGCACGCCTCGCACTGATACGCTCGTGGTGAGGACTGCACGGTACCAGGTTCGCATGGCATCATCTTCGCTGCTCGCGATGGACAGCGAAAACCAGGTCGGCAAGGGTGACACCTCTCCACACCGCCGGAGACATCGCCAAACACTTCCAGGCCCACAACCACGACTGAGATCGGGTTCGATGTGTACGCGAGCTCCTCCACGACCCAGCTTAAGCGGTGACGCACGCCTCGCAGGATCGAGTTGCCGGAGCCACTGGCAGGAAGTCCATTGTCCACATAGTACGGCACCAGAAGAGTGAGAAACACCGATTCCACCTTCGACGAGGGAGTCGCAAATGCTTCGACCGGGTATTCGTCGACATCGTCTACGACGACCTGTACGTTCATCGTCGTCCGCCGATCCATCTTTTCCACGTATTTGCCCTTCGCATCAACGTAAGCAAAGGTGATGTTTGCCCAGCCATCTTCCTCGGCATAGAACGTGTAGTTGAGTGTGGCGACCGAGTAGGTCCAGTTGGAGAGGCGCTGTTGTCGAATGCCGATCAACGTATTGTCCTCATCCTCGAACGGAAGCGCCACAAGCTCAAATCCTTTTCCTTGGTGCGATTGGCAGCTGCTAGCGGAACCTGCGCAGTGCATGTGCGACAGCGATATCCCTGGCAGCGCCGTCACATCGCCGTTGAAGCCGTCGAAGCCGCTGCTGTACCTCAATATGGGTACGGCGGCCGTGCCCAATGGGCACATTTCGCACGTATCGCCGGAGAGGTACGCACCCTTAGGACAGCTGACACACGAGCCTCGAGCTCCACCTTCGGCATGCCGCATGCCCGGCAGACACGCCACGCATGCAACCTTAGTCTCCACCGGTCTGCTGCCCTTCACTTCCACACAGTTGGCGGCCTCGTACTTGACCCAGCTACGCACTCGCGTGTTGTCTCTCAGGCAGTGGCTGTATTCCGCAATATAGTCGCTCGCCACACACGCGCGCATGGGCGTGCAGGTACTAGCGCCTTCTGGCGATGAGGTGTTCGTGGGGCACCGAAGGCATTGTGTATCATTTACACCCCGGTATGTGTTCTCTGGGCATCGCACACAGTCGGACGCACCAACACCGCCGCCGCCCTCTGTGGTTGTCCAGTATCCGGGTGGACAGCTGACGCACCTGACCTCTCCCACCGTCTTGTGCGCGCCCTTGATCTCAATGTTCCGCAGCAGCGCCCGATCATTCACGCCCGTGAGCTCCTCACCGTACGGCGGGCCGGTGCTGTCCTTCACATAGTCAAACTGAACGTCGGTGAGGCCTTGCGGCAGGGGTAGGGAGACGTGATACCAGTCGCGGTGCACCCCCGAGGCGAAAAAGCGGCGCGTGCTCACCTCCGTTTCCGGGTTTGTGACAAAGGAGTTGTTCAGACGCACGATAAGACCATCGAACGATTCTTCCGAGGAGATCGAGTAATCGAACTCGAGTAAACCGCTGCTGTCAGTAATCACCACTTCGAAGTTCAACGTAGAATCCACCGACTCATCAACGGTGCCCCACAGTGTCAGGGAACGGTTCTCAGTCGGCTGCACACCCGAAGAGATCACCGTCCCGTACGTGTTATTCACAACACTCCATGATGCACACGGTTCCGGGTGGCAGTACGTTCGCATCCCATCTGGCAAAGGGTCAAACGTCACGTAGCGGGACTTAAACGAGGAATACGTGCCGATTGGACACACGGCACACTCAAGCGTCAACGGGTCCAGGTAATAGCCCTCCATGCAGTTGTAGCAAGGAGTGGTGCGTGGCGGTGGCACGACAAGATCCTTCTGCGTGCAATCCGTGTCGTTAGGAAGGTAAGACAGCACTAGCACCGTGCCGGTCCGCGTGTCACACGGCAAGAAGAAATGCGTTAGATCGGCAGCGGTACACGGGCGGGCTTCAGCACAGCGCGCCACAAGCACCAGCAACACCGTTGCCACGGTTGGCACCGCCAGCGTTGCTGCTTGCAAGCGCTGGAGGCCCGCAGCAAGCGTGGGTACCATCGTTTGCCTCATCTGGTGAAGGTAGCCCCAATATCTGGTAAATATGGCGGGGTACAGCAATAGGAAAGGAAGGGGGTTCCTGGCAACACCGATGCGTGCCTTCGTTGCTTTTCACTTCCGTGCTTCACAGGCGAGAGAAAAGTGTGTGCCTTGTACCCAAGACGCAGGCAATCCAGTGATCCGGAGTCCTTGAGCAGCGGCTATACAACACCACTGTCACCAAGAGAGCAGCAGCAGCAGAAGCAGCCTAGGAAGATTCCCTGACACGCACACCCCGGTGTACAATTCAATGCCTACAGATCGAAAGGTACAGGGCAGAGGAAGCAGGAGGATGGGGTACGTCCGTTGTCGACACAACGCAATAATAATAATAAATCGCGCACGCCTACACAGATACCCAAAAAGAAATTGAAATGCCTAAAATAAGACAAAGCAGCAGAGGAGGATCTCGGAGGGCAGGCGTTCAGACCAGGAGATCAATGCAGAGAGAAGTCCGCTCGAGACAGTAACAGCAGCAGCAGCAGCACCAGAATGTGTCGTCAGCCTTTTGGAAACGCAGAGATACGACTCCACTGAACGCAGAGAAAGGCGCTTACAAAGCAGAAAAGCGAATCCACTACTCCACCAACAATAGCACACGAAATCGAGAAGCACATATATATAAGAGAGAATGAACGGCACAAAGAATGCCTTTAACACGCAAACTCAAAACCAAACGCAGCGCACGGACACCCGAGTACACACAATGGCTACTCGGCAGCACCGTTAAACACTGTGACAACCGGCAAGGCAGAGAAGAGAACCGTAAAGATGCAATGACGCAGGCGCTCCAGGGGGGAGGCGCTAGCGAGATTTACGTGTGCAAACACTCCTGCACACAGGGCCAACTAGCAAGTTCTCTTCTCGTCTTGGCCACGTTCGAGGCACCTTTGAATCCTGCCGCGACTACCAACGATCCGCGACGCGAACAGAGACAGTGGTGTACGGCACAACTCAAAAGAAGGCGGGAGGCACCTTCACCAGCCACCTTGTCTTGCAAGACTGCACAAATGGGCAAACCTCGCCGCGAATGCCCCCACTCGAAAAGAAAACAAAATCGTGGGGGTGAGGTGGGAGGGGGAGTGGGGACGCGTGAGAGAAGAGGGGCTACGAAAGAACACGAGAAGCAAACACAAGCGCGCGTCCAAAGAGGTAATCTGTGTAGTGCCCATGAAAAGCTGCCCATCGAATTTCATGATCATGCGCGGCATGTGTATCGCAAGGGGCCGCAAGAACCCCGCAGCAGAGCCACAATAATGCAGAAAAGACAAGAGCGACAAGACAACGGACCAGCGAAGACGGACAGTGCAGTAGCAGCCAAAGGGAGAGAGAAGCAGGGGGTGGAGATGAAGAAAACCGCAAGACGGCTACAACGTAGTGGCCCAGCTCGACCTGATCCTCTTCTCAATGATCGCTCGAACGAACCGCTACCCCTTCCATCACCCCTTCCTCCTCCTCGCCACCGAAGAACATTCTGAAAGACTCTGCGTGCACGACGGTACGTGTCAAGGGCGCCACCGATCCACGGCAAGGGGACGGTAGTGCTCGAAAATGCATACAGCCCATACATGAGCAGCAACGCGAGAACCAAGTTTCACCTGCGGCCTTCCATTTTTGTTTCTGCTGACTTTACCGCCGCGCTACACGCGCACACACTCGTAGAGACGACAGAAAGCAGGCACCTTGGCTACCCCAAGAAATGCCCCATCAGAAACACAGACGGCACCCACACTCAACAACCGTCTCCATCCAACACGCCACATCCGTGCTTCCACGTGCGGCCACCGCACCTCCTCCATATCACTGTAAATGCAAAGTTACTTTCCCATCGCCCTCACCTTTGCCCATGCCCTCCTACTTGTCAGTGCTTTCCGCATCCGGCATCGTCATCGTCTACGGCACCGCTGCTCACCGATTCGATCGCACCCAACGCTGGAGCTCCTCACTTCTCGGCCTCATACGAGACGCCCCTCCCATCCCGTACTGAGAAGAGAGCGGTGTCCACATTACGCCACGGAATTCAGAGAGGTTACCTTGTGCTCCCCTCACAGTCTTCGTCAGCGACGCTGTAGGGGAAGACCGCCCCACCTTCCGCATCCGCTGTCCTCTCTCCTCCCTTTCAATCAGGGTCCTATAGTCCTCCTCTTCCTCCAGTAACTGTTGGAGCCGGCGCACACCGCTACAATACCCACAAGGAAAGATTGAACCCGACTGCATGTCCAGCTCCCCATCTTTCCTACGGACACCACGAGCGCCAGCTAGCAGCCCACCAGTCTCAAGCCCCTCACCAACTCCGAAGGATTCCCTTGCTGAGCAGTTCCACAGGGGCCCCTTCATTAACATCCGCAACGTCTGCCCAGCATCATGAATAGGTGAAACTCGCATGGCAGCCTCCGTCACCTCAAGCTCCGCTCGGCAGCGCTCCTCGGCGCTCGTCACGGCGACCGCGACGTCCGCGGCCCCGGCATCCGCCAGCTGCGCCAGTGCGTACGCCGCATCGGCGGCAACGCCGGCGCGTGCCGCGCACTCCTCCGACGCGACGCCGTCAAGCTCGTGCGCCGCGCGCTCGGCCGCCTCCGCCGCCTCAAGCTCCGCTCGGCAGCGCTCCTCGGCGCTCGTCACGGCGACCGCGACGTCCGCGGCCCCGGCATCCGCCAGCTGCGCCAGTGCGTACGCCGCATCGGCGGCAACGCCGGCGCGTGCCGCGCACTCCTCCGACGCGACGCCGTCAAGCTCGTGCGCCGCGCGCTCGGCCGCCTCCGCCGCCCCAAGCTCCGCTCGGCAGCGCTCCTCGGCGCTCGTCACGGCGACCGCGACGTCCGCGGCCCCGGCATCCGCCAGCTGCGCCAGTGCGTACGCCGCATCGGCGGCAACGCCGGCGCGTGCCGCGCACTCCTCCGACGCGACGCCGTCAAGCTCGTGCGCCGCGCGCTCGGCCGCCTCCGCCGCCCCAAGCTCCGCTCGGCAGCGCTCCTCGGCGCTCGTCACGGCGACCGCGACGTCCGCGGCCCCGGCATCCGCCAGCTGCGCCAGTGCGTACGCCGCATCGGCGGCAACGCCGGCGCGTGCCGCGCACTCCTCCGACGCGACGCCGTCAAGCTCGTGCGCCGCGCGCTCGGCCGCCTCCGCCGCCCCAAGCTCCGCTCGGCAGCGCTCCTCGGCGCTCGTCACGGCGACCGCGACGTCCGCGGCCCCGGCATCCGCCAGCTGCGCCAGTGCGTACGCCGCATCGGCGGCAACGCCGGCGCGTGCCGCGCACTCCTCCGACGCGACGCCGTCAAGCTCGTGCGCCGCGCGCTCGGCCGCCTCCGCCGCCCCAAGCTCCGCTCGGCAGCGCTCCTCGGCGCTCGTCACGGCGACCGCGACGTCCGCGGCCCCGGCATCCGCCAGCTGCGCCAGTGCGTACGCCGCATCGGCGGCAACGCCGGCGCGTGCCGCGCACTCCTCCGACGCGACGCCGTCAAGCTCGTGCGCCGCGCGCTCGGCCGCCTCCGCCGCCTCAAGCTCCGCTCGGCAGCGCTCCTCGGCGCTCGTCACGGCGACCGCGACGTCCGCGGCCCCGGCATCCGCCAGCTGCGCCAGTGCGTACGCCGCATCGGCGGCAACGCCGGCGCGTGCCGCGCACTCCTCCGACGCGACGCCGTCAAGCTCGTGCGCCGCGCGCTCGGCCGCCTCCGCCGCCCCAAGCTCCGCTCGGCAGCGCTCCTCGGCGCTCGTCACGGCGACCGCGACGTCCGCGGCCCCGGCATCCGCCAGCTGCGCCAGTGCGTACGCCGCATCGGCGGCAACGCCGGCGCGTGCCGCGCACTCCTCCGACGCGACGCCGTCAAGCTCGTGCGCCGCGCGCTCGGCCGCCTCCGCCGCCCCAAGCTCCGCTCGGCAGCGCTCCTCGGCGCTCGTCACGGCGACCGCGACGTCCGCGGCCCCGGCATCCGCCAGCTGCGCCAGTGCGTACGCCGCATCGGCGGCAACGCCGGCGCGTGCCGCGCACTCCTCCGACGCGACGCCGTCAAGCTCGTGCGCCGCGCGCTCGGCCGCCTCCGCCGCCTCAAGCTCCGCTCGGCAGCGCTCCTCGGCGCTCGTCACGGCGACCGCGACGTCCGCGGCCCCGGCATCCGCCAGCTGCGCCAGTGCGTACGCCGCATCGGCGGCAACGCCGGCGCGTGCCGCGCACTCCTCCGACGCGACGCCGTCAAGCTCGTGCGCCGCGCGCTCGGCCGCCTCCGCCGCCTCAAGCTCCGCTCGGCAGCGCTCCTCGGCGCTCGTCACGGCGACCGCGACGTCCGCGGCCCCGGCATCCGCCAGCTGCGCCAGTGCGTACGCCGCATCGGCGGCAACGCCGGCGCGTGCCGCGCACTCCTCCGACGCGACGCCGTCAAGCTCGTGCGCCGCGCGCTCGGCCGCCTCCGCCGCCCCAAGCTCCGCTCGGCAGCGCTCCTCGGCGCTCGTCACGGCGACCGCGACGTCCGCGGCCCCGGCATCCGCCAGCTGCGCCAGTGCGTACGCCGCATCGGCGGCAACGCCGGCGCGTGCCGCGCACTCCTCCGACGCGACGCCGTCAAGCTCGTGCGCCGCGCGCTCGGCCGCCTCCGCCGCCTCAAGCTCCGCTCGGCAGCGCTCCTCGGCGCTCGTCACGGCGACCGCGACGTCCGCGGCCCCGGCATCCGCCAGCTGCGCCAGTGCGTACGCCGCATCGGCGGCAACGCCGGCGCGTGCCGCGCACTCCTCCGACGCGACGCCGTCAAGCTCGTGCGCCGCGCGCTCGGCCGCCTCCGCCGCCTCAAGCTCCGCTCGGCAGCGCTCCTCGGCGCTCGTCACGGCGACCGCGACGTCCGCGGCCCCGGCATCCGCCAGCTGCGCCAGTGCGTACGCCGCATCGGCGGCAACGCCGGCGCGTGCCGCGCACTCCTCCGACGCGACGCCGTCAAGCTCGTGCGCCGCGCGCTCGGCCGCCTCCGCCGCCTCAAGCTCCGCTCGGCAGCGCTCCTCGGCGCTCGTCACGGCGACCGCGACGTCCGCGGCCCCGGCATCCGCCAGCTGCGCCAGTGCGTACGCCGCATCGGCGGCAACGCCGGCGCGTGCCGCGCACTCCTCCGACGCGACGCCGTCAAGCTCGTGCGCCGCGCGCTCGGCCGCCTCCGCCGCCCCAAGCTCCGCTCGGCAGCGCTCCTCGGCGCTCGTCACGGCGACCGCGACGTCCGCGGCCCCGGCATCCGCCAGCTGCGCCAGTGCGTACGCCGCATCGGCGGCAACGCCGGCGCGTGCCGCGCACTCCTCCGACGCGACGCCGTCAAGCTCGTGCGCCGCGCGCTCGGCCGCCTCCGCCGCCTCAAGCTCCGCTCGGCAGCGCTCCTCGGCGCTCGTCACGGCGACCGCGACGTCCGCGGCCCCGGCATCCGCCAGCTGCGCCAGTGCGTACGCCGCATCGGCGGCAACGCCGGCGCGTGCCGCGCACTCCTCCGACGCGACGCCGTCAAGCTCGTGCGCCGCGCGCTCGGCCGCCTCCGCCGCCTCAAGCTCCGCTCGGCAGCGCTCCTCGGCGCTCGTCACGGCGACCGCGACGTCCGCGGCCCCGGCATCCGCCAGCTGCGCCAGTGCGTACGCCGCATCGGCGGCAACGCCGGCGCGTGCCGCGCACTCCTCCGACGCGACGCCGTCAAGCTCGTGCGCCGCGCGCTCGGCCGCCTCCGCCGCCTCAAGCTCCGCTCGGCAGCGCTCCTCGGCGCTCGTCACGGCGACCGCGACGTCCGCGGCCCCGGCATCCGCCAGCTGCGCCAGTGCGTACGCCGCATCGGCGGCAACGCCGGCGCGTGCCGCGCACTCCTCCGACGCGACGCCGTCAAGCTCGTGCGCCGCGCGCTCGGCCGCCTCCGCCGCCCCAAGCTCCGCTCGGCAGCGCTCCTCGGCGCTCGTCACGGCGACCGCGACGTCCGCGGCCCCGGCATCCGCCAGCTGCGCCAGTGCGTACGCCGCATCGGCGGCAACGCCGGCGCGTGCCGCGCACTCCTCCGACGCGACGCCGTCAAGCTCGTGCGCCGCGCGCTCGGCCGCCTCCGCCGCCCCAAGCTCCGCTCGGCAGCGCTCCTCGGCGCTCGTCACGGCGACCGCGACGTCCGCGGCCCCGGCATCCGCCAGCTGCGCCAGTGCGTACGCCGCATCGGCGGCAACGCCGGCGCGTGCCGCGCACTCCTCCGACGCGACGCCGTCAAGCTCGTGCGCCGCGCGCTCGGCCGCCTCCGCCGCCCCAAGCTCCGCTCGGCAGCGCTCCTCGGCGCTCGTCACGGCGACCGCGACGTCCGCGGCCCCGGCATCCGCCAGCTGCGCCAGTGCGTACGCCGCATCGGCGGCAACGCCGGCGCGTGCCGCGCACTCCTCCGACGCGACGCCGTCAAGCTCGTGCGCCGCGCGCTCGGCCGCCTCCGCCGCCTCAAGCTCCGCTCGGCAGCGCTCCTCGGCGCTCGTCACGGCGACCGCGACGTCCGCGGCCCCGGCATCCGCCAGCTGCGCCAGTGCGTACGCCGCATCGGCGGCAACGCCGGCGCGTGCCGCGCACTCCTCCGACGCGACGCCGTCAAGCTCGTGCGCCGCGCGCTCGGCCGCCTCCGCCGCCCCAAGCTCCGCTCGGCAGCGCTCCTCGGCGCTCGTCACGGCGACCGCGACGTCCGCGGCCCCGGCATCCGCCAGCTGCGCCAGTGCGTACGCCGCATCGGCGGCAACGCCGGCGCGTGCCGCGCACTCCTCCGACGCGACGCCGTCAAGCTCGTGCGCCGCGCGCTCGGCCGCCTCCGCCGCCCCAAGCTCCGCTCGGCAGCGCTCCTCGGCGCTCGTCACGGCGACCGCGACGTCCGCGGCCCCGGCATCCGCCAGCTGCGCCAGTGCGTACGCCGCATCGGCGGCAACGCCGGCGCGTGCCGCGCACTCCTCCGACGCGACGCCGTCAAGCTCGTGCGCCGCGCGCTCGGCCGCCTCCGCCGCCTCAAGCTCCGCTCGGCAGCGCTCCTCGGCGCTCGTCACGGCGACCGCGACGTCCGCGGCCCCGGCATCCGCCAGCTGCGCCAGTGCGTACGCCGCATCGGCGGCAACGCCGGCGCGTGCCGCGCACTCCTCCGACGCGACGCCGTCAAGCTCGTGCGCCGCGCGCTCGGCCGCCTCCGCCGCCCCAAGCTCCGCTCGGCAGCGCTCCTCGGCGCTCGTCACGGCGACCGCGACGTCCGCGGCCCCGGCATCCGCCAGCTGCGCCAGTGCGTACGCCGCATCGGCGGCAACGCCGGCGCGTGCCGCGCACTCCTCCGACGCGACGCCGTCAAGCTCGTGCGCCGCGCGCTCGGCCGCCTCCGCCGCCCCAAGCTCCGCTCGGCAGCGCTCCTCGGCGCTCGTCACGGCGACCGCGACGTCCGCGGCCCCGGCATCCGCCAGCTGCGCCAGTGCGTACGCCGCATGGGCAGAATACTGGGTGGGATGATGAGGTTTTCTATTGCTGGAAGCGTCGACGTGAATATTGTGGGTGATCGTGGCGGGCGAAATAGTTTGACCGGCAAATTTATCATTCACAGTGCCACATGATGAGAAGTTGGTCAGGAAATCGTCATTTGAAGGGTGATGTTGCAGCGACTCGGCTTGGCTGGAGGTGAGAATATCCGGTACCGGTAGTGCCTGAGGAGTGGTGTGTAAGCTGTCGAGGGAGGTGTTGCGGCGGGGCGTAGGGTGTAAGGAGGATGCTGCCGTGTTAATGACCAGCTTCTTGGCCACAGGGGGGACGTGCGTGTTGTTCTGTTCTGTGCGGGGATTGGGGTGATGCCGCTGCTGAGGAGTGTGGGTATCACCGTTCTGGAGTCTTGATGTCATGGTCATCTGTGCTGCTCGAACACGACTTTCACGATGGCGCCGGAGGCGGAGTTTTGTGTACTCGCGCAGGATCAGCTGAAGGTCCTTGAGCTCCTCAAGGAGGAGTCGTGAGTACGCCGCACTGATCATGGCATCGAACCTGAGGACAGGGTTCCGTGGAAAGGACCCCGCATCCATTCTGCTGCTCTCCGCCCGTGGCGCAAGTTACGGGTACGAGAAATTTAAGGGCGGGGTAAGACAAATGTATATATATATATATATATAATTTATATAGATGTGTCTATGTGTGTGTATCTGTGTGTACCCTCGGCGAGAGAGAGACGCACACACACACACTAACATAGACGTACACACCGGCAGCGTAACGAGGCTGCCGGGGCGGGGGGGGGGGGACGGATGGGTGAATCGATCGGAAGGAAAAAAATTATTTGTCTTCTGCTTCCTCTGTGTACACAAGATAAACCCGTCGCGTTTTCCCTCTCGTGTGGCCCTGTGAAGTCAAGACGCTTGAAATGAGTTCGCCACACGAAGTAGAAAACCGCCAACACGACAAGGCGTGCAGTTGTATGCCCGCACTTTCTTTGGTGGCGTTGGGCTCGAGTGTGCCCCGTGCATGTAATGAGGCTTTTTCGCGTGGATTCGGTGGGCGTGTTCCACGCACACCTCTTTTTTTTCTTTCCACGGGTTTTAAATGTGAAGCAGTGCCAGCCCTGCAATGTCTCAGTCTTGACTTCTCTGATTGCCTTCCGTGTGCGCCTTTGCTTTGCTTGCGGAAAGGTGTCACTGAGTAGAGGTATGCGTATACTGGCTGATGCTGCTGCCCTCGCTGCTCAGCTCGTCGCTGTGCGCTAGAAGAGATACAAAGAGGGAAAACAGGAACCCGGTGTGCGTGTGTGTGTGTGTGTGTGTGTTGGGGGGGGAACACAGACAGTGATGCGTCGGTGCGCGTGAGTGGAAGTACCTGCGTGCTCTGAGTGATCTTGTATGTGTCTATTTGTGGGCAAAGGCGCCAACTACAAACTTCGCAGGCAAGGACAGTGTCCACATCACTGAATGGCGGCACCCGTGCACTGCAGCAAATTCGTGAAGAAAAACACAAGGACCGCTTCCCCGGCACACCTCCAACTCCCTCCACTTCTGGAAGGTACGCACGTACGAAATCAGCGACAATGTTAGCGAAACTACTCACGAAGATCACCTGTTTCGTAGACACGGGTACGGAGCTACAGAGTAGGTTACACCTTCACATATGCACGCACTGTGACATGTACAAGGGAGTGATGAGAGAACTGGAATGAGATACGATGTAGGGCTACACAGAGTGGGGACAAGAAGCAGTGGTAATCTGCGTGCGCGTTGCGCCATACGCGAGCCGGAACTGAAGCTTGTAGAAGAGTAGAAAACAAACAACGACGTTGAAAGAGGGAGCGCAGGAGGAGAGACGACAGTAGTCGTAAAGAAGGCCGATGTGCCGTCGCGCGTAGCACAAACGCAGCACTGTCACACTCGACGCCGCCCGCCCCCGCAGGCAAGGCTAGGCGTTTATCAGGAAAGCACACTCGCCTTTTGCCTTTGCGTGAGGTGGTGGGGTGCGCCACGCGCATCGACCTATCCAAAAGACACGGAATACGCACACACACACAGAGAGAGAGAAGCACTGCTCTACAGGGCCAGTCGGATGTACCTTGCAACCGGACCCGCTTTTTTTCCCTTACCTGCAGGCGGTGGCTTCAGTGTGTGTAGCCACATGTGCGTCCTACGAGTTCTCCTGTGGCGCAATGGGTAGGAGATCAACAGGTGCATGAAGACCCGAACTTGTCGCCCCTGTCGCTGCGGATTTCTTTTTCTTTCTGCTCGTGTGTGTGTGCGTGTGTGTGTGTGAGAAAGAGGGGTGACTACTGGTCGCTGCCGCTGTACGCCCTGTGGTCGTCGACGGTTCCCTGCATCGCCCCCCTTTTCCACGCTTGTGCTTTGGTTTCTCTGGCAGCTTTTTTTTTTTTTTGAATTCGCTCAATTTTGCCATGGATGGGCTCTGGACGCACGAGCAAATGAAAACAAAAAAAGGAAAGGCATAATGAAAAACGTGTACGTACAAGAGTAACATACCGCGTATCATCGCACGTCTGCGTTTGCACCTAGCGTGCATGCGCCCCCTCGACTCACACACGCACATCGCGAGGAAGCTAAAGGCCGAGAAGAGGCGACAGTGAGCGATGTGGCGTAGGGAGAGCGTAGCTCCCCCTCACCAACTGCCAGACGTCTCTACGCTCCCAGCGTCTCCCGGCACCGCACGCCCCTTGTCCCCCGCTTCGTACACCCACTCAAGTGCACATAGACCACTTACTTGATCGGGATGAAGCGGGAGGAGTGCGTGGCACCCACACCAGGGCGGCCGTGCAGCACCGGTCGGTAGCTCATCGAGAACTCCCCGAGGTAGTGACCGATCATCTCGCCCTTGATCTCCACAGCGTTGAACTGGTGGCCGTTGTAGATCGCCACAACGGACCCAACCATCTCAGGGGTGATCACCACGTCGCGCAGGTGCGTCTTCACAGCCTTCGGCTTCTCGCCAACCTTCACGTGCTTCTTCGCCTCGCGTAGGCGCTTAAGCAGCACGGGCGGGCGGCGGTCCGCGTGTCGGTTCATGTGGCGGCGCGCGCGAGCGTGCACCAGCGCCTTGAACTCCTCCTCGCTCAGCGCAAGCAGGGGGTCGATCTCAAGCCCACGGTACGTGAACTTGTGGAACGTGCGCTCCTTCTTGAGCTGCTCGTAGCGCTCAGCGCTGATGTTGGACGCCATTCTCGGAACGACAGATGGATGACTAGCGGTAGGATCCACGAGCGCGTAAACGTGACGAGGGTCAGTTGCAGTGTTTAGACGAGTGGTGGGGATGAGTTTGGCGTGTGTGTGCGTGTGCGTGTGTGTGTGTGTTCGCGCGTAGATGGCAGAGCGTAGGGAGGGGTTGCCGGGAATCATTGGGAAAGGGTAAAGACAATAGTAACCGAGAGGAAGCCGAGAGCGATGGGCATGCGCAGACGACACGCGTTTCGAATGAAGTACAGCAGCATGACAGGAAGCGACGGACACAAACATCATTCGCTCACACACGTACCCCAAGGCAAAACTCGGCGTGTCGCCAAGAGAATTAGGTCGCCTTTCTCGCGGCTGTCTCGCGTCGCCGCTGCATGCCACATGGACGCCTGGAAAAGAACATACGAAAGGTGCCGCGTGCAAGGGAGGATGCGGAGAGGTACAGTGGCCCGTGCAAGAGGAGTGCACTGCTTTCTAGACCTTCATGCATAGAGAGCGCACATCCGTCCTCACATCGCGATGCAGAAGCCCATCCGTCTCCACCGCAGCGTCCACCAGCATAGATACACATACATCTCGCTTGGTGCTTTTTTTTTCGTGCAGAGGACTTTGCTCCAACCCCAGCATCCCCGCCGGGGGCTAATGTGTTCCTTCCATTTATTGTGGCAATACCGCGCGTCCGTGCACGCAGTTGAGTCTGTGCTCGTCAATGTACTCGAAAGCGCACTGGGCGCTGAGTTCCCACGCACTGAGATTCGCCCGCTCCCTGTGTCATAGGGGCAAAGCGGGAGGCACACACTAAAAGCAATGAAAGTGCAGTAGGGCAACGAGGTGACACAGACACACATCCGCCGTGGAGGTGCCAAAGCACGGGGATCAGCTATACATCGTGTGTCAAGGCAAAGCGCTCGCCCACCTACAGACAGGCATCTTTGGACTTGCATGCAACGCCCCACATGCGTGCATCTGCATGTGTATGCGCAACGAAAATGGGGCACCGTCAAAGCAACAAGCGGCCCTTTAAATGGCCGAGGAGAAGGCGCTAGTGTGGTGCTTCCTCCTTATACGTCAGCGGCAGCGGCAGCGCCGGAGCAGCCGGCGCTGTTTGTCCTTGTCACCCGCTCCTGCTCATCAAGTTGAAAAATTTTCCATGGAAGGGACGGCAAGGCGCGGCGAAGAGCGTGCCGCAGGCTGTACCACTCCACCAGGTTGCCTTCCTCCGACGCCACTAGCAGCGCTTTGACATTGCTTCGCCACAGGTCATCTTTGCTCACCGCTGGGGTTGATTGGTGTTCCTCCAGGGAGGGTGTGCTTGCGTGGTCATTCCTCTTCTTGTTGCTGCGTTTGACCTGCGGAGATGGTCGCGTCTTCGTTTTGGACTTCTCGTTGCCGCCTTGAGCAGGGGGTTTCTGACTGCGCAGCGGTTTCTCTGTCCCCTGTGAGTTCGACAACATCCCTGTCTTCTTGTCATTGTTTTTGAAGAGACCACCCTCATGGCTGGTAGCAGCAGGGGCGGTGCTAGAGGTCGCGTCACCCACGTGCGCTAATGCTGTCCTCGGCGCTTCATCACCGTCTTCCGACCCCCCAGACTCGACGAGCCACGTGGCGTTTTTGCTGCGAAAGGGGAAATGGGTAGACGTCTTTAAGTGCGGCAGCCCCTGCACTGCCTTGTCCACCATGCGTGTGACGATGTACCGGTCTTCGGCCCGTATGTCTTTCAGCACGCTCTTGCGCGACTCTAGCAACTTCATGTAGTCGTTCGTCAGACCCTGTATGCGGAGCAACTCCATCGCCTCGGGCGAGAGATGCGCACCTGCAAGGACAGCAGCAGAGATGCGGCCAATCGTGACGCGCGCCACCGATCTGTCCGCGCCGGTCTCAGGCGATTCGACGAGGGCAGCACGAATGCCCTCTTCGCGCGCCACTTCGTCTAGGGCAGCCAGCGCCGCCTTTGCGCGAGGAAGAGGAAGCAGATAAAGGCCAAGCACCACTTCGCTCTCTTCCACAAGTGGGCACAACGTTTCTTCGATGCGAGAGTAGAGACTTTCGAGGGTGTCGTGGACAAGCTGACGACAGAAGCGTACGATGTACGTGGCCCCTATTGGAGGAAGCATTGATGGCGGCGAGGAAGCGGTGAAAGACTTCGGCAGCGGCACCGTGTTGGTGATCAAGGACGACGGAAGGGGCGTCACTATGGTCTGCTTCGCCGCAGCAACAGCAGCTGCGTTATCAGTTGAGCAGGTGCCCTTCACCTGTATCGTTACTTTCTCTGAAGAGGTAGGAAGTGATTCCCGCATGCAGTACGTCTCATCGGCGAAGAGGGCCACCGATCCGAGGGTTCCACCGTGCAGTGGTGTGTAGTTCGCCTCGAACGCCCGTGCCACCGCTTGGACAGCACGCAGCCCGACTTTGGCGTCCATGTCGGACACAGATCCCACAATGCCTTTCACCAGACGCGAGTATGCAAAACGGCGAGTGCCGTCGCTGTCCAGCCGCTCGATGCACCGCTGCAGTCGACCGAGAACCGCCTCCATTAAATCGAACGTCTCGATGGGCAGCCGGCCATCGACAAGGTTGAGGAACAGCTCACAGAGGGGCTGTGACGACTGGTGCCGCACCGCCGCGTACCACAGGTTGTACGTAAAGCGCGCCAACTCGAACTCGACGATCGGAGGGGCTTCCTTCCACAGGGAGTCCTTCACCGTGAATCCCTCGTCGGGTATCAGGGTCGGCTGCGACACGGAGCCCTGCATCGCGTTAGCCTCGGCGTCACCGCTTTGGTCCTGTTTACTTTGCGACTGTGCTCTGTCTTTTTTGGGGAAGCGAAGCGCAACGGTGCCTGGCAGAACGAGCGGCAGGTCCGGCTGCACGTTCTTCGGAGACAGGTTGGCAAGCACCTCACGGGCAAACTGTGTGACCACGTAGCCGAACGGCATGTTTTCCTCTGTCGCCGCCACATCCTCCTTGCTTGCGTCCAGTCGTGCCAGCAGCACCTCACGATGCTCAAATAGCTGGTAGACACGTGGGGCGAGCATCTTGCTGTCTCGCACAAAGCGTGCACGACAACGGATCGCCCTGTAGTTCTTGAAGAAGTTGTGCAAGACGCACGCGACCTGAGCCTCGGTCCAGAAGTAGTTGGGGACGTCAGGGGTGATGGAGGTACGCAGGAAGTGCGGAATCGACGGCCATACAGCGACAGGGAAAACCGGAATGGCAGTCGCCTCTGAGATCCGATGCAGCATGCCGCCGACCCCGCCAGCGCTGGCAGCGGCCGCGTTCCCCTCGTCAAGCCACGCTGATAGCGTGTGAAGCTGACGCGCGCGCAGGAGGGCCGAATTGAGCTGGTGCTTCATGTTGATCGACAAGGTGGAGAGCTCCGACAAGATGTCCGCGGTGGAATGCCGAAGATCGATGCCGAGCTCCGTTTGTAACGCTAGCGACACCCCGTGCGGTCGCGGTGTCATTATCTCGATCTCGCTGCCCTGCTCATCCACATGCCGCACAAATCGCTTCTCGTGGATGTAGCTGTACAAGTCCCGCACCTGCGCCTCTAGCTCTGACACAGTGAAGTTAAGATCCAGATTCTCCTGCTTGAGTCCCGTAATGCGCATGCGATAGGCAGAATGGTCGTCGAAGGCGGAGTGCAACAACTCCTCCTGCAGTGTCAGGCGTGAGTTCACCAGTTCCTGTTTTGCAGCAGCCATGAACTGTACCGGGAGCTGGTAGGACTTATTACGCCCACCACGCACCCCACAACCACTGGTGCTGCTGTCCTCGTCGCCGTCGCCGTCGGCGTTGGAGGCATGCGGCGTAAAAGATGGCTGTCCCTCCAACGACGTCTGGAACGCCATCATCTCCTCGCTGGCCGGGGGTAGCTCGATACGGTGGCGCGCTAGCACTTCCTCCAACTGCTCAATGCGGAGGCTCAGCTGCTGATTTGTGTTGAACACGGACGAAATCAGATGACGGAAGTCGCGGAACTCATCCTCCGTCTTCTCGCAGGTATTCATGCGCTGTATCAGCTGCTCCTTGACCGCCATCAGCTCCACATCGCGTTCCTGACGCAGGGCAAAGGCAGCAGCGTGCTCCGCCTGTGCCTCCGCCTCCGCCTGCTTCTTCGCCAGCAAGAGCTCGCGTATCTTACCTTCAAAGAAGGTCTCGAACTTCTTGTAAAGCTCTTTCTCCTGCACCTGTAGCGCCTCTGCCCTCTCCGTGGCAGCGTGGTGCAGCGATGCAGCTACGTCCTCCATGTAGCGCTGTATCGATTCTGCCACCTTAGTGAGGAGGGGGTACACCGCAGGCAGGAGGGAAACCACCTTCTGAATGACCTTGTGTCGGGCTTCCATCGACGTGCCTCGCCCACCGCGCTTCTGGAGAAAGTCCTCGAGCTCGCGCAAGCGCTCGACCCGCACGGCCGCAGTAGCACCTGTGCATTTCGATGGCGATGATGGTGTGTCAATGTGTGGGTGTACCAAAGAAGGTGAGACTGTTGCCGTCGAAACCGTAGCAATTACTTGCCTGGCGCTGGTCGCAGTCTCATCTGCAACAGTGGTGGGGCATGGAAGCGGCAACGACTGAGACACGGCGAGGCTAGATCCTGTACTCTTGTCATTGCCGCTCTCAGCACTGGCCGTCCCAACGGACTCGCGCTTCGCTGAGGCCGCAAGGGAATGCAGTGTTGTTGGCATATTCCACGGATGGCCGAACATCTCCGTTGAAGCAGCAGCCGGAGCAGCCGGAGCAGCGGCTGGTGGCACGCTGCCACCGAATTTGGGCATTTCCTCCGTAGGTGGCAGCATATTGTTCCGTGTATGTTTTGCCGGAGAAGTGGGAGACACATCGGAACGTCCCAAAGACCGGGGCTGTCGCCGGCGCAGCGCCGGGAGAGCTCGTGGAGAGCGACGCGAATGCATGTTAAAAGGGGCGTGCAGGCAGATGGAACAGGCGACGCGAAGAAGTCGACAAAGCGACGCCACGTCACACCTGAGGCGCCTCGCGTCGTGAGGTGGGGATAATGAAGGTGTGGGGACGTTTCTCTCCGTGTAAATATTCAAGCACACACTATTCTGCAGATAGCAGGTGCCTGCTGACCACCAAATGAGCGCGAGGGTGGAAGAGCTGGCAGCGGCCGGCTAACGTGCGTGCACACACCAGACCGACAGGAAGAGAGATCACTGGCCTTCCTCTCACATGCGCAGCGAATACGGGGAGCATCATAATAATAACAATAATAAACACATCAGAGTAAGCAGCGAAGAGCGGGGCAGAAAGGGATCGATGGCGCGAGCATGCGCGTCCTTCAAGCAAGACCGAGGTGCCCCCTCCTTGTCCGCTTCTCGCACATGCGCGCCTTTCTGGGCTCGTACGGAGTGGGCGAGAGGGGGGGGGGGCGGGGGAAGTCAGTGGCAAAAAGAGGAAGTCACCACTCTATTCACACCTTTGCGGACTCACTACCACGACCACACACCACCATCACTAGTATGCCTTTGAGGGATGCACAGCAGCAGCAACAGTAGTCCCCCAGCACAGAGAACCTGCAGATGATCTAGACACCTGCGCGTGCGCCTGTTCAGTGTTTTTTTTCTTCTTTCTGCGTTATGCGTATTAGTCCTGTTCGTTTTTTACGTGCAGTTGAAAAAACATCGCCACTTTCATCGCCGCTATCGGCCACCTCGAATATCGCACGAGACGTGGCACACACACACACACAGGCCTTCCCATGGCCGCGCTGAGGAAGGGCAAGAGGCCGGCGCTGCATCACACCCAAAGTCAACCAAAACGTGAGAAGGGGGAGAAGGGAGGAAGGGAGCAATGTCTATGTATGTGCATGGATGGACGGAGGCGAAGAGGAGAGAAGACGAGAGGACACAAGGAGGATCGTGTCCGAGCAGCACGGAAGGACAGAGGAGGTGAGGAAAGTAGGCGACGCAGAAGTAGGAGACAACCACGTACCGGAAACGATGCGCTGATCCACTGCCCTCCCCCGCCCACCCACCTGCCTTTCCCAGCCCTCCCCATGTGCAACCACGGGCTTGTTGCAGTCACAGGAAGCCGCATGCGCGAAGTCACCACGAAAACCAAAACGGAAAAAAAAATCGAATAGGCGCATGAACAACACCCCACCTCCGACTACATCAAGGATGGGCTCCAACAAAAATCGTGCGTGGTCCCGCCACGTCCACTGCAGCCCACTCCCCCCCCCTCCCCTCACTTCCTTCTCTGCCTTTCAGCCTGAAACAAGGATATCAGCTCGTTCACACGATGCCTCTCTGCAACTCTCTGCGCACGCGACCCGCCGCGGCACAGCAGTGAAAAAAAAAGAGCAAAGACGGCCGGTACATGCTTTCGGTAGACACCCGCGTATCCGTTACATAGCAATACCAGTTACACGCGCCAGCATGCTTTAAACGACAGGCAACTAGCACATCCAATCAACAACAAGTAGGGCGAGAACAACGAACGGAAAGGGCGAATCTGTGAAGGTTCCTCGGCAACTAGCGCGTGCATGCACGCGCACACTTATACACACAAATGGACGATAGTCATGCATACGCCGGCAGACGCCCACAGGCGTGTGTGTGCGTCTGTCTGACTGCATGATGCAATGAAAATGGCCGACAGCGGGGACGGGCGCGCCGTGTGTGTGCGCGTACCAAAGTCAAGTTTAGGTGATGCAGTCGAACATTTAGTGACGACATAAAAAGAAACGGGCTGGGGCGTGTGTGTGTGTGTGTGTTGGGGGAGGGGGGGAGCAGAGAGACCGTGCCAGAGGGCATCCTGGTAGTAAGTGCGAGGGAAAGGATGGTTCAGCAGTGTAGAACGGGGAGCAGCCAGTACTAGTGTGGCGGCCGTCCCACCCACCCCTCCCCCACATCTTACCCCTCTCCTCGCTGCCGAAGCCCATCAGACACACACCCCTCCTGCTGCCTCGCATGTCCGGCATCTCCTTCCATCTAAAACATGCGCTCAACGTACCGGCTACGCCTGCTCCTCTACACCACCAGCGTCGGCGGTCTCTGGGGCAGGCTTTGGGACGGCATCCTTCAGCCACAGCTTCAGACGCACGGCATCAGAATGGTCAAGGTAGTACCGCGGCAAATACTTTGTCTTGGCGAAGCCCAGGTTCAGGTAAAGTCCCAGGGCGCGAACGTTTGACGTCGGTGTCTCGAGATACACCTCGTCGCAGCCCTTTTCGCGCATCAGTTTCACTGTCAGGGAGACGAGACGGCTGCCTAGGCGGTAGCCACGAAATTTGGGCTCCACGGCAAACATCGCCACGTAGCCGCGGAGCGGCATGCCAGCGCCCTTTCGCGTCACGCGTGACACTACCGCGCCGACCTTCTCGCCGACGACCGAATTATCAGGCTTTGTCTCGCTCTCGATGCCGAATGCCGTAATACAGAGGTCTGGCCAGCCAAAGACAAAGTATTGGTATGTGAAGCTGCTGTACGGTTCCGTGAGCTCGGAGGTGAAGAGGTTCACAATGAAGTTCATCTCCTCGTCGCTGCCGCCAAACTGCTCATAGCGAATATATCTGTTCGGCGCGACCTCCTGCCATCCCTTCTCCTCTACCGTCAGTGGCACAGGCACGTTCACGTAGTGCGCCTCCGGTGCAGTCGACTGCTGAATCTGTGCCAGTAGAGCACTGCGCACTTGTTCGCTCAGAACGTAATTTTGGTCATTCGTGCGGCTCAGAGACCTATCTTCCTTCTGCTTCAGCTGTGACTTGGTGGTACCCTTCTTCGCCTTGCCCTCGATGGCCATCACCAGCGCGTCGATGGCGGCCTCGTCGAAGTTGTCACGCGACTTCGACGACTTTTGATTCTTCTTGGTGGTGTTTTTTGCTGGCATTGTCCCCAGAGTGTCGGTGTGGTGTACGTAAGCGTTGTGGAGCCTTCTGTGCCTGCACAGTGCGGGCTCCTCGGCGCAGTTGAGTTGTGCGGTTGTCCTTCGTCCTGCACTCTGCTTCTCCAGTATATGGGGCTCCCGTCTTGACCGGTGGCTGGTAAAAAATATATATATATATATACGAAAACGAACGAGAGTGAGAAGAAAGCCGACTAGGGGAGAGAACACACAAGAGAAGCCGTAGAACAAAGCCCTCTGCCATCCAGCAGCCGCCGTACCGCCTGTGCGTTACGCGCTCCCCATCTCCCTTCCTCTTCCACGTCAAAAACGCGCCGAGGCTCGGAGAAGAGAAGTGATGAAGTCACTGCACCGCTTTCTTCGGGGGCCCACCGCCATTCACTCTCAGGCCCCCGAAAAAATCCTTCCTGGTCAAGACAGGAAGCACAATTCAAGGTAGCAAGGCAGCGGTCGCCTTCACAGATGCCTCGGCGGCTAACTCGACCACCCCACACGAGTGTCGTTGTCCTTGACGCTGCATGGCACCACAGCGTAGGTGAAGCTGTTCCCCATCGATGCGGTGCCCTTCGCTTACAATTTTTTTTTTATTTTGAAGACCGAAATAAAATCTGCAGAAAGAACGAAGAAGAAAAGATGGGGTACGCATCGAGCTACACACACACGCGCGCACACGCACATCGCGAGGAAGCTAAAGGCCGAGAAGAGGCGACAGTGAGCGATGTGGCGTAGGGAGAGCGTAGCTCCCCCTCACCAACTGCCAGACGTCTCTACGCTCCCAGCGTCTCCCGGCACCGCACGCCCCTTGTCCCCCGCTTCGTACACCCACTCAAGTGCACATAGACCACTTACTTGATCGGGATGAAGCGGGAGGAGTGCGTGGCACCCACACCAGGGCGGCCGTGCAGCACCGGTCGGTAGCTCATCGAGAACTCCCCGAGGTAGTGACCGATCATCTCGCCCTTGATCTCCACAGCGTTGAACTGGTGGCCGTTGTAGATCGCCACAACGGACCCAACCATCTCAGGGGTGATCACCACGTCGCGCAGGTGCGTCTTCACAGCCTTCGGCTTCTCGCCAACCTTCACGTGCTTCTTCGCCTCGCGTAGGCGCTTAAGCAGCACGGGCGGGCGGCGGTCCGCGTGTCGGTTCATGTGGCGGCGCGCGCGAGCGTGCACCAGCGCCTTGAACTCCTCCTCGCTCAGCGCAAGCAGGGGGTCGATCTCAAGCCCACGGTACGTGAACTTGTGGAACGTGCGCTCCTTCTTGAGCTGCTCGTAGCGCTCAGCGCTGATGTTGGACGCCATCTTGAGAAAGCAAGGATGTGTTTTGCAGAGCTCGCACCTTCCTCGGTCACAAAAGAAAGCGTTTGTCATGTGTATAAGAGAGAGAGAGAGGGAGGGAAGGAGGGTAGAGGACGTGTTTATAGAAACACAAGGCAGAGAAAGGCTCACAAGAGAGGAATCATTCTGGGTCTGTCACGGAGCAGCCGACCAGAAGAAAAAAAATCGAAAACAATGCGAAGCGGCCGCTGCATCACCGTGACCCTGGGTGACGGGCGCGACGGCAGGTGCACCTGGACGCTCAGGGGAACCGCCGCGGCACACAGCAGCACATGTCCATTACCACCGTTCTCCAAAGTGCTCACCCGTACAGTCTCCGCGGTAGGCTTCCGTTCATAACTCCGCTGGTTCTAATTTTTTTCTCAAGTAGTCGGTCGGATGCCTATCGATATCTGCCTTTATATGCCGTGAATGTCACCGGCCATTACTTTGTGAGTGCATCACTGCCACTCCTTATAGAACCTTCAGAAAGCAAAGTCCACACAACGTCTTTTTTTGACCTCATCACTGTGTGTCCTCGTGTCGTAGCGCGCGCCACACCGCACTGCCACCACGAAAGCACCCCGGCCCTATGACAGGGTCCCATCCGCGTGCTGCGGCGCAGCGCTAGACACGCGTCACAGCAATGCGTCCACCCAGTCATCGGAAAGCGCGGCTTCACGCACTGAAAACACCACCCACACACCACCTGCCGCCTCTCGGGTCGCCCCACAACCGAGCCCATCATGCCGGTCGTCGCATTCTTCAGTCCCCCTCGCAGTGGCTCTCAGGCTTCCCGCGCCAGTGGGCCGTTGGAGAGCCAGGGGATACACTCGAGCCACGCTGGCACTCCGCCCACCCTTCGCATCAGGCAAATGCGCTCGTTGTCGCAGCGCGCGCCCACGCAGCGCCATTCACGACCTGGCCACCGCCATCCGCAGTCGTACATCGCTCTGCCCCCCCCCCTCACGTCCTCGGCACTGGGTGCCGTCACCAAGAGTGGTTCGGCGCAGGCAGGGGATGAGTGCAGCCGCGCTGGGATCTGAGATGCCACGCGCTCATGTGCGCCCACTCCTCGTCATAGGCGGCAAAGAGAGCGGGAGGGAAAGTGGTAAGGCTTGTCGTAGCTGCTGGCTGCAACGTGCACGAACCGCAAGAGCGATCGCGCTGAAGAGGGACGCTCCTGGGTAAGATGCGGAGGTGCATTAATGCGCACACAAATGAGCGATGGACGCCACCATAGTGTCTGCGCGTGCCAGCATGAAGTACATCCGTCTTGTAAACAGCGGACCCAGCTGAGGGTCCATGCGGGGTCCCACACGATACGAAGACAACGGGAAGGAGAATCCACGGACGAAGGCGTCACAATAGAAGAGGCACAGACGTTCTCTCAGCTCATACGGATGCTCGTGCCCTGTCCATATTCCACCTTCCCCAACAGGGCCCTTTCCCCCGCTGCGCGCACAAGCGTAGAGGTGTTCCCAACAGTGAGGTGAAAAAAAAAGGAATTCGCCTGTAACGGAGAGGGTCGAGCACATGTGCGCCCCTTCCCCCCCCCTCTCCTGCTCCGTCACCATCGCCCCGTCCGCTCTCGTAACGCAGCACCAGATGTTTGAGTAGCGGCCGCGCGTCAGCTCACCGGGCAGTTCGCCATGTCCGCAATGGTCACCGTCACACCACTTGAGTCTCGCGCAGGCTCATCCTTCCAGCAAAGGACGCCGTCGGCGTTTGTATGCAGGTGGGAGAGAACCTCGCTCATCTTATTGGCCGATATCGGCTCCGGAGCGCCACCCGCGGCGACACCAGCATCGTACGTGGCACCGAAGAGGATGCGGTCGCCCGGCTTGGCGCCCGCTGGAGGACGGATGAGCTTCACTTCAGCGCCTCTCTTTGCACACAGCACCATCCCCTGAGATGTGACGCCCATAAGTGACTTCGGCTTCATATTGCACACGACTAGGCACTGCGTGCCCTCCAAATCCTCGATTGCGTAGTTCTCCACAAGCCCGCTCACAATTATGCGTGTCTCATCGCCGAGCACCATGTCCTCGATATAGAGTCGGTCCGCGTCAGGGTGGCGGCGCAGATTCGTCAGCTGCCCCACACGCACGCACAGACTCGTGGAATCCAGCTCCACCTTGCTCGCCTTCTTGCCAGCGGGTGCAAGAACACTAGGGCTAGCTGAGGCTTGCGCCATATTCGCCCCTGTCGCCGCTGCTGCTGCTGCAGCGGCCTTCTCTGCCTTCGCTTTCTCTTTCTCCGCACGTCGCCGAAGAATCTCTTCCTCGCACGGCCTCACGTAGGATGCCTGCGGCTTGGCTGCGCTCGCGGCCGCGCGATGACCCTTGCCACTGCTACTGTGCTCCAACGTCTTCACAGCTGGTGAGCGAATGGGGGCCAGGTAAGTATCCTCCTGTGCGTATGCAGCCCATTTCATCGTTGTCGGCAAGACCCCCGTGTGAGCCGAGTGGTTGAACACGGCGGCGTACAGAAGCACGTCGGCCATTGTAGCGCGCTCCCCACCAATGAGGTAGTGCGACCCCGCGTTCGAAGTTGCCACGAGAATGCGCTCCACATCACTGTAGACAGCCTTGGCAACCGAGGTGCCAGCATCCGAAACCGCGCGCGCGGCATCGGCGTCCAGAACAGCCGCTGCGCCAACCCACTGGTTCACCAGGGACATTTGCTCCTCGTCTTCCCCGAGGAAAGACTTCTGCTCAGGCGTCACGGCGGTGCGGCGCAGAGCCTGCAGAAACACCTGGAGTCCGCAGAAAGTTTTCCCATCCATTGTAACGCGGTGAGGGCCCTCTGCACACATCTCAATGGACAGCGCCGACACACCCAAGATGCTGCCAAGGGCATGCTGTAAGGCCGGCGCGAGGATAGAGGAGGAGCTGATGACAAACTGCATGACTGAGGCGAAAGTGTCGAACGAGGGTCGTGTTCCCGAGCCGTCTTTGGCTTCTGCTCTGCGACGTGACGAGAAACGAAGTGTAGGCGGGGAGAGGGGGAAAAGCGTGCACAGCAACCAAGCGATAGCACGCAGCGAACGCAACTCGATATGGGCTACAGAAAGAGGCTAAGGTTCAAACAAAAACAAAAAAACGCAGAAGAATGAATGCACTGCTCGTTAGCTGCTGTCGTATGCGTTGATGTGTACCTGCAGGTGGTATGTTCGTATGTGATTCAGAGCGGGATCAGGACTGCGATGCGGTAATGTAGATCTCCTGAAGCGAGGACGAGGAGCGGGAAAGGAAACAAGGTTGGTCGCGCTTCGCCGGTGCGATCTGACGTGGCATGGTGCGAAGCGGAGAGAGCGCGCGCGTATGCACTCCGACGCAAGCGCATAAAGTGAGACAGCCACCACGGAAAGTGGCCACCTCGTGCATATGTACGAGAGCAACAGTGGCCACTACGCAGGCTCTCTTCGTCTCCCTCCCCTATCCGGCTGTGAGCTCCTGAGGAGCTCACCACAGTCAGGCAAAAGATGTCGTTGGGCACGTCGGTGTGTTTATACGTGATCTGGCCTACACGAAGCTCCCCCTCCCCTCACCTCCCCTTTCCTTCCGTCGCGACCTTCTCTGCACAATCACCACGGCGCGGCGGCACCGTGCACAGACAGGCGTGAAGAACGACGACAACGGAGCTTAAGAGACTTCAGGCGCTGATACACAGAGCGCCCGTGCACACTAAAGGAACAAAGACGCAGTGAGTAGAGAGGAGGCATCCAGAATACAAACTGCATGCACAAGCATGTGCATCCGCACTCGTGCCTCTAGAGTGTTGCTTCCCTACTCACTTGTGATTATCTGCGGCGCATCGCCGTTGAAAGAAGTCCTCCTTGTACTCGCTCACCCTGAGGCGCAGAGCTGGGACCCCATGCTCAACGACGTATTGCATCCCACGACACGCCCGTGCCGAGCACGTTGGCAGCGCCATGATGCCACTGCTACCCTTCTCCTGTGATGCGGCAGCAATGCGCAGTAGTTCAGGTTTCACAGTGCGCTGCCAGCGTACCTCAATGTCCTTGGTTCGTGTCTTCGTTGTAAAGAGGCGGCCAAGCGCGTTGTCGCATGACTGCAGCAACAGCTGTTCGAACTGGCGCAGATGCATCCGCACAGCCGCGAGGCCTCCACTGCTGATGGCGATGGACGCGAGCGCCACGAGCACCGTGCCGGTAATAGTGATGGACGAAAGGGCCACGGCCGTTGCGGGTCCTACTAGGCAAGCCGCGCCGAGTGCACAGTACAGGAAAACCTCTCGTTGGCGGTAGTCCTGTCGCAACACTTTAGACACCCTACAGGCGAGGAGGAGGTTGCGGGCGCTTTCCTCCGTCTCCGTGATGAGGTTGTCCATGCGCCGCATCGGCGCAGCACGTATCTCATTGAGAATCTCGTTCCGTTGGCGTGATAGCTCCGCCGCTGGCACGGTGCTGGTAACAGAGGTCGTCGTGGTTGGCTGCTTGCCGGACGCCTCGTTCAGCTTCTTTAGCGGCGTGGAGGTAGTGTACACGCGCGGGATATCCTTCATCTTCATTACCTTGCTAAGGTTCCAGCACAGCGTCCCGTACGCTCGTGCGAAATCGGTCACCTTCTCAAAGACATCTACCTTGTTGAGCACCAAGAAGAACTTGTGCTCGTACCCAGTGAGAGAGTTGGTGAGCACGTCGAGTGTCTCGCCTGTCGTCCCGGGGTTTGCTGGGTCAAACATGAGAAGAATGACGTCGCTCTGTTGCGCAAACCATCGTGTCACGGCGAGGAAGTCGTAGCCGCGGGTATGATCGCCACTCCTCGACTGCTCATCCGAGGATGCGTGCACAGGTGTGTCAATCATCCCTGGCGTGTCGACGAGCACCATGTCCATAGGAATCTGCGACGTTGCAGGCATTGCGCGTGTCTTCATCTTGAAGTGTGTCACAAAAGAAATGCCGAACTGCTGTAGCGACTGGTACTGGTGTTTGGGGTTGCTCACCAAGCTCGGCCCATCAGCGTCCATGTTGTAAGCTCCGCGCTTGATCACCGTGAAGCCATCGTCCGTCGGCGCGACGCCAGTCTCCTGAATCTCGCAGCCAGAGAGATAGTTGATGAGGGTTGACTTGCCAGAGCTGTGGTTGCCCAGAAACATCACCATCGGAGTCGTGCTCTTGAACGGTGTGAGGAAGCGATAGACGCCATCGTATGGTTCCAGATAACTGCTGCGCAGTGCCTGTAGTTCCCCTTCAATTTCAGTCTGAACATCCGCATGCGACGACGCCGAGGCCGACAAGGAGACCGTCGGTGAAGCACCGGTACCCTCATCCTCCTTGCATTTGTTGTTGTCAAGGTTTATCGAGTCCTGTTGACGCTGCCATCCGTTCGAGGAGAAGCCGCGGCGTTGCACACTGTTCGTGGACGTGTGGATGACAAACGTGTGCTTGTGTAAGCAGCGCGAGGCCGCTATGAGCGATGGCACAGCAGAGTTTTCGGATGCGAAGCATTGAGAATGAGCAGTGATGAAAGACTGTGTCGGCGTCCATCCCGCTGCAAACACCATGGTGCAGAAACGACTGTCCACCTGCCATGAGGCCACGCGTGAGAGACGACGGTACATGCTTGCAAAAAAAAAAAAAAATTGTGCTTGCATGTACGCATCAACGCAACAGGAAAATACACGAGAGAGAGAGAGAGACGACAGGACACGAGAAAGATGGGCAGGCACCGAATTATACATCAACGAACAGTCGTATGACTCCTTCTTTGTGTAAGCCGTGCGTGTTCGCAGCCTCTGCGCGCCCACTCCGGACACTTGCACGCTGCTCACGTTTTCTTCGGCCCCGTTCCAGCAACCATCGCTGTGCCACCGGCTAACAGACGAAGCTGGGAAAGTGCGCGAAGGGGGAAGGGGGAGGGAGTATAGGGTGCCGGAAGGACAGTAAAGAGAAAAGACGACGAGAAACTAAGAGAAAGGGTCTGAGCTACCAACGTACGCGTTAACCCACCCACGCCACGACACAACCTCACTCCTGAAGAAGTGCTCCGAGGCACAACAACAATGCAAGGCCTCCAACACGCCAGCACGCCTTTTATTTCGCAATGGTGCCTCCCCTTCCCCCTGCGCCTCGTGCGTGCGTGCGTTCTGCCCTGCCACTGTGATGTGCACCCACCTTAAAGGCGTACGGTGAGGGATGCCAACGTCAATACTCAAAAAGCAGGCAAGGCGAGGGCAGCAGGAGAATGGTAACGGATGTGAGACGGTTCACTGCAAAAAAAAAAAAAATGAGAATGCACGGATACACCGCTGTGCACAGGGCTATGACGCTGCAGAACGCACGCGAGGGCGGGTAGGCGGGAGGGGGGCGCAGGCCGTACGCGTGATCTCTAACTTTGGGATAGGTGGAAAGGGTGACGAAAGGAGCTCCCAGACAGTAGAGAGGATGCGTTGGCACGTGGAACAGGGAGTGAAGTCTGTAGCCCCTCACTGGAGAGAGAGAGAGTGAGTGAGTGAGTGAGAGGCCTCTCTTCTGACTTTGGATTTCAACTTTGTTTTTTTTTTCTGAACTGACACCATGTATGGCTAGAGAATGTGTGTGCCGCCCTTCGTCCTTGTGCCCCCCTTCCTTGTGAGGCATGCCGTCCGATGTGGCAACAACGTAGCGGGTGTGACCGTGGCCTTGCAGTTGCGCTCGCGCACATAAAAGCACCAGACAAACGCAGGAAAGCGGAGGAGAGCCGACAGCGTTGGTACCTCGGCTCGGTCCATTCGCTTGATTGCGTGTCCTTCCTCTGTATGTCACAACACCCTCGAGAACCCCGTGTTGGGTGGAAGTAAAACGTTTTCACGTGTGTGTGTGTGTGTGAATGTGTGTGGATACAGTTCGTGTTCCTCGTACACACCCAGAGTCCCCGCACACGCACGAACGCACTCCCCATGCATCTGGCCAGGCGCTGAGGGCGAAGAGGAAAGCGGTGAGTGTCATGGGGCACAGTAACAGGAGAGCATCTTCACGACTTCCGTGAACGCGGATGCATAATCACGTGCTCTCTCTCTAACACCCCTGGCCCCGCCCTTGCAGCGCAAGTCCAACGCCACGCTAACCCAGCACCGCTCTTCCATAGGGTCCCATCCGCGTGCTGCGGCGCAGCGCTAGACACGCGTCACAGCAATGCGTCCACCCAGTCATCGGAAAGCGCGGCTTCACGCACTGAAAACACCACCCACACACCACCTGCCGCCTCGCGGGTCGCCCCACAACCGAGCCCATCATGCCGGTCGTCGCATTCTTCAGTCCCCCTCGCAGTGGCTCTCAGGCTTCCCGCGCCAGTGGGCCGTTGGAGAGCCAGGGGATACACTCGAGCCACGCTGGCACTCCGCCCACCCTTCGCATCAGGCAAATGCGCTCGTTGTCGCAGCGCGCGCCCACGCAGCGCCATTCACGACCTGGCCACCGCCATCCGCAGTCGTACATCGCTCTGCCCCCCCCCTCACGTCCTCGGCACTGGGTGTCGTCACCAAGAGTGGTTCGGCGCAGGCAGGGGATGAGTGCAGCCGCGCTGGGATCTGAGATGCCACGCGCTCATGTGCGCCCACTCTCTGACGTGAGCAGCACCGTAATGTTTAAAGTAAGGAAAAAAAAACAAGAAATTAGGAATAAAATCAGCGAGGAGGAACAGGTCAGGAGAACGATGCACGCAGACGCACCCACACGACCACCCGTGGCAGCACGCCTGCGCACCGTCGTCCATGCCACTGAAAACGAATTCAGGCCAAAGAAACGGCATCTGCGCGCACACACATACACATATCTACGCATACAGAAAAAGAAGTTAAGAAGAAAAGCACAGAGAAGCAAGAACACAAACGAGACAACACACAGTGCAGCGAACAAGTCCGATCGCACTAGAGCAATCAACGCACACACACACGTATATACACACACACACATATATATATATACGTGTGTGTGTGTGTGTGTGTGCACGAGTATAGTTGTGTATGTGTATAGATCTGCATGTATGCACATGCTTCTGTGTTTTCATTCATTCATTCTTCTTTTTTTATTATTGTTTCTGTGTGTGTGTGTGTGTGTGTATCGCCGCATCGCACCTGCTTGACTTGTTTCTGCTTCTTCGTGTCCTTCTGGTTGTTTCTCCTCCCACACGCCTGTGTCTGGATGGTGGTGACCTTTGCTCGTCCACTAGCGGCTCACTTGCAGACTTACGCCGTGCGTCTGTCTGTAGGTGTGGGTGTGCGCTTTCCAGCTTCGGTGATCGCGGTGGTTGCAACAGCAAATGAAACAACAAGCCAATGCACAGAAGCGGGAGAGCAAGGGCGTCGAGGGGGGAACAAGGGGGGAAGGAAACGTAAAGAATCGGAGATACGGATTTTGCCGCGGCGCTGACCATCGCGAAGAGACGCGGTGCTGAGCGCCCACGACAAGACGAACGGAGGAAGTGGTATGAAAACAGTCGGAAGGAAACACACACACGCGTACACACACACACGCGTACACACACACACACTCAAGTCTCAAAGGGCGCGAACAAGATGCTATGGCGTCCAGCCAAGTATGTAAAAAAAGAGGAAGAAAGAGAAAGGAAAAAGTGGGTGAGGGGACACGTGATCGGTGGGGTGCAGAAGAGGATCCGGCTATCATGAAAGAACAGAAAAGCGGGGGAGGTGGGGACGGCGAAGAAAGATGGTGGGCCATGCGCAATCAATACACGCCAACAGATACTCTACCAGATGCTCTCGCTCCCATTCATGGAGAAAGAAATAAATGGGCGCTGCGAATGCATCCCTCCTTCGCTCCAGGTGTGCATTAGCAGCTAGAGAAGGAAGCAGCGGCAGCGATGGGTTCAGTAATATGTACAGCGGCGCGTGCGGGAGAGATGAAGGAAGGATGATCACAACGACGCAGTAACAAAAAAAAAAAAAGAAACAGGAAGGGGCGTGCTCAGTTTCTTTCGCCTGCGTGGATGTGCCCAATCACGTCGCCGCCTCCGGCAGATGTCCCGCTAAATCCCCATAAGAAAAGTTCAAAGCAAAACCATCATTGTGACTCCTCTCTGCTCATGGCCGCAGCCACCAGCTCCGCCTGTCGTGCCATGCGCGCGAGGAAGACGTCTGTGTACAAGCCTCGTTCTACCTCGGTGACCTGAAACATAGACAAGGGCAGCAGGCGACCGTTTGGCAGCTGAAGCGCCGCAGATTCCACCCCGTCATCTTCGGGGCACACTTTTACTCCACTTGCCATGGACGCTGCAGTACCACTGTCTCCTGCACTTTCCGGTTGGGCATCTGCAACGCTAAAGAGATCGTCGAAGAATGGGTGTTCAACGAGCTCCGCCGCAGTGAGCCGCTTTTCAGGTGCGTAGCAGAGCAACGACGCAACAAGCGCCACCGCCTCCGTAGGTGTGTCCACGGGGAAGAGCTTACGCCACGGTATCGCGCGCACCTTCAGCACATCGTAATACTCCTCAAACGGCGTAGGCGCCACATCATCCAGCGTCGCCGTGGCTGGGGTAGACGCTGGCGCGGAGAACCTCGTCTTGCAATCCTGAGATTCTTTCGTGGAAGACGACGGCGGCGATGCCATTGCTATACCAGGGGATACCGAGGCCTGCGATGAGATGCCATCGTCTAGTGCATCGCGCAGAAAGCCGCCGTGACTATCGACGTCATACCCACCTGGCGGCGCGCTGTCGCGCAACGCGACGTCGTCCTCCTCCTCGGCCTCATAGTGCGCCTCCAGTTCCAGCCCGCAGGCTCGATCCCGTCGCCCGCCGCCGCCGCTGACGGAGTGAGGACCGTTGTCGAGGCGCTGGTGGCGGTGCATGGCATGGGTGCGCAGCAGCGCCTCGGCACACTGGGGGTTCATGGCGTACATCTCCCGCTTCGACGGCGCGCCCAGCACCTTGAAGAGCTCCGCCATTTGATCAATCGAGGTACTGCCACGGAAGAGAGGCTTCCCCGACTCGCGCAGAAGCTCCGCGGCGATGCATCCGAATGACCACATGTCCACGGCGCATCCGTAGTGCAGCGCCCCGAAAAGTAGTTCAGGGGCGCGGTAGTAGCGGGAGCATATGTACGACACGTTCTTTTCCTCCGTAGGTCGCGTGATCTGCTTTGCACTGCCAAAGTCGCAGACCTGTACCCGGCCAGTGTCGGGGTCGACAAGGACGTTGGCAGGCTTCAAGTCTCGGTGGCAGACCTGCCGTACATGCATAAACGCCAACGCACGGGCCAGCTGGAACAGAATTACCTTCACCCAGCGCAGGGGAAGGTGGCTGCAAGTATCACAGCTGCTGCCGATGCTGCTGTGGCGGCTACTGCTGTTAGTCTTGCAGCCAGTCCTGGCGTGCTTGGGTGACGTCGGTAGACAGTCTACCGAGCCTTCCAGCAGCTCACCAGACGACAGTTCTCTCGCGGCCTTCTCCGGTGAACTAAGAGGAGAGGCTGAGCTGGACGCGCCCATGGTGGGCATGTCGTGGAAGCAAAAATAGTACTTCTTCACATAGCACAGGTCCATCGGCAGGTAGCTCATCACCATCTCCAGATATGCACATGCTGAGAGGGGAGCTGTTACGGGCAGCGCACTACCGGGGGCGGCACCTCTACCACCGCCCAACGGGCACCGGTGTGCTGTTGCGGGGTGAGATGGTAGGAATTCAAAATTTGCAGCGGCACCCACGGCGCCGCCCATATCCACCCCTAGCGCTTGCTCTGGTGAGCCGGTGTCATAGGTCACGTAGAAGTCCAGCAATTCGACTATGTTCGGATGGTGTGTGCCAGGCCACAGGTGCACGTCCTCCACAGTATGCGAGGACGACAATGTTGAAGAGGGAGTTAACGAGGCCCTTGTCGTCCCACCGGGGGTCCGCGATGCGTCGTTGCTATCGACGGCCGTGCTGGGAGACTTCTTGTGCCGCGGGTTGTCGACTAGAATGGAATTCAATATGAACACCTCGCGGTTGTGCAGGCGGGCGTCATGGTGTACGCGCTTGATGGCCACTTTGGCCCCTGTATTCACCTCCTCGGCGAGTAGAACGACACCGAAGCTGCCACGGCCCACGTAACGCAGCGGCCTGTACAGTGGAGTAGTTGTCTTCGACCAAGAGGGCCTATCGCTGTTCACAGGCCTTTGCGGCAGCAGACGAGGTGCGACGGACGCATGCACAGAAGTGCGAGAGGTCGGCAAGGGTCGCCGAGGCCGCACTGACTTCTCAGACATCACTCGAAGCGCAGGTAGAGGGAGGGGTTCAAAAGAACGAAAAGGGTGCAAAACGGGGATTCGGGGGATGCCGGGGGGGGGGGGGTACTTGGGTAGCGCCTTTGATAAATGTCCTATCAGCGTGACCGTGTGTATCTGTGTGTGTGTGTGTGTGTGTATATACAAGTGACAAGAGTCTAGTGGGACAACGAAGGCCAGCTGCCGCACCGAGCCGCTCGCCGAGGCACACACAAAGGGGAGAAGGGGCTTTGTGGAATGAAAGGGAATAGACACGAGAAGGAGAACGACAAATAGAAGAGGAGAGAGCAAGCGCAGCAGGGTGAGGAGGGGGAGGGGACAGACAATAGAAAAAAGGGGGCGAACAGGGAAGTCACCAACACGCACAAGCACACGTACGCACCCATTCACGGCCACAGCAAGGGAAGAAGTAAAGTGAGTAGAGGGACGAAGACAATAACAAAAAAAAAAAAAGATAAACCGAAAAGACCACACCGAATCCGCCACACCAGCGATGACGCACGACTCCGGGAGGATGAGCGTGTGCACCCGAGTCCAGCAAGCTGGAGAGGGAGGGAGATGATGGTGAGGGAAGGAGATGCAAGGCTTGCTTTTTTCGCGCTCGCACCTTTTCCTGTACAAAGGCACGCTCGTTCGATGCTCACACAACACGCCGTCTACAGCAGTGGTGCTTCAAGTGTTAACAACTTCGTGGAAAAGATATAGGTTGGCCGGGTTCGGCAGTGATGATGTTTGCCTGTGCGTGCATCTGTAAATATGGCATGGGTAGACAAAAAAGACCGCAGATTGAAAAGGCGGAGGTGTGGGCACGCGAGATATGTGAGTAAAAAGCGCGAAGGGGGGGGGACAGGCGAAAACACACGACGGCAGGGTCAATGCAAGGAAGATGCAGAGAGAGGAGAGAGGAAGACGGAGAATAGGTGCGTATAAAGGAACAGAAAAGCAATGAAGCAATAGAAAACCGGCACGGTTGCCGAGAGCACGTAGCAGGCAATATATGCATACATGTATATATAGAGAGAGAGATGTATATAGTTGCGTTCACACACTACGCAGTTTTCGTGTGGATCGCACACACCGGCGTCAGCCCGGCTGAAACAGGAGACCGGTGTTACGCTGTCCTGCCCGGTAGCACACAACGGTGGCCGGGGCAGTGCGCAATCAGGCAGGGGGGGGGGGGCATGGCAAAACCACAGGAATGAGCAAAGTTCGCGGGGCTACTTCCCGGTGAGTTTGCTGTGTCCTTTTTTTGTTGTTGTTGTTTTCCGATGTAGCGACTACGGGGAGAGGGGGGAGAGCAAACGACGGAAATCGAGCCTGGCCTCCTCAGCACCGCCCCACTCGTCGTTTAAGGGAAGAAGGGAAAGGCCGAGAAGACAAAAGGAAAGAGGAGCTGGGGAGGGAGCGTGACAATCGAGGCGGAGGCGGAGGAAGATCAGAGGGAGGGGGGGAGGGCAAATATGAAGCGCCCATCCTCCCTCTTCCTTCCTTTCCTCTTCCCCCGGTCTCGCCTCTCTATTCACTATAACGCCGTGTGATCTCAGTCCCGCGCGCACCCTCCGCCCCTCCCTCCGTCATCTCACCTTTTATTCTCATTCAGAGCCACGTGAGTGACCCAACATCCACTCTCAGGCGCTTCATGTGTATCCTTGCGCAAGTGCATGCGTCTTGCATGGCACATTCAACTCCCTCAAGCACGGGAAGGTGCCCATAGAGAGAGAAACATAATGAGAAGAGCTGCGCATGTAGAGGTAACAGCCAGCGCCTGTGCCAGAACACCAGAGAGAAACACCAACAAACGGATCCGCAACAAGGCGTGAATGAAAGCAGAATTGTGCTCACCGCAGACAACTGCCGCCATGTGACAAGTTGCAGGACTCATGCGCGCACACACGAAAGCATGCGTGCCTCACGCCACCGAAAGCAAACGTGAGCCCGAATACAAGATAGCACTAATCTCGTGTACGCCCACCCACCCACCCACTCCTGTGTCTCTCGAGCAGCCCAAGACATAAAAGAGCGAAAGAGCAACAGGTCAACGGGGACGTCGCCATGCCATTCGAGTTGCGGAAGCGCCGACAGTTGGGGGGGAGGGGGGGGGGGGCAGGGGGTATAAGCGACGGTTTGCGACGACAAGGTGGTAGGTGGAGGGGAGAGGACGGGGCACTCACTTCAACACCAGAGAGAACAGACCACAAAGAGGGAGGAGCAGAAGACTGTACGACTTCAGAGGGAGGAGTAGTGACCGGTGTCGCACACCCAGCACTTCATCGTCGTGGGTTGATGTTAGCCTTCTCGATGTAGTCGCCCAGCCTACCTGAGACGTTTGTTATCGTTGCCGCCGGAGGCCTCCATGGCAACACACCGTTATACGATGTCGGGTCGCGTGGATCAGGCTTCATGAAGGACTTCTGGAAGGCCTCTGAGCACGTCTCCAGTACCTCAAACGGCGACGCCACCGTCGGATCGCGCTGGCACTTCCACACAGCCCTGCTCTTGTGCTCCTCCATCTGGTCCTTGTCCGAAGCGCCGCTGATCACGCGGCTAAAGGTGGTCAGTAGCTGTACACACTTGCCCTTGTTGTCGATCGTCTCTTCGTTGTAGCGGCGAAGCGCGTTGAGGGCGCGGCCGAGGTCTGTCTTGATGAGGTGTTCGCGGCTCACACCCATGAACGCCGTGAGGTCCTCCGTCACTGCGAGGCTCCCTTCCATCGGCAAAGAGAGCAGGATTTCAAGCGCTGTGGTGCGCAATTCGTACGGAGCTGGATCAACGCGGTCGACGTCGTAGAGCCAGTAGCTCAGCTCCTGCAGGATGCCTGCCTCGACAAGCGGACCCACCATATACCCCTGCCGGCACCGAGCCTGCACAATGCTCTTGAGAGCAACGCGGTTGAGGGGGAAGGCGCCAGGAAGGGTGTTGCGGCCAGTGATGATGTCTTCGTCCATCTGTCGAGCCTTCGCCATCGCAGCGACCAGCTCCTTCGCAATGCCGACGAGCTCCGCCGCACTCGTCTTCCGCTGCGCTGCCTTTCTGGTCGCCTTTTCTGTTCGCATCTTGGCCTCGCGCAGGGCCGCCTTCTGCAAACGAGCCTCGATGGCAGCAGCTGCATCGGAGAGATCGACCGCCGGCACCAGTCCGAGCTCACTGTCCATCCCATCCGCGCCGTCCGCCATATTCAGGAGCATGCTCCCCTCACTGTTGTCGTCGTCGCCATCTTCCTTGGTGCCCTTCTTCGTGCGGCTCCTGCTTGCCTTCTTGTGCTTGGACGACTTCTCCTTGGCCTTCGACTTTTTAGAGCCCGTCTTCTTGCTGCTCTTGTGCTTGTCTTTCTTTCGCTTGGAAGACTTGTGCAACTTCTTCCACCGCTTGTACAGCTTCTTACCCAACTGCTTTGCCGCCGTCTTGTCGCCGATGCTCAGCAGCATGTCATCCGTATGCTCACTGTCTACGGCAGCGGCAGGCACCCCGGCGTCGCCTTCCGCGCCAGAAGAGGCGCCGCCGTCTCGAAAATCGACTGCATCCTCCGGCTTCTCCTCATCGCTGTCATCATCCTCGTCGTCGTCATCACCACTCCCATTTGCCTCAACGTCCTCGTTGTCAACCTCCTTCGCTCCCGCGATGGTGGCGCGGAGGGCGTGCTCGAAACTCCAACCATGACCGTCATGTGTGTGCGTTTCTGCGGTCAGCTGAGTATCGGCTACACACCCCATGTAGCCGCTAGACGAGACAGCATTCTCACCGTCCGCGTGAACAGGAAGCGAGGCAGGCCCCAAGCCCAGAATCAAGTTTTCCTCCTCCATATTCTGACGAGTTTTGCCAGCCGTCGAAAGGAACATGCAACACCAGCGTACAGACAAATCCCAAAACAGAGTGATACTGCCGTACACCTTCCCCCAGCAGACACGTTCACAGGGAAGGGGCACAACGTGCGCGAGAGGGAAGGAGGGAGGTGGGTCCTGCGAGCACCGTCACCACAAAAGTAAGTCGCTGTGTAATGGATCTCAGTATAGAGAGAGAGGCGCACACGTACTCTGTTGAGCTGTTCACACGCCATGTGACCGAGCACCGTGCGCGGTGCGGGTGGGTGTACACGCACACAGATGTAGAAAGACACATGCGTCGAGGGAGAGAGTGACGGGAGCCAAAGAAGGAATGAGAGAGACTCCGCAAGCGAAGCCGTGCGCGCATGTTTGGCAACATTCCCGCGTCGCCCGAATGACAATAGGGCGAAGGTGTTCATCGGTGCGTGCTACCTGTGTTCTCGAAGCGGCGACTGCCTCGGCAACCCGCTCACACAAAACGTGCACCAATCTGGCATCCATGAGGAAAGCCTTCGGTAGCGGTGGGGGGAGGGAGACCGCACATCCAAAGAAAGATAGAAGAGCGTTGCTGTACGCACACCTCCCTCCGCACAGGCACACAAACACGCGAGCCTCGACGTCTCCGTATCAGTACCGCTGGGAAGACCCTTTACTTGATATCACTTCTGAATGCGCCTGTGGGATGGGGTAGAGTGAGGGGGGGGGGGCGGGCAACAGTAGAACTGATCGCCATAGCTGGCCAAGCACACACACACACACGCGCTGGTACTCAAACACACACGGATTCACCCCTTCCGCGTGCACCGACCACGCAAACACCGCCGTCACAGCCCTCGCAGGGCCCTACTAGGGTCTACAAGTACCGCCATTGGGAACTCCGTATCCATGACCCAGTGTACTGCATGCTGCTGGGTGTGCTCGAGGAATACGTCAGCACTCTCGATGACCGACGCGGCCGATGAGATGGGGACCAGACAGGCCCACTCGGACTGCCCTGGCAATTCTGCGAGAAGTTATCAGTGCCACCGACTCGTGTGCCGACATCTTCGCCAACAATCGTCTTCATAAAGTGCACACGGTACCGCCATGCCAAGCTCCAAGGGAGGAGAAGCTCATCGGAACATGAGGTGGCGCTACTCCTTGCATCGAAAGCCGCCATGGGGCCGCTGTTGTGCGGCAGAGGGAGCCGCACAGCATCCCATTCCACGTACGCTACAGACAACTGCACGTCATGAAGGGAAACGGACGGCGCTGGTACGCACCACGTGCGTGACGTGTGCTCCACTGCAGTACCGGCCCGCGCCGCCTTCTTTTTTGGCGGATGTTCTATTTCACTGAAGTGCTCCACCGACGACGGCGCCAGGGACCGTGCGGCGTGAGAGAGGGGCACGAATGGAGCCGGATGCATGTGAGCAACACGCAGTCGCTGTACCAAGTCTGAGGCAGCAAGCACCATCGCAGGAGATGGTAGGGCACCACAACCGTCGCTTCGGCTCCGCGGAGCCCCGCCCGAGAGAGAGCTTACAGAAGCCAGGCTTCCTGGGAGCGACGAGGAGGGCGGCCCGCAAGCTCCCCCACTAGCGCCATTACCCGTTGCAACGCTCCCTCCCGCCTCGACCACCATCACTGCACACCTGAGACGACGCTGCAGAAAGCACAGCACGTAATGGAGAAGCGGGATGGTCTGACCAGACACGCGCTCGAGCAGCGCCGACGTCGACATTGGCCCCAGAAACCCGTCCACGATACACAACGGTACAACGTCCATCCCGTACCGCCTGGAGGAACGAACCGACGCCGAGGGCGACGTAGCAGCGAAAAAGGCTGACAGCAATGAGTCAGGAGGAGCGGCAGCAGCGGTGGCTGTCACCGCGCCGGCATCTGCCAAAGGCAGTGTGGAAGGAAGCACCAATTCGTCCCTCATCTTCGGCTCCCTCGACCTACTCGGCCGCTGGCCTCCGCGCGAGTCTGACGCATCACACGCATTCGAAGACGGTAAGTTTGGCGTGTCACCTGGAGTCGAAGCCACTGTCGCACCTTCCCCTAGGTTAGCTGTGGGAAACGTGTAGGTCTGGCACACAGCGTAGAAGTCCTCCATGGAAGTACAAGGCAGCACCTCTACTCGCCCGACTGCGTCCAGCACCGCTCGCCGGCGGGCACGGAGTTGGACATCCGAGCTGAGCGACTGCAACCCCGTTTCGGACAACGCGACGCAAGCAGAAGCGCATGACGAGGTAGTCTGCCCTGCACCATCCACGTGTCTGATGTTTTCGGCATAGTGCAGCGTTGCTGTCTCGGGTGGTGGCGCACGTAGTGCCTCTTGCCACTGTTGCTGCAACGCCATCCACTGCCTCTCTACAGTCACCACAAACCTTGTTAAGGAGAAAGCTTGGCTCGTAGGAGCGCTGAGGAACAGCACTCGACCACCGCGCAGCGCGTGTGCTGCAGCCACTTCGTAAGTCAAGCGCTGCTCAGCCGCTGGTGACGCCAAAGAAGAGATCAGCGCTCCCTCGCCAGTCGTGGATGCGCGCGTCGGTGACAGCGCGGCGGTGGTCACCAGGCAGAGGGAATTCATACCAAGCTCAGTGCATGTATCACCTGTGACCCCATCACCCGCGGCCACCGTAGCATCGAACGTTGTTGTTCGCGAAACGGGAGGTGGGGCTGTATCAATGCCACCATCGCGACGGCTGGAAACGCCCTGTAGAGTAAAGACGTGCGGGGGAAACAGCTGTACCGGAACTGCCTGGAGTCTCTGAACCACTGATCTGGCACTCTCTCGGTGACGGTGGCGGGGAAGGGCTGCGGTGGACATCGTGGATATCTGGGAGAGAGCTACCAAGGCCGTGCGCACGGTGTGCACAAAGAGCTTTGAAGGGGCTTCTGCTGACGTGCTTTGCGGCCCTCATGCAGGGCACGGGCAGGGCAGCTTAAGTCCCCCTTCTCTTACCCGGGTCTGTATGTGTGTGTGTGTGTGAGAGAGAGAGAGGGCGAGGTGTCGACAGTGGTGATGACATTGCCGCCTCTGCTTGCTCGTCCCCTGACGTTTTTTTTTTTTTTTTTTGGGGGGGGGGTTCTGCAGTAGAGGGTGCAGCTCCTCGTGAGTTGAGAAGTAAATGCGAGTGTGCAGCAGATGGCTCACGCACGCACAACTCCCAATGCAGAGCTCCCACACCAAGAAGCAAACACAAGGTAAAAGCCCCCCCGCCGGAAAGTTCAGAGGAATCGCATGCATATTTCACACGACGAATCAAGTGTACACGCATGTGCGCAACTGCGACGCTCCTCACCAGAGGGTCACCCCTCTGCTCCTCGTGCAACCGTGCGCCCGAGCGACTGCTAAGCAGAGAGAGAGACCAAAAGGGAGAAGCGTCGCTAGGAAGCGCACCGACAGCTTCCGTCGTCTGGCGTACCCGCGGTGCAGTCCGTAGACTCCGGCATGCCCGAGCTCGCATGCACATGTCTGAGCCCTACAACTCGCTCATTTGTGTGCGGTGGACAATAGAGTGCCCAGTGTCATGAGCGAGGAAAGAAGTCGGCGCTCTCACGCGTCTTCTCTCTGGCCCGAAGAAGGGCAAGCGGAGCGAATAGTTAGACGAAGGGACGATTGAATGTCACCCCCCATACACGCACGTACACGCGCCTCTATGCGGGGAAATCTGCACAGCAGTTGAGATTCATGTCAAAAAAAAAAAGCAGTACCGTCGTGTCTGTGCCGCATCGTGGGCTCAGCGCAGCTTTGTTCAAAGAGGCCCGTCCGTCTTGAGAAACAACTCGACCATGTCCTCAACGCTTGGGAAGTAGTCCGATTCGTTGTCGTCGTGCTCGGGCTTCCCAGCTGACACGCCCGCCGTCGCTGCCTCTTCGTTCCTGTGTGGGCCAACATACCAGTCAGGAAAAGGTTCACCAACGCTGCTGGTTCCATCACTGCCTCTCGCCGTGGTGGCAGCCCCAGCGGCCTGGAGACGCAGATGACGGCGCAGTTCACGTACCTCTGCAATGCAGACGTCCTCGTAGAACGCCCGTGCGCACACGAGAATCTGGTCAAGGCTTATCTCACTGTTCAGCCCGTTCACGAACTGCAAGAGTGTCTCGTACGCATGTACGTGCGTTACGATCTGTGCAGCGAGTGCACTGAGCAACGCTACCGTGACGACGACTTCGTACGATTTAGTGTATGGGCAAGCGAAGAGTACATCCCAGAAGCGCATCGTGTCCTCGATACTCGGCAAATCTCGCTTAAAGCAGACTAGTATCCAGCGGAAGCAGAAGGACATGTCATCTGCCATGCAGTTACGCGTGAGATGTGTGTACAAGCCCGGATTGAAATGCCGCGTCAGCACCTGCACTTGGTACAACTTGCGCTGCAGACCTTTCACCGTCGCATACGGCGCCCCTGCTGTGCGCGCCTCAATGAGAAAGTTCTCCGACATGTGCTCACTCAGTATCTTGCGGAAGCACATGAAGATAGCGGCCTCCGATTCCAGCGAGAGACGTGATGGCGAGGGTAGCGAAGGCAACGCAGCAAGCAGCACCACCGCCGCCACATCACTCATGCCCTGGCTGTATCCAAAATCCATGTCCAGCATCACATGCGCTAGCAAGACCTCCTGCAGCACGCGGAGTCTGTCAGATTCGTCCTCGCGAAAGGCCGCGTGAGTCCTGTCGGTTCTCTGAACATCCTTCACAATGGATTGTTTGGCATAACGGTACGCTGCAAAGTGCGCCTCCTGCTCAGGCAGCCACGATTTCCACTGTGAGGTCAAACGCGTGTAGAGCACCTCGTCGTTTCTGAGCACCTCCGCTTGCTCGGCCTCCGTCGAGCCTACCGCGTAGGCTCCAAGCAAGTAGCACCAGACCTCGAAGCGGATGTTGCTGTCTGACAGCCCTCCTCGCTCGTATATGGACTGACGGAAGGCATGCCAGCGGTCTAAGTTCAGCCTCTTTGTCTGTGGAAGCACAGCTGTCGAAGCCGCACTGTCTGTGGTGGGGCCCTCAGCTGTGTCCCCGTGCTGACATGGACGACGCTGCGGATCCCAAGGAACGTCGAAGACGCGCTCCCAATCAGCCCCGGTGACCGGCGATGGTGCGCGGATTCCGTCGGTCAGTGGGAGGACCGGGCGTGGAGGTGAGTAGCAGGCACCGAGCCGTATCGCCGTCATCTCCTCTGTGAGATCCTCAAAAGAGGAGTTACTGGAATGACCGTGCATTTCTTCCGGCGAGTCCGTCGTCGACGCCCATGCGTGTGTGCGGTCGCTGGCCCTTTCCTCTCCCCCACCACGACGATCATCGGGGTGGTCTGCCTCCTGCTGGAGCGTCGTCAACAGGGACAGCCACTGCGGCGCAATCGCGCCCATGGCCTCGTCGCGCAAGTTGGCAGTGTAGTGCGAAAGCAAGTCGCTGACGCCGCGGGCGCCACTGCGGATGAGCGCACGGGTGGAAAGCCGCTTGCGCCAGCCGTGGGACTTGCCCTCTGCCGGCTGCGTCTGCGGGACGCCAGCGCTGCAGGTGCCTCTCTCCCCTGCTGATAGCAAATGTCCTAGGTGCGCACTGCCTAATGGGTGCACAGGGTGCGACGTCGGCAGTTCAGAAGGAGTCACAGCACCCTGGAGTTGCGGCGGCGACAAGTTGCTGCTTCCATCGGCACCCGCAGCTCCGTGTGCACCACCCAGTACGAGCAGAGACAGGTTATTGCGGCCGCCACGGCACGCGTAGAGGAGCCCAGGCGAGCGATGCCGCAGTGCTGCCATACACCGCGTGATGCCGCCTTTGTGAAACACAAAGGAAAATGTGTTCGGTGCAGGGCCGCGCGATGTGAGGGCAGCAGCGCCACCACCAGTCTCCCACGGTGACGCAAGAGCGCGCCCTGGTGGGCTACAGTCAAAACAGACAAGCACATCTGCCGTACAGTTCGTCGCGTAGGCCGTCGCACCGGACTTCAGTTGTAGCGTGAGCAGCTGCACGCGACGATCTCGTGGTGTCAACATGTCGGTGTCGTGACTCTCCGCCTCATGGATATCGCGCACAGCAAAGCAGAGGCACCGCGGCAGCTCTGCGCTGCTTTTCCCGGCAATGCCTTCCGTGCGTTCCGCAGTTACGACTGCAGCAGCAGACGCTTTCTCAGGAGTAACAACAGTCGACGTCACCTGCAGCGAATCACGATGGAGCCGAGGCGTGGCGATTTCTGACGAACCAAACGTGCATGCTGCATCCCTCGCTGGCTCCCTGTCCGTGCTATCGGCCCCTTTTGTGGTCGCAACCTCAGCGGCCACCCACAGCACAACGGTGACCGTATCACTCTTTCTCTGCACAGCAGGTGAGGCAGAAACTGAGACGCGTGGTTGACTTTGTGACGACTGCGTGGGAGTGGAACTCGCATTCACCTCCCTGCAACCCATCTTTGTTCCTTTCAGGACGTTCCCCGAGCCCGTCCCAGCAGTCTCCTCCTCCTGCGCAGATGTCGTCAACTTCACAGCGCACTGCCTTGTTGCAGACAACAACTGTGGTAGCTGAATGCCACCATCTGCGCCAACCGAGCCTGCACCTAGATCTAAGGTGGGCACGTTCCCATCACGGTTGCTAGGCTTTTCCGACTTCTCGCACATCTTTCCCGCATAGTATGTGTGGTCGACGGTGTTTGTGGCAGCGACCCTAGCGGTCGTTGACAACGCCCGCACTGCACTTTCTCCTTCTCTGCCGTTTCCAGCGTTTACAAAGCTGGGATTTTCTGAGGCGCAGAAAACTGGAGCTTCGTCAGCGAAGGCGAGCTGACGCTGCGACGGCGCCGAGGCGGCGGTGACGGCGGAAATGGAGTCCCACATGTCCTCCGGGAGCTCGCATACGTACATGGTACCATGCCCTTGAGTTGGAAGCGACGCTTGCGGCGGTGCCAAAGCCCGGGGGAGCTGCAACACCTGCAGGGATGGCGTGCGCACAACCGCTGTAGCGATCGGAATGGTGTGGGTGACGCCGCCACCATCACCACGGTCCTTGTCCACCTCCGGAACGACGACGGAGCCCCGAGGTACATGCCTCGACGAGAGGGCGGTGCCGCTCGCTGTCTCCACCAATGAAATCTGCTCGAAAACTTCGTAGTGGCTATGCGGCTGGTTAAGAAGCTGCAATAAATCTTGGGGAGAAAGCGGCATGGCTGAGCAATAGCACGCAGGAGAATAAGGCAACAGAAGAAGGTGTCGTAATATGTGCACGATGCTACGCTGGTGTGTATGAAAGATACAGTAGGCGTGTTCACCGCGTCTCACTCTCCTGGAAGCAGTGATGCGGGAGGAGCACACGATAAACCCTCATACAAGAAACGACCCCGAAAACAGAGGGCAAGACGTCGATGGGGAGAAGGGGCGCGGCGCACGGCAAGGCGGAGCCCGTAAAACGACGCGAAAGCCAAGGAGAGGCGCACGTCCTGGCAAATAATGAAGCGGAGGCTCTGATATAAAGAAAGGGCGCATAGATTGTAAAGCGACTGAGAGACGTACAACGCTACGTGCCCGATTGGGCCAAGCGCGAGACAACCGGCACGTAAGGCAGCCGTGTGTGTGTGTGTGTGTGTGTGTGAGCTTACGGGTTTGGGTCTGTGGTCAGGACGCACTTCAGTGATGCGTGCAGCGTCACCACCACAAAAAACGAAAGCGCAGAGCAAAGTGAGGCAACCGCACGAGAGAGAGAGAAGGGTATGAGGCCGTCGTGTCTACGGGCGCACGACTCTGTGGCACAGATGCTTGCATGAGCACGTGCGTATGCGTCGTGGCCGCTTCGACTTCGTTTGTCTGCCGGTTGCGCCAACACCGCCACCTCTTCCCCGCTTCGCTTTTTCTTTCTCGCTGCACGCGTAGCAAGAGAAGGGCCGTCGAGCGTGGAGTGAAAAATCGGAAGATGTCGTGATGGAGACGTTTATGAGTCGTGTGTGAGATAGGCGTTGGCTCTGCGAGTGACGCACGTGGCCCAGCGGAGAAGCAACCAGGCAGATATACACATAGATGAGAGAAAGTCGAGATTGACAAGAGTCGCGTAACCAAGGAAGAAGAGGAAGATCGGAACGAAGCACAGACAAGCATGTACTCACACACAGCACATACACATCGAAACAGAGTCCTCGAGCGTTGCGACGCATGTGATAGGAACGAATTATGGCAGCTCCGACAGCGGAGAAACAACGAAGGTGCCATCAATCGTCCACAGGGACGTCACTATGGCTTCGATCGGTCTCATCGCAGCTAACCTTCATCTGCCCACCCACCCGCGCAATACACCACGACAGACACGCGCACCAGAAAAGGTGCGATAAAAGCTCTCTCGTTTCGCTTTTCTTTTTCTTTCTCCTCGCCTATACCCTAGCGCCGTGTTGCGCATGCGCAGGGAAAAGATAAGCGTGGCTCCTACAGGTACCTTAGCCACAACACACACGTGAGCATGCTCAGTCGCAGCGATACAGGAGATGGACACCGAGCTGCGTCTCCACCGGCGCGCTCACCTCGCCGCGGCGCAGCCTAAACGCTGCCTCGTCAATCTCGTCCGCAAAGGTGCCTTTCGCAACCACTCCTAGATCGCCGCGCTTCTTTTTCGAGGACACTTCACAGTACTCACTGACGGTGGCCACAAATTCCTCGGGAGTCCACGGGGAGAAACCAAGCGCCGGAGCCACTGGCACTCGCCGCTGATGGTCAGCCAGGATGCAACGCGCCATGTCAAGAGCATCGGCGCGGGAGCGGGTGATGATCTCACCCTTGTTACGCCCGCGCGAAACAGGGTTTTCAACGTCCTTGTGCTTGATAACGAGTTGGAAGAGGTGAATGGGGGCACACTCCTCCGCTACAGAGGCGGTCACAGCTTCTGTTCGCGATTCCCCCGTTGTATCGACAGCTGTACGCGCTACGATGGTCGCCGCTGGCCCAGCTATCTGTACAGCATCACTGGCGACGGCACCGTGGGCGCTGGAAGTAGCAGCCTCTACAATCGCGGCGGATGTTGGTGGCTTGCGCGCCACGAGTCCTTCAGATTCCGGGGACACCACTTCGGTTGCACTAGTCACCAAAGTAGCCGTGTTACTTGGCGCTGTTGCCGGAGAGGTGCCAGTGCCGGCAACAGCAGCCGAGGGCAACACCTGGCCTGCTTCACTAAGTTCAGTGCCCGCCGACGCCAACCCCGACTCGGTGCGCTCCGCCGCAGTACCCTCGCCACCTTCTTCGCGAAGGCGCTTCAGCTGCGGCGGCGCCCCTAAGCGGAGCTCGTAGGTACGCGTGCTGTATCCAAATTGCATTACCGACCCGATCGCGATAGGGATGGGCTTGCGCGGCTCCACACGCTTCCCTTCCAGCCGCACTCCGTTGGTGGAACCGAGGTCGAGCAGCACAAAACAGGCGTGCTCCTTGTTGAAGATAAGCGCGGCGTGAACGGAGCTGATGGAAGGGTGCTCCAGCACGTAGTCACACACAGGGTTCTTGCCAAACAGGTAATATGGAAACCTCTGCAAGCCAAGGGCGGGATATGGCACCTTGCCTCGCACACAGTGAAGATGAAAAGGCCGAGACGGCAGACCCGCCCATGCAGGGCAACGAAAAATCGAGGCTTGCTTGTTCAGCTTGACCGGGTCTGTCGCGGCGATGATGTGTGGCGGCAGTGACTGGGCAGACTCGTGCAAGGGGACCGCAACAGCAGGGGGGCCCTTCTCGGCATCGACAGAGACGGTCTCCGCCGCCCGTGCCAGCTTCGCCACGTGTGCCTGGAAGCTGCTCATCGTCGCCTCAAGCCGCTACAAGTACTGACGATGAGTACCTAAACAAGAAGGGAGAGCAAAAGAAGAAGTGCAGGCACGCTTGTACACACCGATGTGAACATTTCACGAGTACGTTGCGCGACGTTTCTCAGTTTTGAATCGTTTGCCCTCCTCCTCCTCCTCCTCCTCACCCCGCACGTCGTTATCGCTACAGCCGCACTCACAGCCCACCACAACACGGTGGCCCACACGTGCGTGAGGACAGCGTGAGAGCGCGGCAGGCTTGGAGGACTGGGGAGAAGGTAAAAAGGTAAAAGAAACGAGAAACCAACCTTTCCCCCCGCAGGCACTGTACCGCTGTAAGAAAAGGCTGGGTTCTACAGTGTTCCATCTGAGTGCGCTTCGGTGGCGGCCCAGAACATACGGAGAGCAAGGTAGCGACGCTGATGCGGAGCTGTTGTTGTTTGCAGACCACACGAGGCGGAAAGAGAGGCCGACCCTCTGACTTATGAGAGAACAAAATAAAACGTCTGTGAAATCTGCCGAGAGTGTGGGGCGCTGTGAGGACGCGCACGGGTAAACATGCGCTCCAGTCATGACAATGCCCTTGGCTCACACAAACTCATACAGCACTCTTACCGTTCCATTTGATAACGTTTTCTTTATGCGCCAACGAGCTGTTCTGCCGCGGGTTCCATCCTCGATGAGGGTTGCGCAGGTCTCGCATGACCTTCGGCCGCATGGAGAAGGGGTGCGGCGTGCGCTTATGGTTCGCGAACACCATCTCACCGCCGCGGCCGAAGAAGTCCCATCCACTCGCGTGATCGTGCAAGCCTTTTGGAATCGGCCTCGGATCCCTCTCAGCGTCGGCGTGGCTGCCCGTGAAGGCCTCACGGCGACGCTCTTGCAAACGGACATAGTCGCGACGCATCGCATCATCCGCGAGAGAGGTGAGCGTGGCAGCCCTCGATCGTCGTCCTGGCCTGGTAGGAACCTTGAGGGGGTCCCCGCTAAGAGCAGAGGCAGCAGTAGGGATACGCCACTTCATGTCAAGTAGGGATAGTGCTGTTGTGCTCTTGGTGTTGGCACACTTGCTGGACTGCAAGGTATCGACACCGCTCTGGTGTGGTACAGCGCCCTGCAACTTCATCGTGGCAGCAGTGGAGGACCCCGTGGCTGAGTGCGAGTTGTTCTGCAGCACCACGCGGCCTTCGAACACAGCACAGCTACTCAGCGTGTTGTCTTCGCCTTCGGTGGCAAAGCGGCGCACCACCTCAGGCGGAAACAAGTGAGGCATCTGCCGCACCATTTGGCATCGTCGTGCCGACGAGGAACACAAGGCAAACGCCGCATACCCGAGCGCCGCCAGCTCTGCCTTTAGAGACTGATGTTCTGGCGACACGTACGCGGGTACCTTACGCTGCGAAGCGGTGACCATCATCGGCGTGTGGACAAGAAGGTCGAAGACGCGCTCGCTTTGTCCCACCTGCAGCAGTGCCGGTCCCACGGCGGCCATCACGAAGTCGGTGAGGACCATGTCATCTCGAAGAAGGAGAAGGTCATCAAGGAGGCGAACAACGGTGACGGGGACGGCAGATGCCCGCAGCTGCAGCTCGTATTCCTCACTGACGGTGTGGCATTGCTGCGGCAGCTGCTCACGATCGTGCCCTTTGGCTGCCGTCTTAGTTGCTGATGTGGGTGCCAATTTCTTTGTTCGTACCAGCAGCGGTGTCGCAGCGATAGGAAAAGCCGCGAACAGGATGTTCAGCGTGGTCGCATCGAGCTGAAGATCTGGTGCTGCGAAGGGGATCTCGCCGTCCGCAGGTGCAGCACATGGGTCATCCCTACTGCCCATGGAAGAGGACAGCGATTGGAGGTCAGCGAGGGTAGCCGAGACATACAAGACGGAGGGCCTTTTCAGAAAGAGGTGGCAGAATGCGGAAAGAGCTTCCTTCCAGCGCTGGTGAGACGCGAAGAGGTTCAGCAACTCGTGCACGTCCTCCAGCGGCGGGTGGCGCGGGGGACGGTAAAGGCTCTCATTACGGCAGTCGTCCGCGGCATCCCTGTCACCGCAAGATTTTGCTTCCAGCACACGGCCATACAGGTGATCCCAGCAGCACAACGCATCACAAAGCTGCGAGTGCGAGCCCGACTCACTGCCGCCCCGGCAGAGGGAGCGAAAGAGCTGGCGCAGCGCCTCATGGCTGAGCGTTTGGAGCATTGGCAATGCTGGGGGCGTGGCTGGAGAGCCCGACGCTGCCTGCTGGCCTTCCGTGCTGCTAGTACCCATCGAAGACGCAAATAGAGGTGCACTACCAGGAAACGCGGCCAGTTTCTTCGAGCTGCCCGTGTCGTGGAAGAGGGATCCTATCGTCACACGAGACGGAAAGCCGCTGGTGGTGGCGTGAAGGTGATCGTCAGCAGCGTGCACACCGGTTGACGGCATACTAGCATCGCCCGCAAAACTTTGAGCGCGCTTCCAATCGCCTTGTCGAGCGGCCGCCTCGGCCAGCCATCGTCGAGCGTCGGCATCCTCGATGCGGCTGCGGTGGTGCAGTGATGGCGGTGTGCCGTCCGCATCTTTCTTGGTTCCATCCACCTTCAAGTAGGTCTCGTACAAGTTGGTCGCCTCCTCCAGATGGGCGTGCCGGCACAAGACGGGCAGCAGCAAAGTCGCCATATGCTGCATCGTCGCGGATGAGAAGCGGAAGCGGCGCGTAGCTCGATGGAATGTGTCGAGGGCGCTGCTCGGTTGGTCAAGAGCGCAGTACGACCACACAAGGGTAACCCACAGGGAGCGGTTGGCCGGAATCTCACCAGCGTAGGCCCTGTCGCGCAACGCGTCCACAGCTGGCAGTATGTCGGCTGCCCCTTCACTCTGTACTGACTTCTCAGCGAGTGTGCTGGGCGGCCGCTTGCTGTCGCCGTCAGAGACCCGGGCTTCGGAAGGGTCGAGGCCCCCACATGACTGCATCGGACACGCAGGCGTGAAGGAAGAGGACGGGCGCGTGCTGCGCTCAGCGTAGCCGGAGTGGTGCTCCACCATATCCCTCAGCACCATTTTGAAGTGCTCTGGGGTGCGACCGAGACGTGCGTAGCCGGCATTCAGTACCTCAAGAGCGCGGGTCCAGTTATGGCTGTCTAGTGGCAGAACGAGACGTCGGTCGATTGCCTTGCGACTGTATGCGGCGCGCATGTCGGCGCGATTACGGAATCGCGAAGCTGCCGCCGTCCATGCAGACGGCTTCCAAAACTGTGTTGCATAGCTGCCATGACGGCCGGACACCTGAATGGACGACATGGCCTGCTGCACCACCTGTGAGGTGCTGAAAGGGCGTGGATGAGGAAACGGGAAGAGGCACACGTAGTCAAGTCAGCGGCCCGCGCAGCGTTGTCGCTACACCAAAAGGAGAGACGAAAGCACAATGAAAAGGGCGAGAGAGCAGTGTGGGGCGACGTGAGGGGAAGATGTGAGGGGCGATCAAGTGTATGGTCCTCCCCCCTGTGCATCACATAGCCAAGTCCAGTTGATGCGCCCCACGTTTCGGACGTGGCCACCCAATAACCAAAGGGGGAAAGAGGGAAATATCGATGAAAAGACAACCAGGACGAGAGAGTAGCACACCACATTGAAGCGAAGCGCACCTCTTCGCAGCAGCACGCTTCGCTGCGATTGTTTTGTTTGCGCCTCGTCCGCGGATGTGCAGAAAAGCAGGCGTCCCCCCCCTCCCCTCACCTGCGGGGCGCACGCACGCTCCCGGGACTGCCCTCCACTACAACTGAATCTTTCATGTCAAGTCCCTATCAGCAGCAGTCTTTCTTGTTCTCGGGTGTCTCTGTGCACATCTCGCCAGATCACCACGTGCGCATCCACGCAGCCCTTACACACGGTCAGCGCGCAAAGGCATGATGAGACGCGTGCTCATGTCAGCCACACACACACACATACACATACACAGATACACGGATACACAGGCCCCTCCCTCTCCCACGCCGGTTCACTGCCACTCCGCCTCCGAAAAGTGGGGACCAACCGAACCACACACAGAGAAGAACTCTAGCAACGCTATGAAGGAAATAAGTAAGGAACGGCAGTACGTTGGCTTCTCCTTCTCAGCCATCGTGGATCGTTCAGTGTGAGCACGACCACGGACGCATCGCACCGTCGCTGCCATCATCACTCTTCCCCTTCCGCCGTCAGCTGAGACACTTGCGTGGTCAGTTGTGGTAAAGAGGCTTGTGCGGCGGCTGCGCCAAGCGGGCCCGGTTCAGCGCAGCTTCCAGTGACCTCCTTGTTAGCCCCGCCTTCTCCACCTTCTTCTGGGTCTTAGACGTTTTCATGGCGATCTCGAAGAGAAGCTCATGCTCGTGGAAGCATTGCCGCATCTCCTCCATGAGCGCAATATTGACCCTGTGAAGGCGCAGCACCAATCCCTGAACGCGCTTTAATTTGACGTCAACGATCACGTCCCTATGCGCATCCTTCGCAACAAGCTGCTTCTCGAGCAAGTGAATGCGACTGCGAAGATCATTGACGGTCTCGCTAGCTCCGCTTCCGTCATCACCTCCTCGGTCCCTCATCACAGCGATGTTTGTGAGGTCCCGCACAGCCGCCATCACCTGAGTATCGCGCACCGTAGCAGCTGAATCTTTGATCTCCAGTGCCTTTCCCTGTGTCGCCTGAGCTGCAGCGCTCAGCAGACGCCACAAGTACGAGTTAATGAGGCTTCCACGGTCCTTGGCGTCTTCAAGCTCGTCTTCGAGAGTATTGTTGTCCTCGGATAGACGAGTCACGCGCTGCATCAGCTCCGCCCTCTCTCGGTCCGCCTTGTCCTTCAGCTGGTTGTATGAGTACTGCAGACTTTGATGCGCAACGTGCAACGTGGCGAGTTCTGCGAGGTGGTCTTCGCCGCGGTGCTTCTCCAGCAGCTGCGTCTGATTCTGCTGAAGCTGGGAACGCAAAAGCGTAACCTCCTGTTGCAGGGCCCCGTGTTCTTCCTCGGCAGCGCACATGAGCTCCTCCGCTTCGCTGTTACGCCGAGTCAGCGCCTTTATCCTCTCCGCCTGGGCCTTGTTCTCCGCCTCCAGTTCACGACACAGGCCGTCTAGCTCATTGAGAGATGTCCGCGTCGCTTCCAGAGTTGCCTCACGCTCCTTCAAGAGATGCCGAGTGGACTCCAGTGACTGCCGTAAAGAGCTCAGCTCGGCTGCGGCGCCTGCGCCAGCGTTCGGCAATGCCGTACTCCCATCATCACGATCCCCACCCTCGCGCGACAGCCCTATCTGTATTTTGAGCTCGCGAATCTCTTCCTGCAGTGCATCATTCTGTGCGGTGAGTTGTGCAATGATCATGGCTTGTTGCTGCCGCTGATTCATCAACAGAGGTGGGCCAGAAGCCGCGGACGTGATCTCCCGAAGTGGCGAGCACGTCTGCTCCATATGGGACAGCTGCACCTCATACTTTTGTATCTTCAGCTTCTTACTCCACAAGTAAAGCGTCTGGGCGATGAGGAGTTTCCTTGTGTGTCGCAGTGCCGCCTCCAGTTCTCGCAGGCGCGTCTGCACGTTCGCCACCTCGTTCACGCAGACCTTGTTCTTGATACGCTTGGCACGAGAGGCAAATTTCAGGGTGCTGCGCGACTCGTCAACGCTCTCGATGGTGGGGGTGATACAGCATAGCACTACAGTGAACGAGTTACCTCCGATGGCGGTCTTCAGCAAGTGGGTGAGCCGCGAATCCCGATAGGGAATAAAAGACGTGACACCGCCACTGTGCGGATGACTTGCTTCACTTGCCAAGCGATCGATCACGGTAGCTAGGGTTGTGAGAGATTTATTGATGTGTCCACCCTCGATCATGCGCAGCCCCGTCGCACCCGTCTTCGCCACCCGCTCCGACCCCGCCAAGTCGACCATATTCAGCGTTGAGATGATTTTCTTCTTGTGCTTTGCAGACTTCTCCCCGGCCCTTGTGCCGGCACAGTGCGCCATTCTACAACTCATGTTGCTCGCTCCGCTCCGCCCAGTCTGCGTGAACGAGGCGCGTCCGTCGTCCTCGTCGTCGTCTTCTTGTGTAGAACTGTCGTCATCCTCGTCTTCTTCCACGTCTACATCAGAAAGAGCGTCCTCGATGTAGTGTGAGCGCTCCACCGTGATGCGTATTACGCAATGCGAGCGGCTGGAGTGTTCGTTCATCGCCGTTGCCGCCGACACCCGCGACGCTGCGTGAAGGTAGATGATGCTGGTACACTCCTGCTCCGACGCGACCTGCACACGAAGGGCATTGTGCACGTACACACCGTGTGCATTCTCACGAATGCTGAGCACAGGTGGCGATGCCGGGAGAGGAGCTGTGGTCAACGACGACGACGCAGACGGCCATCCGCGAGTAGAGGTGGCGAATGATGCACCGTTGATGCCGCTACTGCCGGCGTCTCCGCCTCGTAGTAGATCGCGCAGCTGCTCGTTATAGATCTCCAACACGGAGACAAACACTTCCGTGTGCATGTAAGGTTTCTGTTTCTGCTCCGCAGCAAGAGCCTCGAAAAGGTCGTGGACGGCAAGGCGGATCAACCCAGACGAGCGGGCCGCAGTGTCGCCGAACATGGTGTAGGACTTGCCACTTCCAGTTTGGCCGTAGGCAAACACAGTGCCATTATACCCTTGAGCCACTCGCGCCACGATATTGCTGCGCACCGTCTGCTCGTACACCTCTGTGGTGGTCGCAGCAGTGTCGTAGACACGATCAAACGTGAACGCGCAATCTGGCTGGGCGATCTCCGTGAGGGATGTCTCGTCGACACACCACGCAGACTTTGACGCGTGAATATCGCCACGAATGGGACGGACACGGACGGCCACCTCAATCGAGCGCGCTGTCTGCTTCTGCGTCATCGCGCAATCGACACCACCAGAAAAGCAAATGTCACGACGACGTATGTGCGTCTAGCAAAGTGTCGTTGGAAGCCACACTGAACAGCGGGAAGAGAAGAGGGGGGAGGAGGACGACGAGGCTGCAAGTACGCTTGCTCTTGCCCCCTACCGTCCCCTTGTCTTCCCTCTCCCTCTAATGAGCTACCGCCCTCTCTATATTCTCACAACTTAAACGCTGCTGTTTACACATAGATAGCGATATGCAGCTCCGAGATCCCTTGAAGGACGCCGCCACGTTCCAGGTGGCGTACGGGCCTGTGGGGAGTGTGGGCCCCTCTCTAGAAGATAGGTTACACGACGTAGTGTCGCCTCCTTGCGCCCGTTTTCGTATGGGGTATGAACCCGAATCTAATGGGAAGGCGGAGGAGGGAGAGCACGTGCGCTGCGCTCAAAAGGCTGCGCTTCGTCCCTGCCCTGCACACCCCGTTCCTTGAATGCGCGAAAGCACGCACGCTCACGCACACACGCGCGGAGAGACGACAAGGTCAGTAGAGAAAAACAGCGCCTGTTTTCTTTGAGTCTTGCTGGTTGAAGAAGCAGCGGCGGCGCATTCGGGCACTCTAGAAAGAGGGCGCCGGTGACGAGGGTGCCGTACCCAGGCAGCGTCGCAAAACCTGCAGCGGCAAATGAAAGAGTGGGGGGTGGGGGGGGGGGGGGGGTGTCCCAGGCTGTGACCATGGCGAAAGGGAAGAAGGGGCGTCAACGCCGGAGGAGAAGAAAACACACAAGCGGAAGTACAAGAGGAAAAGGAGTGACCACCGGTCCCTCACACAACCTTGCTGCGTCGTACCACAGACACACACACACACACACACACACACACACAGGCCATCGCAGCCCCTCTGGAAGCGCTTCCATGCTGCCTCTGCGTGGCACCTGATCGACTCCGCCACACCCACAGAGACACATGCGCGCATGTTTGTGTACACACAACTTCATGTTGAAAGAAAAGGGGTACGCATAACACGAAAAGAGAAAACGAGAGGAAGACTGGCACGAGAAGCAGAGCAAAACGGCTGCTCTTACTTGCATCCCCACCATAGCCTGCCAATTCTACGGCCGTGGCCGGTCCCCGACCACGATCGGCATCGAGTGCGATAATCATCGCTTCATCCCTTGCAGCCCTCGGTCACCTGCCGTTGTCGTCTCGTTGTTGTTGTTGTCCATCATGAGAGCACACCAATGAAAAAGAGGCGCGTAGAAGAGGGGGTGCGGAGGAGAAGCGAGAGGGCTACGAAGATCGAAAAGTAAATGGTTGCCTTCTCCCTCCCTCCCTCCCTCCCCACGGCACACGCACACACACAGACACAGACACAGACACAGACAGACTACCGCTCCTACATCTTCCGCTCCCCTGTCCCGCCACCGGCATCATCGTTGTGTGCTGCTCTCTTGTTGCGGCTGGGCAGCGAACGTCGTCGTGCCGGCATCGCACGTGCCATCATATCCTCGTACAAGCACACGCACGCATTCATACATATGAGCAGCCACGTCTCTCTTCATCGCCGCAGGGCATCCGCCCGACGACGTTTAATTGTACACCATGTACTTGGCTGTGGCACTGAACTTGTGCTGGCCTTTCACGACCTTGTTCACCGAGTCTAAGAAATCCTTCTCGGTAATCGTCTTGCGACGGGCGCGGATAGCGAACATGCCAGCCTCCGTGCAAACGGAACGCAGATCTGCCCCGGTGGTGTTCGGGCACAGCCTGGCAATCAACTCGAACCGCACATCTTTTTCGCACGAGAGCGAGCGCGAGTGGATACGGAGGATGTTCGTACGCCCCTCCAAGTCCGGAAGACCAATCTCGAGCTTGCGATCCATGCGCCCCGGCCGAGTCAGGGCGGGGTCTAGCGTGTCGGGTCGGTTGGTGGCCATGATTACCTTGATGTTTCCGCGTGAGTCGAAGCCGTCCATCTGATTCACCATCTCCAGCATGGTGCGCTGAATCTCGTCATCGCCGTCGCCGCTGCCACGGCTGCCGCCGACGGCGTCCACCTCGTCGAAGAAAATAATGCACGCCTTCTTTGTGCGCGCCAGCTGAAAGATCTCACGAATCATGCGAGCGCCCTCGCCGATGTACCGCTGCACTAGTTCGGAGCCGATGACACGAATGAATGTGGCATCTGTGCGGTTTGCCACGGCCTTGGCCAGCAGCGTCTTGCCGGTGCCGGGAGGTCCATAGAGCAGGACACCTTTCGGAGGATCAATACCAAGCTGGGTGTACTTCTCGGGGTGCGTTATGGGCAGCTCCACCACCTCACGAATACGCTCAATCTGCTCCTTGACACCGCCAACGTCTGCGTAGGTCACATCCGGCTTGTCCTCTACCTGCATCATCGACACGGATCGGTCGATGCGTGGCGGTAGTGGGATCTCGATCTGGATCTTGCTGTAGCCCATCACAATGCCAACACGCATGGACTCCTCGATGTCTTCCGGTGCGACACGCTCGCCAATGGTAACAACGTACTTTGCATGGTCTCGGATACTGATCACGTACCGGGCATCATCTTGACCCTTGTTGAGGATGCGCTCGCAGCGGCCAACGTGAAGCGGGTTTTCGCGCTCCAGCACCTTCTGATCACTGTTCAGGTCCCATTGCACAGCCGGCGCGAGGCCCATCTCACTCTCCTTCATGCCACCCATTTTGTTCAGCTCCTCCACATGTGACTTCACAAACTCCTCGAGCTCCTTGATGCTCGCATGGTAGGGGCCGGAGCCGTATAGATTCAGAAGCGCAATATCATCCTTGTCCAGAGGGATGATCTCCTTCTCCTCCTTGTCGTCGTCCTTCACGCGGACCGTGTTCTTGGTCTGGCAGGCGCCCTTCTCATTCGACATGGCGCCAGTTTTGCTTCTACAGGAAAGCAATGAATGTCACCTTGAGGGTCGAGGCAGGTGCACGCTGCGCGTCTGTTGTACAGTGTCCTTTGTGCCGTCTGTACCTTTATTTCTGGGTCTGGGGCGCTGTCTCTCCGTCTTGCTCATGCATGTCCCAGTGGCACGGAGGATGCTTCGCCTTCCTTGATTGCCTGCGCTACTGAATCGGTGCGTTTCTCTTGCGCAACGCTGCTGCTGCTGTTTCGGCAAGGGTGGCGGTGGCGGCACCACTGCGGTCGATCAAGTGCGAGGAAATAAGTGAGGGCGAGCAGAAGAGAGAAAGAAGAGCGATCGGTCAACGCAGACGTTCTTCCCGATGATGAAGACTAAAGCAACTGCCATGCGCACACTCGTGAACAGTCCTCGCCAACGGGAGCGCGCCAATGCACACAGGCGGAGCAGAATGCGGGCAGAGGGAAAAAAAAAAGAAGAAGCGGAGACAGAGGGCGAGAGCAGCAGGCAGAGTGAGGCAGTGGAAGAGAACGCGCCCTATCTCGAAAAGCGTTTGCACAAGATGGGGAGCTCACGGTGAGACACCTGGCCCCGGCAGCGCAAACAAGTCGACGGGCAGTGGCACACAACACGAGTAGTCAGCGAACAGGTGGTACAATGCTTGCCTTGTGAGGCCGTGCATGCGCACGGCTGCTGTCTGGCAAGGTGAGTAGTGTTCCGTATAGACACACCACTACGCATGGATCAGTAAGTGTGTGGGTGTGTCAGACCGGGTCGTTAATGGCAACCAGTACGACGTTTAAGAGAAACGCCAAAGCCAGCACGCGCAAGATCGGCAAGCAAGAAGACAGAGGTGTCCGAAAATGGGGTGGCTATGGTGTCTGCTGGCGCACATGATACACAAACATCTGCTGACCGCGCGCAGCTATCACTGATTGCACGCCACACCTCACCGAACACCTTCCCACACACACACACAGGCATGCACCTCGGCACCTTTAAGCCTCCTTCGGTATCGAGTCCACAACTCACACAAGCTCCAGCTTCGCCCTCTCGCCCACCCGACGAGCACTGGAGGCTACAGTGATGAAAAGCAAGGTGATGAACGGGTGCACCGCACATGAGAAGCCTTCGGGGAGGGAGGGTGTAGGAACGGCTTCTCGCGTGTCTGTGTGTGCGAATGTGGATGTCAGCCCGTCTTCCTCGTACGGAGTGTGGGCAACCTGTGCGCTCCACCGCAAGGAGGTTGAGTGCCTCAGGCAGCTTAGTATTTCATACCCCCCCCACGCCGGGTGCCCCTCCTTACGGCAAGCCTGTGCCGCACACCAGACGAGCCGGCAATGCTGTGAGGGTAGGGCGGAGGACTGGAATCTAGGGAGGATAGACGCATAAGAAAAACTTGTTGCACACCCCTCTCCTCCTCTCTCCCCCCCTTCGACCACGCCGCCCCGTTCACGTTTCCTTCGGGACGTGTTCCACTCTGTGCAGTGCAGCCCCTGCCCCTCATCTATTGCGCGGGCATCTTCGTGCGTATTCGTCTCCCTCTCGCTTGCGGGGGGATCACTGTTGGGCGGAAGCAACTCTACAGGCCTGCACGCGAGTGGAAAACAGCCAACAAAGAGAGGGCAAGGCGACCCAACGCACCACACCCCACATGCACACACCAAATGGAAAGTACGCTCCCCAAGTCGCCATCCACCCGCGTACACACAGAGGGCCACGAAGGAGAGACAAGAGGGAGCGGGATGACAAGACGGTCATTCAACGTCCAAATGATATGCAGCAACACAGCCCACGGCCACCCTCGCTCGCTCGCGCGTGGAGAGATGAAATCGAAGAGGACACAGGGGGGGGGGGCGTGGGAACGACATGCCAGAGCGTATCACCCGACGGACGCGCATGCGCCCACAGATACGGAGAGAAATATGGTGCTCGTCTAACGAGGGGGTAGTGGTCACAAAGCCAGCATGGGAAACCGGGGCAGAAGGCAGGTTGTCCTTACATGCGCACACATTCGTTCCTCTAATTCCTTTTCCGGTGCTCCGCATGTCCCGCTGATCGTCCACGCTGCGTCGAGTGCGCCCTTACCCCAATTACGCATCCTCTTTGGGACGCACATCAGCCGCCACTTCGCGCGCCCTCGACTCTCGCCTGTTCTCTTCTGCTGGTCCCCTTCGAGCAGCGAGCCAGAGAAAGAGAGCAGCAGCAGCAGGTGGAGGGTGAAGAGCGATACGTAGTGCACACGCCGGAACTTGCACCCCAGAGGCAGAAAGGGAAGGGCTGATGAACACATCACGGTCGATGGGAACTGGGACAGGTTAGATAATGGCCAAGCAGCCACCCTTCTGGAGACTTCCTCACAAAGTGCTCTTGGGCACAAACTTAGGCTTGCCGGCGTTCCACGGCACATAACCGTGTTTGATCATGTGCCGCACCCTGCCGCCAACTTGCGTCGCAAACAGCAAGAGGAAGTAGAGCACAAGAATCGGCCAGAAGACGGGGATGTCGAGGAAAGAAAACATGGTCAGGAACAGACACACGAGCAGTACCGTAAACATCTGCTTCCATACCACAAACTCCTGCACCTTAGGCATGAATGGGCGGTACTCATCGCTTTCCATCTGGGTCGTTGGCAGCGGCGTATCCTCTCTCTCATCCGGGTCCGACAGCGGAGTGATGAGCAGCAGGAGCAAGTAGAGCAGGTGGATACACAGCCCATAGGTGATCACGTAGAAGCCGCCAAAGGTAACCACGCGGGCCACGTACAGGATCGCTAAAAAGGCGAAGAAGCACCATCGCAGGCCACGGTGTGGCACGGATGCATCGAGGTAGCGTTTGTAGGTGGCACGCGCCTTGCGCAGAAAGGAGTTGCCGGCTGTGGGCCCAAGGAAGTCGCTGGACGGTTGCATCTTCGCAGCGATAGACAGCACCCTCCCCCCGCCCCTCCCCGGGTTCGCCAATTAACACCAATACAGAGCACGCGAACAGGAGCACAACAAATCCTCTGAGCCGGTGAGAAACAACGCAACAGCAGCTGAAGTGGAAAACAGCTACAGACGCACTTCCGAGAGGGAAAAAAACGTGTGCAGGAAAGCGACTCCACGTCACACACCGCGGCCAGGCGCACAGCGTGGAGTGACGTGTGAGAGACCGTACGATAGGGCTGTATGTGCCTGCGTGACTTCCTCCGTGTCCGAGGCGGTGAAAAACGCAGCGAGTTCAAGGGGAGAAAGGTAGGAAAAAGAAGCAACTTGCTGCGTGTAGACGTCACTAAAAGATTCGACAAGAAGCACACCGCCCTTGTCTCGATAGTGTCAGTGCCGCCAGAAAAAAGGAGGTCAGGTATGATGATGATGCTGAGGTGATTCTGTGCGTGTGTATGCCTGTCGTCTTCTCCGCATGCGATTCCCTCTCTTGTGCTCCTAAAGCGGTTGTGATTCGAGCTAAACTTCTCTTTTAGTGAGCAAGAGATGTGAAGGGATGATACGATACGGCCGTTGGAGGGGACCGGCAACAAGAAACGGGAGAGAAGCACCGAGTGACACATGAGCAGAGCGAAAAAAGGAAAACTACACGAGAAGCGAGCATCATTGTCGCACACGCGCACACCATTTGACTGGCACTCAGCTCTCCGTTCATAGCAGTTCCGGCATGCCTCGTGTTTGGTTTCGCACTGCCCCACAGGCTCGATGCCTCGTCTCCGGCTTCTGCCACCACAAGCATGTATGGCACCTTCTTCTGCGCTGGTCCGCTTCTTCTTTGTGATTACGCGTTATGCGAAGAAAATGAGCCATGCGGTACCCTGCATACTTTGCCAAAAGCTGGCGGTAGTAATCATCTGCAGGAGGAGCGATTCCAAGAGCACTGGTTGCATACAGCAATAGCGGAAAGGATGTATTATCGATTCCTTTAAATTCTTCCTCATCCCTCACGAGCCCACCTACGCATGCTTTCGGTCACTCGAGCGTGACTCGATGGACCTGCGTTGTCTGCTTATCGTACTTGTGATCAGCCTTCGCCTTACCACTGGCATCCAGCGCCTCAACCCACCCCGCACGTGCGTCTGGGTGGGCATCGCAGAAGGGCAAGTACGGCTTGATATCGAGCACGGGCGTACCATGCAGCAAGTCGTGATCAGCTATGTGAATATCCAGTCCATGGACCGCGACGAGGCGCACACAGGAAAGGCCGATGAAATTCGGCCTGTGCGGGCTGCGCGTCGCGAAGACGCCACGCCACTCCGCATCACGCGGGGGTATTATCATCGTCTTGAAGCCGGCAGCTCTATCAAACCCCTGCCGCCGCCGAAACGACGATAGCGTCCACGCCGCCATCGCCCCGCCGTCGTTGTCGCAGCAGCCATCAGCGTTTCCATCCTCCGCCGGGGATTCTTTTTCTGCCGCATCGCGCACGGAGTGCGGCACCATCGACTCAGGTTCTGCGGTAGCACACGCACTGTCTTCCCTTGCCTTGCGAGACTGGCGCACCAGCTCCTGCCCTTCTCCAGAAGCCATCGGAGCGGCGAATGAGAACTGAAAGAGTACCCAGATGAACTCAAAGCCAGCCAAGTCCCGAGCGGCGTTCTCAAGCCCAGCGCGGAGGCGAATAAGCCCCGTCTGCGGATCGAACGTCCCTGTGTTCGGCTGACGCGGCGCTTCTATATGAGCCCGCATCAGGCTGTGCACAATGCCCACGGCACACACCTCGTATGGCTGCAGCTTCTCTGGGCTGAGAGCGATGCGCGCGAGCCGATTGGCTTGCAGCACGGCTTGGACGAAGGCGTTTTCATAAGGAGTGACGTCGTGCTTGTCGCGCTGCAGGCGATTCTCCACGCAGCAATCCAGCTCCTCCGTTGTGCGCAGATGGTCGAAGAAGTACACCACCTGCCCATTCGCCGTGACCACGTCTGATTGAGGCGCAGGCGTCGCTGTGTCGGTACCTCGGCTCGCGGGCAGTGAGCTATCATCGCCCCCAAGCATCGACGGCGATGGCTGACCATGGGCACTCAGCCCCTCATTCCCAGTCGCAGTCAACGAAGCCTGTTCGCCTTCCTTCTTGTGCATTTTGACGAGCCGCGCCTCTTCGCGCCTCCGCTGCTCCCGATACCGCCGCTGCTCCTCGATGAGATTTGCTGCCAGCACATCCGCAGGAGGCGGCACAATCAAACGGGCTCGTACGCGGTTTGCCGCCTCATCGCAGTCGATGACCTCAGCGGGCCAGTATGGCAGCTTCGCCGGACGCACCCAGACCAAGTCGCCGACCAGGAAATAGTTGGCCCGCACGCGGTATCGCTTCTTTGAGACGCCATTGTGGCTAATTCCCCCAGTAGCGGGAGCTGCAGCACCGGCTGTCGTAGCCGCTGGGACCGCTGAGGTGGTCGGAGAGACGCTGGTTCTCGCGGCCTGCAGAGACGGCGACAATGCAGTGGAGCTCATGGTGTAACCTTAGCGCCGGTGCGACAACACACAGCTGCTTGTGGTGGGAAGAGGGGGCAGAGGGGCGGCAGAAGTGTGTTGATGCCTTTCGCTTGTGGCACTCCAAAGTGTATCGCTGTTGGCCCGGTGTTTTCGATAGCGGAACTCCGTCTGACAAGCCGTATACGGCGACACGAGCGAGCAACTGCTCCACAACGCACTCGCAAATAATAATGATAATAGCGAAGGCGTGTAGAAGCGCGCACCACAGAGCGGATGCGCAACCTTCGCGATGACGAGGGTAGAAGGGAGAAAGGAAGAAGATGGGCAAGTCAGAACGTCGAAAATGCATCGAGTAGCATACACACACACACACACGAATAAGCACGCTGATACGCTGCTGCCGATGATCGAATATGTTTGCCGCGATGACTTGTTTCCCCAATGCCTCTACTTCGCAAGGCCACCAGAACAGTGATGTGGAAAGCCCCGCAAACAGAAAACGATGCTGAGAGCGAGAGCTCAAATTGCCATTGTGTTAACAGGCTGGTAGCAGCACTGAGGCACGCCTCAACATCCATACGAGAAGTAACTCATGCGCCACATAAACTCCCCCTGCCGGGTCACCCGCCGTGCTGTTACTGCAGTTCGCTGCGTCGCGGGTGTGTTGAATGCGCTCCCCTCATAGAGCTCGCGTGAAGACTCTAATCGAAGTCGCTACGGCGTCATCCAGTGGTGCGCACCAGTACGTGTGGCTCAGCGTTGACTCGGTCTTCTGCATGTGCGGTGGTGACCTGGACGGTGGTTTCTGAGGCTTATCTGTTTCGCTTGATGCGTCTGGCACGACACCCAAACCGCTGTCGCCCTTCACGGCTCCACCGTGCACGGAAGCATTGCTCCACGTGGTGCGCACATACCTGCTTTGCAGGCACTCCCGCTCCCACGCATGGCGCTCCTCCTCCGTCTTTAGAGAGCGCACAAAGTGAACCTCACTGAACACCTTTACCTCCTTAAACGGCACGAATTTGAGACGCTCCGTAAAAAGCGCGATGCTGCCGGTGTTCCCGGCAAGGATCTTCGCCACAAAGCGGGTCCCACCGCAGACGGCGACAGCGTACTGCATGATCATACGGACGGCAACCTCAGCCAACCCGCGACGGCGAAAAGCTGTGTCGGCTACCATCACCTCTACCTCAAACGTACGCGAGGGTGCCGAGGCGGAAACCGGAGTAGTCGGCTTGCTGCAGCACGACGGTACCGCGGCAGAGGTGGGGGATCGGTGGCGCTGTTGCTGTCCCCAGGGACTAGACCAGCCAAACGTCGTAACTCCCTCGCAAGACTCGTCGCTGTCGTCGTTCTCCTCTTCCAGCAAAAACAGATTGCAGTCGCCGATCATGATGTACGACTGCGCCAGCGCACGATGCTGCGTCTCCTCAGCTGCCACAGAGACTTCTTGAGGCTGGGACACAGCTGAAGCGGCATCTCTGTAAAAGAGCTCCTTCCCATGCGCAGGGGCGTACCGCCTCAACAACGGGAACCCGTGGCCACGTGGGCTCCCCCTCTCGCGCTTCGGATGCGATGTCGACACGGTGCAGGTGTGATCCTCGGCAGTAACAATACTGCCCGGGTACCACACAGCAGGGGCTGGGCCGCATGAAGAAGCGAGAGAAGTAGCTGGCCACGACGACTCGGCCGCAAAAACCTCTTGAAGTGGCGGCACAGTACCACACAAGCGCACGAGCTCAGCACGATTGCTGTCCGTCTTGTGACTCTGCAGCTCCCCCGCAGCCCTAGAAAAACGTCCCCCTACAGTGCAAGGAGTGTCGTCCTGATCAACTGTAACCGGAGCCAGTAGAATGAACGTTATCTTGTCCGTTGATTGCAGCCACGACCGCTGGTTCTCATACTCCTCCTCCAGGGACAAGGGCTCACTCTCAGTGGCCGCGAGAAGCTCCGGATCGCACATCCATTCATGGTAATGTGGCACAAACGGCGCCAGGTAAGGTACCAAGACGAGCTCCTGACTGATCAGGTACACATGCTCGTTGATCATTGCTGGCAAAACACGGTGTTCTTGAGGTCACCAAAAATGCGAGAGGTCAGAACAGAGAAGAAAACAAGAGAGTCATCGGAGAGGCAAGAGGTCATCCAGGCGCATTACGACGGCGACACCGCAGCCAACAAATGTAAAGCACATCGGAAGCTGGGAGAGCCGGAGGCGGCGCCGAAACGTCAAAGCACGTTTTAGTCGCTCACGTGCCCGCCCCACCACGGGCAAGCCAGCACGCGCACATATATGCACAGACACAATACACCTGCCTCTGCGGCACCACGGCCATGCAAGGCAGCAGGGCACACCAGCATCGTCTGGCGCCGCTCAGCCCACCTTCACCCCACTGCGTACAGCGAAGGCGGGGCCAGGCCACCGCGACCAGCATCGCCGCAGCGCAGCAAAGGCAGAAAAGCAGTACGCGAGTGTGTATATCTGCTGAATCGTCGGCGTGCGCCGCAGTGAGCTGGCCCAATCGTCCTCATGGTCGTTGGTCTGCCTGGCACGGCGTCAGCGCACACCTGTCCGCTGGCGCGAAGAGTCCGCCGCCGTTACTCGAGAGCAAGCTGCGCGCTCTTGGTGTGCCCACAAAGAGTGGGCGCTGGGCCCCGACACCACGGCGAGGTGGCCGACATCGTCGGGGGAAGGGAGACATGAGAGAAGAAGAGAGCAAGAGCTAGAAGACGGCAAATGAACGAAGCCAGAAGCGAAATCAGCTCGGCACGCGTTACACAGTAAGACGCATCTTTCCTCAATCATACGCCGGAGAGGTACCGTGAGAACGGCATTGGCTGGGTGCTGCCCCCCTCCCCTCTCTCCTGCCCCGCCCAAACTTTTCTATCCTCGAGAATGCCTCCCACAAGCCCGTCTCCTCTTCACCTCCGTGCGCTCTGCGTATTTGCCTTTGGTTGTTTCCTTTCCGACTCCCCCCCCTTCACTTTGCTGTGCCGGCACTGACCCATTACACGCACACACATACACAGCACCACACGCATTAGTGGAGCACGAGCGTAAGAGCACAGGTAGAGTCCTGGGGGAGGAAAGGAATGTGTCATGCAGAGAGGGGACGGGATGGGGACGAGAGGGAGCAGACGAATAGAGAGAAGTAGAGATGAGAATGTCCGGGGGCACCAACGCACTAGAATTGGCTATCAAAGAAACACACAGAGAGAGAGTGGCAAGTTGGCGTTATTCTCCGCCTCAGCAACGAGTAATAACGCGAATAGAAGGGAAGAGAAGGAGGGAGAGGGCGAGTGGGCCGGGAGCGGGGAGCGGAAATGGTGGTTAGTGGGAGATTCGGGAAGCCATCTTCCCACACAGACACAGACGCAGAGGCAGAGGGGCAACAGTCGAAAAGTTGACCCACCACCGCTTCTTCTCCATGTGCGCACACGTGCCCATACGTGAAGACTGGTGTGAGTGCAAGTCAAGAGATGGAGACAAAAAAGAGGGGCACGCCACACGCACATCATCAAAGAAAGAGAGAAGGCACGAATGAAACACAGAGCGCGGCGAAGCGTACGCTCGGGCATAATATACGTGAGCCGAGGAAGGAATCGAGAGAAAAGAGAGAGATGGGGTGGTGCTACAACACGTGACAGCGCAGCCGTCTGTTTGCTTTTTTCGATGAGAAACAGAGGAACGAGTGACAAACGGATCGGGCCGGTGGAAGAGAGGTGGTGCGAGGTCGGACAAGGATGGCGGAGAGGGGCATGACAAAGGGGAGTAGAGGCAATACGAGATGCGCGCGCGCACACACGAAACAAAACAAAACGGCAAAGTGAAAGCCGCAGACAGTGCACAAGGCGCACAAGCGACATACAACGCACACGCCACGCACCAGGCACGTACATCCCAACACAAAGCGCCTGGAGCAGTGCGAGAGGCGGACTACACGTCCTCCCCATCCAACTCCGCGTCATCGCTACAATCGTCCATGGAAAAGCTCTGATCAAGGCTTTTCTCCACCAAGGCACGTATCTTCTCATCGTAGGCGCTGCGGTTCTCCGTCAGGAGCTGGGCTGCTGCCCCGTTGGCGGCAGAGCGCGGGTTTGGGTCTGACAGGAGGGACTGAATCGATATCAGCAGTGACTCTAGGTTGAGCGATGATTGCCAACCGTTCTTCAGCGTGTCCATGCAGATGTTTCCATCAATGTAGACATTCGGGTGAAAGACATCCTTGGTGCGGAACTGGACCCTCGGTGGGGAGAACGGGTAGTCGTCACCGAAGATGAGATCTAGCTTGAAGAGGCCGCCCTCCCACGGTGTGTCGCAAGGACCGGAGATGACGGCGTGCCAGTGGAAGAAGTCCCCATCCACAGGCAATGCTGTGATGTTGGAGCTGGTGCCCTCGGCCATGTTCTTTTGGAAGGTGCGGTAGTCCTGCATAAGACGGCGCTGGGCTGTCTTGCGATCCCTCAGCACCTGACCACCGCCCATCCTCTCCGCGCTGGTGTGATTGAGGCTCTGACGGGCGACCAGGGATTCAGAGGGGAGTAGCTCAACCTCTTCCTGATTCACCACCGTCGCCACTTCGCCTATAGTTTGCTGGGGTTCATCCATCTCCTGCACGTCTGGGGCGGTGGCGGTCATCAGCTCATGGGCAGGCAGAGGCTGCGCGGCATCCTCCCCTTCCCCGTTGGCAATCCATGTCGGGAGACGAGCTGCCTGCATGGCCACCTCGTGAAGGAAACGGGGGGGAAGATGGTGTTCACACCAACTACTAACACAGAAAGAAGGTCAAGAGGTAGCAAGAAAATATGAGCTGAGGGCAGAGACACAGAAGTGCACCCACTCACACGCCGGTCGAAGAAGAGAGTGACTTCTGCGATGCCTCTATGGTAGAGAAAGACGCACCTCAAACGCCGACGCTCGTACAGCAGAGATGAGGGTACAGCTTGCAGGCGCAACGCACAATGTAATTTTCTCTGTGTATCCGATGCGTGTTGTGGGTTTGTGTGCTTGAGGCGCACAATAAGGTCAGAGAGCAAGTTGAGGATTGGCAATTTTGTTCTGTGTGTGTGTGTGTGTGTGTGCGTGCCGGGGGGAGGGGAGGGGCGGACAGGCGGTCGAAAGGGAGACGCAGCACCACATCTCCAGCCAAGGACAAGAGAACAGCAAAACGGCGTTGATGTTATAGATCGTGAATGAGTGCAGGTACGCAAATGCATGTACGCGTGCGTGTTCATTGTGAGCAGCAAGCGTGTGAACGTATGCATGAGAAAGCCACGAGGAGCAGGTCATTTAAAAAAGTGAAGTAAAGGAGGTAGTGAGAGTGCGAAGCGCAGCGGACGGCACGCAGCACATGCACCGGCGTTGCAGTGTAGTTCTCCTGTTTTGCCATTGAACATGTAACTGTCAGCGTAGTGGACGGGCTCTGGAACTCGCACTAGGCGCTGTCCCCGGCATCCATCTACCCAGTTGAGTCGGAGTCGCAGACACACACACATAAAGCAGAGAAAACCCCAGGTAGCGATTTTTTCGCGATCTGATAGCAACAAGGCATTCAAGTGCGCACAAAGCGCAGCGACTATCATGAAGGAAGGAGGGGAAAAGATAACAGGCACATGTGCCCCCTCACACACATCACATCACACACACAACAGCTTGCGCAGCCACCGCACACTATAAGCATCATGGGACCCCTTCCTCGCTGACAGCTGCTCGTCGCCCCTCCCCGCTCTCGCTCCTACATATGAAAACATTGTGGGAGGAGGAGAGGTGAGGGCATATCACACAACCCATCGCGATGAAGCACGTACGAATAAAGTCACCTGCAAGCACACAGCAAACCAAAGGCACGAACGGCGTTGCCCACTACATGGGGTCTCGCTGCCGTCATGCTGCCCCACACAACCGCGAGACACGCACACATACATCCATACAGGGGCACAGACAGCTCAGGAGACGCACACTTCTCAGACAGAGCACCACAGAAAGACAACAATTGAAAACAAATAATATATAAAAAAAAGCGTGGAGGAGGAAGAGGAGGGGAGGGAGAGAGAAAGAGAGAGAGACAGAGCCTCGAAAGAACTCAACGGCTCCCCTTCTCGTGCGCCGAGGGGGGGGGGTGAGGAAGGGCGGGATTGGGTGAGTGGCGCATGAGCTATCTAGAAAAAAAAGCAAAGGCACAAGCCAGCAAGCCACGCACGGAACGCATCCAGTGTGCAAGAGGCCAGGGAGACATGGCGAGAAACGCCAGCGCACGAATATGCTGCGTCTCTGGCACGCACCCGTAGACTCGTACAGGTATGCGTGCACCACATTGCACACGCACCGGTGTGTGTTCGTGGGAGAGCAAAGATGTCCAGCGTCCACCTCCATGAAAGTGTAGTGTGGAGGTGCAGAAACGCATTCACACGTGTGCGTGCATGCCGCTCTCTTGGCGGGGCGAACAGCGAGCAACCAGAAACAGCATGCACTCACGCACACAGCCGAACGAAACACATCAGCGCTGTATTACGGCTTTCCGGTGCGCGGAAGCAACGCATACAACGGCGAACAGGGCCGCCTCAGCTGCGCCACTCTCTTCTCCCTCCCCCGTCTCTGTGCGTGTGCACACGCGTGTATGGGCATGTTCCGTTCTCGTCTGTATTCTGTTGCCCGTTTTACCCCCCGCCCTTCCCCCCCCCCCGCCCCTCTGCTTCTCGCGTGTTTGACCAGCCATACACGCATTCGTGCGGTGGCAGCGTATAACCTCTCTGCCACGCTCTTCCCTTGTTACTTCCTTGCTCCCATCCTTGGCCGAGGCGGCACCTCACAGTGCGGGGGTGTGCGTTGCGGTGCGCCCCAGGGAGGGAGGCAGATGTAGTAAAAAAAAAAAGGAAAAGAGGCGAGGTGAGAAACGTTCGCGTGGTTGTGCGATTATGCGTAGTAGTTCAGGTTCGTCTTCTTGCGCGCTTGCACCGCGGCGACGCCCTCCACAAAGTCCTCGTGTGCCACGTACGTTCGATCGTGGCGCAAGGCCAGCATACCAGCCTCGACGCACACAGCCTTGAGCTGCGCGCCGTTCATGTCATCTGTGCATCGAGCAAGCTCCTTAAAATTGACGTCCTTGTCAAGATTCATGCGTCGCGAGTGAATCTCCAATATGCTGGCGCGCGCCTCCTCGTCAGGCATCGGAAACTCCACCTTTCTGTCTAGGCGACCACTGCGCAGCAGCGCCGGGTCAAGCACATCAATGCGATTGGTAGCAGCGATCACCTTCACATCGTCGCTGCTGCCGAAGCCATCCAGCTGGGAGAGGAGCTCCAGCATCGTGCGTTGCACCTCACGGCTCCCGTGCTTGCCCTCGTCCGAGCGCTTCGAGCCGACGGCGTCAAGCTCGTCGATGAAAATGATGGAAGGCGCCTTCTTCTTCGCAAGAGCAAACGCGTCGCGCACAATGCGGGCACCGTCACCGATAAACATCTGAACCAGTTGTGGCCCCGCAAGGCGCAGGATGCACGCATCCGTCGCAGCAGCACAGGCGCGCGCCAGCATCGTCTTGCCTGTGCCGGGCGATCCGTACAGTAGCACCCCCTTTGGAGGCTGAATCCCGATCTTCTCAAACTGCTCCTTGTGTGTAATGGGCATCACGACAGCCTCAATCAGCTCGTTGATTTGCTTATCCAGCCCACCAACATCCGTGTACTTCTCCTTTGGCTTCTCGTCGATCTCCATCGCCTTGACACGGCTATCGTAGTCCGGCGGCAGGGTGTCAAGCACTAGGAATGTGTCTTTGTTCACCCCTACAAGATCCTCCGGCGACAGCCGCTCCGCGTCGACGAGGCCGGCGACGGGCAGGAACACGGTGTATCGATTCGTCGTCTTTACCACAGCGCTCTTCTGCTTTCGCTCCGGCTTCTTGCGGCCGACGGCCAGTTCTTCTGCCGCATCCTCGTCGTCGCTCAAGTCAAGGATTTCGGCAATGCTCGCGACCAGGTAAGGGAGGCGGTTGTTTTCCTTGACGCGTTTTCTGCCCATCTCCACATCCCGCTTTAGCGAAATCAGCTCCTGCTTGGAGCGGTTCTCGAAGCTACGGAGCGTCTGTGTCTCGTGGTGCAGATTGCGCGCACGTGTGCGAAGCTGATCGTTCGTGAGGGTATCCAGTTCATTGAGTTCCGCCTCGCTGATGTTCTGCAGTTTGCGCTTATCGGCAGCCTCTTCCTGCGCCTGCGCGTAGGCGCGCGCCTCCACAACCTCCTTTGCAGACGGCATGACTCTTTCCTAAAAGACACAACTACCGTGTAACGAAGCACGTTTCTCGTGTCGCCTTGCACACACACACACACACTCGTATCTGGCAAGTCCCTCGAGAGACTCGAGGCGCCTTCTGTGTTCACGTGTGCAAGAAGAGCGTGGAGTGACAAGACACACAGAATGCACAGAGAACTAAGCACCCTCGTCCACGACAACAGACGTTGTACAGAGAGCCAAGTAGCACTGTAGAAACGTCTCTGTGATGGCACCTCTGACGGGGGAGGGGGGAGAGGTATATGCGCCTTCCAAACGAATAGATACAACGAACCGAGTGCGTCTGGGGTCCGTACAGACTCCTTTTTCCTCTGTTTTCGCTTCGCTTGTCCTTCCTGCTTTCGCACGAGCACTGACTCACAGTGAAGTGGGACCGTTGTGCGCAGCGGCTGTGGTGGTGGTGGTGGTGGTGTGTGGTGCGTGTTGGTTGCTGTTGATTGCTAGTAATTGTGGGTGTTTCAGGTAGCGAACGAAGGTGAAGAAGAGGGACAGGTTGAGCGAAAGCGCACGACGCCCAACGAACAACGCCAAAAATAGAAGGTCGTGATCGAGGATTCGGAAAGGGTGAGGCCAGAGCAGTAGCAGCAGCAGCAGCAGCGGCGGCGACGGCGACGGCGACGGCGACGGAGCAGGCGCACCCGTATATGCGTAGATGTGAAGCGTGAAGCGTGAAAGGAAGGAAAGGAGAGAAGAGAGAATATACAGGGAAATCGTGTAGACAGGAACCAGCCTATGGGTGAACGAGAAAACACGCGGTGCGCATTACGCGTGCAGCCGCGGCGGATGCAGCAGCTTCCCAAAGCAAAGGAATGTTGGCCGAGGCACGCAAAAAGCTTTGCGGTGTGCTGTGGTTGGTGTACCCTCATTCTGTTGGAGTCTCCTGCCACCTGTCTGGAACAATGGCTAACGGAGATAACAAGCACATTGAAACACATGAAAAGCGTCACGGAAGACGGCAGTGAAATCGGGGGGTAGCTCCCGTTACCCCCCCCCCAAAAAAAAAAAAGAATGAACAATGCAACGCGAACAGCACGACGAAGATGGTGATACCACCATTCCTCCTCTCCCTCCCCCTGAACCTCGACCATCCGTGCAAATCCCTCTGAACGAGAACGCCGAAGGGGAGGGGCGCAGACACACACACACACGCGCACACACTAGAGAAGAGGTGGTGCAGGAAAGAGAAGGAAGCTTAGGTAAAAGAAGAGGCGAGCCATCTCTGTCGCTCTCCCGTTTTCCCGGGCACAAATGGAGCAGCCGCTCCCTTTTCTCTTTGTATGTCTGTGTGGGTGTGGGTGTGAGGGGAGAGGGGAGAGGGGTTCGTCGTCCTTACGCGTGTTCATACGTGCGTTCTTATTTGCAGTACTCCCGCCAAGGGCATACATGCGTACGCATAAAAAGAGAGAACAAGAAAGGGGACGATGAGGATATGCAGATGCATCTGCCCTCTGCGACGGCGCTGCAGAACATGCAATGGGAGCAACAAGTAAGACACTGGCCCCCTGCGCAAGTTCCGCTGATGCCTAAGCACCTCACAGGGTTACATAGGCAAGCATACGCAACAGATATAGATAGATAGATATATTCCATCCACAGAATGGGAGAGGCAGGGCGGTTCGCTGAGTCGGTAGCCCGACAGGGAAAAGGGGAGTGGAGACGTGACCAGAGCGCGCTGGTTTGCTGTGGCCTTGTGCACGGACTTAATCTCGCATAGTCCAGGCAGTCCTCACGCACACGCACACGCACAGACACAGACACCCGGACGTGAGCAGAAACGGAAGACAGAGAGACAACGAAGAGTCGACAACCGTTGTTTGGTGCTGCTTCACTCTTCCGTGTCCGGCAAGGAGGCAAGGAAGTACTGGGAAAGAGGAGAAAGGGTGGACAAGAAACGCAACCCAAAAACAGGAAAAAAGCGGGGGTCCACTACTGATAGGCAAAAGGAAAACGGAGCGCGCTCATAGACAGACCTGCAGGCAACCATATGCTGGCCCTGTAGTGGTGACGTATACGCTTCAAAAATGAAGCGGCCATAGATCCTCGCGCATTGACGCGGTCATGCACTTCGAGAGGATCTTGGGTTGGCGCGACATTCAGGAGACAGGAGACGAGAGCAGCGTTTCTGATGTGACGTGCCAGCCGAACTGTGGCGTCCCCGCCTTCGCCGGAGTACAATGTTATCGCCCCCTCGTCAGCGCTGGTACGATGTTTTGTGAAGATTGGGGCAGCGAGCTCTCCGTGCCTCATCATCAGTACAGATCCACGCGGTAGCCAACAAGGAAGTGGTGAGCCCGTGATAGCCTTCTTGATGATGAGGACCACTGCAGACCCTAGCGTCCTCTCTGCAAAATGCGCCAGCTTCTGTCTCGAAAAGGAACACCGATCCTTCTACCGCTGCAGGGGAGATGCCTGACAGGAACACTGCGACGGCTTGGGCTTGCTTCGCGGTACCTGCACCTCTTCCATCCTTGCACTTGAGGTTAATTCTGAGCGGCGGCAGCTACTCTCTGCATAACCAGTCTCGCGCAGGTCTTCGCTAGCAGAGCGCCTAGATGTGACCTGCCTCAGGCTCAAGGAGGGCGTGTGATTCTCCGCTAAGAGGACTGCACATGCATCCAACGTTGAGAAGCCGCCAATACCCTCTCCGTTGGGGTCGGTCATATCTGTGCATGCCGTGAGCACCTCATCGTCGTCCTTCAAGGTGGCATGCGCTCTACCCTGAGCACCTTCCATGCGTCTCCATGCGAGCGCCGTAGACATAGTGGAGTTTGTAGACACCGGTGCAGAGGAAGACACTGAGGAGGAAGGCATCATGATGTGGAGACACGACCGCCCACCACTCCGACGATGCAGTCCTGCGCTGTGAAACGACGAAATCGCAGGATGGCTCTGGCGACGGCCTGCACTGATGCTGATCAGACAACGCTGGTCGGCACCTTTTATAGACCCTTCCGCGCCAGCCGGGCTTGAAATATTCTGTAGAGGAGGCACCTGCACCTTGTCAATCGCTTTGCCCTCGTCACCTTGGGGCCCAGAGACGGTTAGGTCGGTGTGAAAGCCGCTGAGGAAGTACTCGTCGACGTGGTTCAACGCGTTGGAAGGCGCTGAACGCAGATTCATCCCTGCGGTGGTAGCATGAGGAACGCCGCTCACACTTGACGGTGCTGCGGTTGCCGCAGGGGTGCTACCGCCCACTTCGCCCGTGGTGACGGACAGCTTTCTGCACGTAGTGGGAGGCGGAAGCGAAGCGGTCGGCGGCGACCGTGGGAGACCCGATTCAGTCTCCACTGCCGCCGTCGTCGCTACCAAATGGGGCGGGGTACGCAGCATCTGTTGATCCTGCGGCATTGCCAGGGTGGTGCCGCTGGATGGTGAGCTGTCATGGTGGAGTGGGTCCAACGGAGCGGTTTTCTCGGCAAGCGTGACGGCCGTGTGTGGGCTCTCGCCGAGATGGGATATGGCATTGTTAGAGGATCCCTGCGTCGGTGTCGTCGCAGGAGGAGCTGCCCTGGAGATCGCCAGCATCGCCCTCTTACTGATCGTGTGCGGCGTCACGCTATCGGTGACTTTCACAAGTTCCTCCGCTGCACTCCTGCCGCCGTCCCTGACGCCGCTTGACATACTGAAGGGTGTGACAGGCTCCAGGTACGTTCGAAGAGAGCTTTTAATGAACCACGCCAGCAGGCCGTAGTCGTCCCAGTCCATCAAAGCAGCGTTGGGTCCAGGTTTGCCGCCACCGCCGTAAGCATCAGAGGGGCGGTTCGCTGAAGAGTCTGTGGCACCCAAGTCACCACTGCGAGGCGCCTCGAGAGAGGAAGCCGTCCAGCCTGTGCCACGACACTCATGTACAGCTGATACCTGGTTGCTCACAGTGGCACCTACAACCGGTGTGGTGGTGGCTCCATGTCCACGCGGTGTGATACGACTTCGAAAGTTCAGCTGTTTGCTGTTCGGCTTCCCACTTGACTGGGGCGTTCGCAGGGAAAATGAAACACTGGAGAACTGCGTCGCCTTTATGCATGCCATACTTGGGTAGATGCTGCCTTCGTCATCACGGGCGCTCTCCCGGACGTCTCTGCCGAGTGCGATGTCAGGTTTCGGGTTCGCCGATTCCAGAAAGCCAGTCTCACATTCCTTTATCCGCGAGTCGTCACCGCCATCCTGTGCGTCACCCTGGTGCTTTACATCGCCGACGCTTCTGTGACTCGCCGGCGTGCCCTTACCCGTGGTCACTGACGCCTCTGCAGAACTCATTTCTATGTTAGGCAGGAGTGGGTACTCCGTTGGCGCCGCGTGGATGCCGCTGGGCCGTTTGCTCGCTTTCTCTGATGCGGACATCGTCCACGAAACGGACACCGTCGGTTCTCCCTGCATCCCTTCGTTTGTGTTGTTTCCCCTGTGCGGCGCGCCTTCGTGCTCGTGTTGCGGCTCCCTTGTGTCACTGATTGCCTGAGACGCGTTGATGGGGGGCATACAAAACGCGTCCGTAGACACCCGCACAACCGCATTCGGTGAGTGTGATGCGAGCCGGTGGATGTGCGTCTCGTACAGCGCATTGTCCACTGTCGTGTAGAAGGAGTCTTCGTGCTCGTTGCTGAGCGACCCAGGCTTCAGTCCGCCGTCGTCGCTCACTCTCCTGATTGTATGGTTGCTCGACTTGTCATGCGTGTCTGCAGCAGACGCATGTGTCGCATTCGTCTTTCCTCCGCGGCTGTAGAAAAGGGCCCCGGGAGCGCCGCCGTTCGAACCGCGAACCGGGGCGCCGTTGAACCTCATGGACGGCACTGCCACATCATTCAAATGAAATTCAGCTGTGCTGTCGTGGCGGAAGTCGGTCATGTTGCACGAGACGTCGTCCTCATGGAAGGTGTGGAACATTGAAGGGGCTGCCGATGCAGCCATCGTGAGCACACTGTACCCGGTGGCAGTGGTAGCCATCATCGATGGGTTCTGCTGTGGGGCTCTGACAAAGACGGACGGGCCAGCATCGATGCCGTAGGACTGCGCCAAAGACTGCTGTGCAGACCCACCGCCGCCTGTCGGTCCCCTTACCTGTGTGGAGCGGTGGGAGAAGGGCCCCATCGACGCCCTCTTCTGCCTGTAGTACGAGCTGCTGCTGGGGAAGCCACCGCTCATCCTGGTTCGGTGAGTGTCGCTGCTGCTGCTGCTGACTGATGACGTGCTGCTCGATTCGTCGTCGCGGTAGCAAAGAAAGTGGTGCGTAGATGACACAAACAAACTTCCGACCTCGGACGGGAGATCACCGCGGCCCCGCCCCGAAACAAATGAGCCGATGATCTGATGCGGGGGGGAGTCGCCGTCATCCCTCTCTCGGCTGTCAGCAGGCCAGCACTCGAGCGGCTGATCCTTGAAACTTGTATGCTGCTTCCTCGCCGCAGTGTCGTGGCACGAGGTGCCGCTGTAGCCCGCGGTGAAACCGCTGCTCGCTTTCCCATTCACACGAAAAAATCGACCGAATTTGTTCTGCATCGCCTCGTCACCGCGGAGTTGGTTGATTCCAGGTGGCCGTGGCACCGCCTGCTGCACGAAGGCTGGCGATGTGAAGTGAACTTTCGGCGACTCGCGCACTCTGGGACTGAGCGCTGGAGAGTTATTGGCCATGCACGCAACAGGTGCGGGGGTTTCAGCCTCTACGCTTGGTGGCGCTTGCATCGTGTTGGCATCTTCATCTTCGTCACTCCACTCCGGAGACAGAAGAACAGGAATGCCAGGGAGAACAAAGTCACGGCCGCACCGATACTGTTGTTGCTGGAAAGGCTGCATGATGGCTCTCTTCAATTTCTTCGATAGAGCCGTGAGTGCACAGATACACCGGAATTTTTTTTTTCTTGTCTCTCAAATTCACAGACAGTCGTCCCCCCTCGCACGACATACTCACTCGTACAAGCGCGAACAGAAGCCGACTACAGCTCGACGACTACAGCAATAAGTTGGTACAAATCAGTCGCGCCAAAGCGGTGGAAAAGAAAGGCACAGCACTTGACGTGAGAAGTCGCAGCCGTGTGTGACCGACAAGGGACACACCCACCGGCACACGCGCACCAAAAATATATATATTTACGTATATATTCCGCAAAAAAAAAAGAAACTGAGTATGCAGCAACCGCAACCACAACGATGAGAGGAGGAGGGGTAACCGTCTGAATCCTCCCAGCGACCATATATAAACACACACGTATATATATATATGTATGTATGTATATATATGTATATGTGTATATACGCATATATGTATAGCCTGCGTGTATGTGCCTGTGCAAGCAGACGCAAAGAGGAAGAGGCGGAAGACGAGACGCGTGCGTGCCACACTTTAAAGTGGAGACGCAGAGAGGGAGAGGGAGAGGGAGAGGGAGAGGGAGGCACACACAACTTATCACAAAAATAGAAATTGACAAAGAAAATTCAACAACGCAACAGCACCGGTGACTTCCCTATTCGCGATTTTCAATTGGCGAAGAAATCACTTGCAATCTCTCGATTACGCTGCTGCGTGTGAACGTCTCTGCGCGTCGGTTGGACCTCCGAGTAGGGCGTTCGGAGAGGCCGGGCAGAGGAATCCAACACTAGAGCACGGACGTTGCTGCCCACGTACGCACGCACAGAGGCACCGGCGTCGCAGAGAAAATACTAAAACGACGAGAGGATTTTCGAAAAACAAAAGGGGGCAAGTGCTCGACAACGGCAACCAATGGAAGTGGAGGAAGGTCGGAGAGTGGTGTAGGGGGTGGATCTACGGCTTTGGCGCGAGCTCGCCGCAGTCTTCTCTTTTTCTTTTCGACTGCTGTGTTGATATCAGTCGCCTGTCTCGCTCCTCGACGCGTACAAAAGGTGTGTACAATCGCGTTCACTACAGTAGACAGTCAGCGGCTACCCTTGCGGACGAGCAACGGTACTATGCTGCGAAGGAGTCCGATCTCGTCGCAGAGTCCCTTGCTTCCTGGCACGACGTAGGCGTAGTAGACGCGGCCTTTTTTCTTGTCCTACCCCTCCCTTGTGTCCGCGTTGTCTTTCCAGTCTATTTCCGTGCCTGCTCTGTCGCTAATCCTAAGAGCTCTGCGAATGTGCACGTGTGTATGTGTGTGTGTGTGTGTGTGTGCGCGCGCGCTTTTCGCTGTACAGCCGCGTGTAAGATCCCCCGCTCCCTCACGCACCTTTCTGATTGCTGCCGTGATGCACCGCGATTCTCTCGCACCACTTTTTTCCCCCTTCCGTCTCTGCAGCTCCACGGCCTCTTTGCATACAAGAGGCTGCAACGTTGGCTTCCGTAGGAATGAGGGCCTGAAAGAAGTCAAACACTCGTAGTTCGCTCTCGCCCGCTGTTTGCGTATGTGTGGAACCCGAGCAGCACGCCAATGCCACGAGGGTTCGATCGGGGAAGCGAGGTGCGAGCCGTCAGGGAGGAAACAACAGCAGCACCGATAGGCAACGATATGCAAACAGGAAGAGTACGCTGCTCGTCCCTCAGAGAGCAGACAGGCGGGAAAGTGGAGGCAGGAGGCAGGAGGCAGGAGGCAGGAGGCAGGAGGCAGGGGGTGAAGAAATAAATTCTACAAGGAGAGGATGAGTTAGAGAAAGCAAAAACACGCACACAGACACAGATGCACTGCGTTCACCAAAAAAAAAAAATTGGCTGAACAAAAGAACGAGAGAGAAATGAAACGGGAAAGAGCGGAAAGAAGGAAGTCGCCCAAGACACGGAAAAGAGAGGCGCAGACACGAGCACGTACAGAGGCACACGCACCCACGCAATATATATATATATATATGTATATATACCGGCCCAAGTCAGAATATGAGTTCGAAAACAATTTTCATGAACGATTTGCTATCAGACAAAACACAAAAAAAAAAAAAAACGAAGACGCGCCCACGACGAGAGAAACAGGAAGGGGGTGACAAGAGAGGGAAGGAGAAGGAAAGAGAGCAGAGGGGAGGATGACACAGCAGAGAAGTAGAGACAGGGAGGGGAGAGAACGCGGCAGCAGGCAAAATCCTTCCCCTTCTCCCGAGAAACACGAAGCCAACAACAAGAACGAAAGAGCGCGACCGTGTGTAGAGGAGAGCCCTGCACAATGTGCAGAAAACAATGACACGAGACAAGGAGAAGAGAGAGAGGAAACCCACAAAAAAAAAGAGGAGAAAGAGAGGAAGGCGGGAACACGCAGTGTATCCCGCACAGAAGGGAGGGGGATATCAAGGGAGGAGGAAGAGAAGGAGAGGGGAGGCGTGGCAGAAGGGTGTCCGACTAGATCACATAAAAGTCGAAAGCATAACGTCACCGAAACAAGAAAATCGCACGCACGTACAACAAAAGCAGTAGTAGACACAAGAGAAGGAAGTGAGATAAATGGAGAGGTGCTGTCGTGTGTGCAGGGGTGTGGGAGGGCACCCAACGAGCCCACCAACAGCGACGATAGCCAATGAGTAAGACTACGGCACAAAGCAACACTGACAAGAATACAACAGAGAACGAATGAGGTAAATACACAAAAAGATATCACCTCTTCACAATGTGCAAGGATATAGGTGCCAGCAAAAGAACTCGCTCACAGCGTGTGGGCGAGCACCCTCAATAGAAGGAAAACCACTACCCGCACAGTCGTCACCACACCCGCGCAACAGCGTCGCGCACGCAGAGCAGCAGAACAGGAGGATTACAGGAAGAGAGAAGGGGAACGCACACGGTAATGAAACCACAAAATAAAAAAAAATCATTAAAAAAGGCGAATGCAGACAGCGAAAGCAAGGAGAGAACGCAGTATATGTAGTTGTTCCGTGGTTCCTTGTATGCTGTGGCCGATCTGTGCAGCCGGGGAGGTATGCCGAGAGGGGCAGATGGGGAAGCACGTATGCGTCAAGGAAGCAACTCCAATTAGGGCAAGGGTGAGGAGGAGGGAGAGAGCAGAAGACGACCACAAAAACGCAAAAAATAATAATAATAAATTGAGCCTTTCGAAAACAATCGCCAGTGCCTGTGAAGGGAGTCAAGAAAAGCAGGGAGAGGGGAGGGAAAGAAAATATGTCGCGAGGGTGTGAGGATGTATCCAAGCTCCTCCGTGTCCTATGAAGGTGCGATGGGGAAAGGAGAATCGACACACACACACACACACACGCGCGCGGATAAGAAAAGGCACATACAAACGAAAACGGTCAAGATACTTGTCCGTGAAGGCAACCGAAAAAAACGGCGTAGGCGCCTCCAAACAATGGATAGTTCACATAAGAAAAAGGACGCAATAGAGAAGGAAGCAAACCAGCATCAGACGCACGCACGCACACAAGCACAGATAGAGGCGTACCGTGCACAGAGGAAGGGGGAGGGAGGGGGAGGGTGAGACAAGTTGGGAAAGATAACCAACAATACACCGGCTGTCGCTGAGAGACGTAAAAGAGAGGCGCAGATATGAGTAGAGAAAGGTTGCCGCACGGGCAAGAAGCACCAAGCGACCCTTTACCTTGAATGATACGAAGCACACCCCTAAAGTATCCAGAAACCTCCCTACTGGTGTTGCGTATGTGCCGTCTGTGTTGTGTGTACGTGTCGATGCAATCGAGAGACGAATTCTGCAATTCTCTTCGCTTTCCGCGCCACACAAATCTGCCTGGAGACCTCAGCCCAACACTGCCGCTCAAGCCGCCTGAGCAACTCTCTGCCGCCGCAGCGTCTACGGATGAGAAACGCCGTGGGCAATGGATTTCCTTTTTACCCGTGAGTGGGAGATGCAGAATCGATGCCGAGAGCGCCGCTGAGAGCAACAACAAAAAAAAAAATGGGAAACACAATCCGAGACCACTGGCTGTTCACAAAGGCAAGAAATTGGGGAGGAAGCGAACAAGGCAATACCAGAAATCAATTAGATGAGAGGACGATCGCAGAAGCCGGGGTGATGGAGAGGAGGAAGGGAAGACACACACAGATACGGAGAGAGCGGGCAAGACCAAGAAAACGGCTCAGAGCAACGCTGAAAAGGGAAGATGTATGAAAGTGACTGACGAAGACGGCTTCCCCACACCACAGGGGCATAAAGAGTCACACACAAGCAGGTGGAAGCAAGAACCGCGACAGAAAAACGAATTTCAGTGGCGATGGGAACCACGACGAGCGCAGAGGACGCGCACAACTGAATTGAGGAATAGCCTGGAAGTGAGAATTCGAGCTTCAGTACCCTTGCACACGTAGGCACAGCTGTGGGTCTGCTGCTGCACCGCTCGTCGTGGGCGAAAAGGGGGGCAAGACAGAAACAGTAAAACGCGAGAGCAGCAAGCGGAGTGGATGAGGATTGGTAGTTTGAGGGAAGAGGGTGGGAAGAAGATCCAGGCGACATACAAGCACACACGCGAGAAGAAACGCGCGGGTCAAGAAGCACTACGGAATCAACGAAAAAGCAAGGGATCTAATTGGCAAGTCACCTGCTAACAATTGGGCACCGCAAACAGAGGAACATACACACAGCGAGGTAACGCACACACACGCACGGACGCGCAGATGCCGCAAGGGAGGGGGGGGGGGGCTCGAGGAACGAAACACTCGCAGCGGTCGTGTTACCAAGACCGAGATGTTTCGTTGCGTCTCTGGTTGCTCGTTGCCTTCGTGTGTGTGTGTGTGTGTGTGTGTGTGTGTGTGTGTGTGTGTGTGTGTGACGGTTGAATTCTTATGGAGGTGTCTGTGCGCAGGGTGGCAGTCTGTGCTCGAGTTGAAGGGCCGCGCCTTGTGCGTGTGACAATGGATATATATAGATAGATACAGATGTATAGATGTATAGATGTATATAGAGAGATAGATGTAGAGATGTGTGTGGAGGGGGGAGGGGAGTGCTGGCGGCAGCGCAGCAGAAGGATGGCAGTTGAACGCGCTGCAATTAATGGATAAGAGGTGTGCTAGAAGGAGGAGTCTGATGTCGCTAATGTGTATGCGCGTGTGGCCGTATACGAGAAAAAAAAAAGTCAAGACGGATGAGCGGGAAGTGGAAAGCACGGCACTCGTGAAAGTGTTGGGGAGGCAATGCGGCATTTATCAGGGCATACTGTGCTCGCCGTTTGACCCTCCCTTCTCCCCTTCCTCACACACTCCTCTCGGAGAGCAGAGCAAAGAAGGGACATGAGTCGCATACGGGATCGGGTGACGGGGCAGACACACACACACACACCAATGTGCTGCAGCCCGCGCCCCCCCCCCTCTCTCCCCTAAAGATTGCCAGAGACACCGAATACCATCGAAGCTTCCATCATGTAAAATTGCGAATCTACTCTGCACCGCCATCGATCCTTGTAACACCCCTTCGCATCGGCAGGGGGAGGAAGGGGATGGGGGCGAGTGGAACCGTGCGTGCGTGTTGTGTGTGTGTGTGTGTGTGCGTGCGTGCGAACCTTTAGTTTGTCTTTGCCTCTTCTCTGCCTTCACAGTGGTGCTCATGAGCGTCCAACCCAGAAAGGCACGCGCATGTGTTTGGAGTTATTCATACACCCACCGCACGCACAAGATCGGGGTCGACGGTGGTATACATGTATACTTGCTCGAAGGCTTCTGTCGCCCCAACGACAGCAGACCGCTTGAGGAGGCGCCGTAGACGATCGCCTTCTATTCTCAAGACGTAGCACGCTTGCTGACCATGTGGCGCAGCTGCGGCACCAGAGCTGCAGCGCTTTCCTTCACAATAGAAGTACGAGCACGGTGTCACCGCGTGGCAACCGTTTTTTTCGATCAACGTCACTGCAGCTGTTGACGACAGTTCTGCCGAGGAACGTCTTGGCAAAGGGAGAACGCGCGTGACGGCAAGCGGCACATGCTGCTGCTGCGGCACTCCACCGCCACTGTTGGGAGCAACGACCGATGTGGTTACATAAATCGGGATCCAATGCCATGTGAAAGAGTGGAAGCTGTGTGTTGTGGCGGCGGAGTCGGGCTCTTGCGGAGACGGAAGAACAGACCCACGCGTAGGCACAGCACACACAAGATACGAGACCGCTTGACTTTGTTTCCAGTCGATCTTCGCCGCAGAAGCGGCGACCGCATCAGCGTCAAAGGTGGCCGAGAAACTGGAGCAAGTTCTGGTGGCACTGTTTGTGTTCGAGGTCTGCTCGCCCTTGTGGAGCAACAAGGTGCACAGGAGCACGTACCAAGAGGCGGTATCTGAAGAGGAATACGCTGGATGAGTCCTAGGTACCACTGGTGGTGGTGAGCCAGACACCGTGCTTTCGTGAGGTACAGGCTCCGATTCGTTGTCACACTTCTCGTCCGAACGTACGTCAAGCACCAGCGTAGACACATACAGGACTTGACGGCACGTGAGTCTGTGGGGCGGGTCGATGTTTCGGTCTCTCTCCGGTAGCGTGGAGGAGGCATTTGCATCGCAGCTCTCGCCGAGATGCCCGCGAAAGACACTGCGTAGTGGCATGCCCAGTCCAGATGCTGCCACACCACCGGTCATCTCTTCCATCGTACAAGTGGCGCCAACTCGATTCGAAAGGAAGCAGGATGAGGGCAGTGATGGCTGTGGCATGACACCGCCCCAACGAAGGAACCGCAGAGGCGGCCGACACCGAGGGACCACGGAACTGGACAATGGTGGAGGAGGAGCACCGTTTGGGTTTGCCGGCATTCTCATCTCGTCAGTGCTCATGGCTGGCCAGAGCGATCGCAGCAACCTGGCATCGCACACACACAGAAACGGCAGATCGTTGGTCACCTTTGTTGAAGATGCCTCACTACCCACGTTTGTTCCTGTACCACGCGGTTCTGCAAGACCAGCAGCCTTGTCAGCGCACGCCGTGACGCACGAGAGCCACCCGACAGACGCAGCAGCAGAGTCGAGGGCGTGCCACACTGAGAGATAGTGAGGGGTAGCGCAAGTAGAGACAGACGAGGCAACACTGCTGTGAGCAGGCGGCTTAATCTCGTCTTGCCAGCACGAGTCCACCTGAAGTGCCACCAGCGGCAACGGTGAAGGCCCCGTGTCCAGAGCAGAAGCTGCAGGCGTAGCACCACCAGCTGCAGAGCTGCTTGTCGAGCCCAAGTACGCTACAACGACGTCCGTCCAGCATAGGAATGAAAGTCGAAGCACAACGGTCACCGAGGAGTGGCCCCACTGTCCATCTCCGGCACCGACCCATAAAAAGTACCAGGACGTGCCGACAGCGGCGCCTGCACCTTGTTGAGTCGCATCACCGTCCGCCATCCACCCGCATGGGCTGGCTACGGGAAGCCGCTGAAGGCGCAGTACCGACGCAGTCGCATGATTGCCACCATCTGCAGTAGCTAATGAAGCACCACCACTATGATTTGAAGAATCCTCGCGCGCCGACAAGTCCGGTACGTCTGCGCGAAGGTCCTGTACGACGACCACCGCTCCAGCGGCAAGATCCACCACTCCGACAAGCGATCCGACGGCCAGCACAAGAAACACTGTGCTCTTCGCCCCCGCATCCGTCACCGCACTCGCTGGCAAACTGCTGTCTGTCTCCATCTGTGGCAGGCAGGCGCTCGTTTGGCGATGGCCCACTCGTCGCGAGCCGTCCCTCACTGGCACTGTCACCACCTCCATGTGAACCGCATCGGCACCGGCCCCACGGTTCAGCAGCGACTCCAGAAACAGCTGTTTCAGAGACGGAGTGGTGTCGTGCCCAAGACTACAGCAAATGGCACCAAGGTGCAGTACCACACCATCACCTATGATGTGGTCAGCCCCGTTTGCTGCAGCAGCAGAGGACTGACGGGCGCATCGCCAGCCAACAACATCACCACTGCGTAGCAACGCCACCACATCCAGCTGCCTAACACACGACAGCAACGATGACCTGGATACTGGAGCGATGCCTGGTAGTGGTGAAACTGCTCGAGCGGGGCTCTCCACGCCAGTGTCATGGACTTCCCCGGCAACCCATGCGAGCGCAACTGGCACCACACTGTCGCTCACTGTTGCGCCAAGCCTCGCTGCAGCGACCGAAAACGTGGGCGTATGCGACAGTAAATCGAATGCGGTGGTGTGGGTGTCAGCTGTGCTTGCCTTGTGAAGAACATACGAGAAGGCTGGTGGTGGCACAACACGCATGCATCTACTCACCGCCCACGGACAGATATTCGCTATCGCAGCCGACGCCTGCGACGTGGCCACACCGGCTCTCGCCGCCACATCTAAGGTCGAGCGTGTCGCATGTGTCACTGCCGCCGAGCAGCTACCATCAGAATCCCCTCCCATGACGGAAGAGTTCAGCCAAAGCTCAAAGACGCCCTCGACAAGGGTATGCGGCTGGGCATCCACCTCATCTGCTGTGGCGTCACTGTGGTACGGAGTTGTGGCATATCCGCACACAAGACAACAAACATCCCCGGACACGTCGGCGAACCGCCAGCAGAGAATTCGGCCCACCATAGCGAGAGGCGTGGCACACCACGAATGCGACGGCGACCCACCAAGCCCTGCCGATGAACGCAGTCGCTGTGAAATTTGCAGAGAGAAGCTCCAGTGTTCACTTGCACCGGTGCCGCCATTTGTGCGGACCTTGTCGCCATGCCGACGTTCAGCCACCACTGGGGGAGCTCGCGTCCACCGCGCCTGAATGGTGATCACCACAGCACTGTGCCACTGCGCCGTCTGTGCGGACTGTGTCGGAGTCTTCTCGGAAAGAAAAGCACACACGCGCGCAATAGTTCGGTTAGACTCTTCACTGCCGCGTCCTCGCTGGTCCCCAATAGCGTGCGGGCTTCTGCCTGAGTACGTCGGCATGGTGTACGTGTCCAACCAGGTCGTCTGTGCGTCCTCTATGTAGCCGTCCAGGATGCACCGCGCCACTTCACCGTCGCGGCTGTACAGCACAAACGCAAAGACCTTTGAGTTGCCCAGGGCGTTGTTATCCTCCTGCTCAGTACTCGCACGCCCGAGGTGCGACACTTCTGTCAGCCGCGTCCCATCACCGTCAGGGAACCGTGCGCCTGTCAGTGTCCTCGCTCTGTGTCCACAGGCACTGACGGCGTCAGCGAAACTGCGGAAAAGACTACTCGCCGCGTATGGCGCCTGCGCCGGACGCTGAAAGACGCCGAGGACAGCAGTTGGCGCATCGGCACAGGAGTGAAGCACTGAACGAAACAGCTGGGCAGCCGAAGGGACAGTGGCGGCTGGCACAGTAGCGCACTGCTTATTCACGCCGGGAGAAGAACGGGAGGGTGGTGAGCGGCGTCCGGTGAGCGCCGTGGCGAAGAGAAACTGCGGGTGAGCCAAGGAAAGTCCGCGCACGGACCACGGCCCAACCAGCAGACGCCCCGTCAGTATTGGTGGGGCCTTCTGGGGAGTGGCAGTGGCGAGAGCGGTGGCGGCACTCAAGCCAGGGCCCTCCTCCTTAAGGTAGCACACAGCCAGCGAATCCAAGCAGGGCTCAGGGGGGGGCCCGCTGGCGTCGTCGATGTGACAAGAATAAACGGTGGGGGCCGCATAGAGCACGGCGAGGAGTGGGTACGACTGTGTGAAATCGGCCGTTCCAGGTAGCCAGTGGAGGCCGCGCACGCTGGCGTGGGGCAGAACACTACATGAGGAAGCAGAGTCGTGCACACCCTCATTCGAGAATGACTGCCTCGGCGCAAGGTGCAGCAGTTCGCCCATGTCGAAGATCCCTTGAGCATGCAGCTGCCACACACTCGTGACTGTCGACGCTGTCGGCAGGTTTCCGCTACAGCAGCGGAGGCTGGTGTACCGCACGGCAGGGCGAGCATCAGTGAAAGAGGAGGAGGCTACGGTGGGGCTGCACCACACAATGAGCAGCTCCAGAAGCGACTTGCCACCGTCGCGGCGAGCTTCTGCGGAGGCGGCGAGTAATACAGTGGGAGGCAACGGCCGCACAAGCGAGCTCACAATAGGAGCACCTGTCGCCCACGTCAGCTCCGAAACTCCGCCACGTACAATGCCGGTGCCTCGACCGGGTACTGCTGTCGGCGACGCGACAGACGGAATCCATACGCACCCACCCAATTGCACAGACCACTCCACAGGTGGCGCGTGTCGCGTAAGCGTGAAGGTGGCCAGGGCGGCGCAGCCGCAATCGAAGAGGCACAGCAAATCCGTCGAGATAACGGTGGCAAGCGAGGCCTCCTGACCCATGAGAAGCGGGGTTGCCGTGCTTGTTGCGTCGGAAGAGGCCTGCCAAGCCTCCTGTCGCACCATATGAAGAGCTACCAAGGCGTCACCGGAAGGGTGTGGGAGGGATGGGAAAGAATAAGACGGTGACGCACCACTGGCGACAGTAGCGAGAGGCGCCGTGGTGTCGGCATCTCGACGATGTAAGAGGTCCATCAACTGTGAGGCCCGGAGGGCTTCCAAGGAATCACTTGGATTCTCTGATAATGACGCCACAGCCCCAGCGGCAGCTGAGTGTCCCCGCAGCACGCACGGCTGTCCCGATTGCGAACGAGAGATTGGCAGAGATACTAAACTACCGATACCATCTGTTGCGTCCGCCCTTCGGCAGCATGTAGGACACGCACCGCACTCTTCAGGTAAGGCGGACGCAAAGTCTGCCCGGGGCGAGCCTGCCAGCGAGCGTGCGTAAAGAGTGCACCGAATAGCACCGGTGCAAGATGTACCAGAAGACGAAGAGTGCGGCCTACGAGGGGCTTCCTTCGAAGAGTCATACGACGTCTTTCGAAAGGAGAAGAGCGCTGCATCGAAGGAGTTGCGTGCCGCCACGTTCGCGCCTGGTGCGGAGTCGATGGCAAAGATTAGTGTATCATCCTCTACTGCACAAATCGAGTGGATCAGGTGCACGCCACTGCCAGCGCCGCCGTCCTCCCTCGAAGCGGTAGAACTAAGAAGTGGCATCCCATGTCGAGCCGCGTAGTAATCCTCCCCCGCTGCAAAAGTTGTGGTCCGGTGCACGTGTCGATACGTATGTGCGCGTGTGCTCTCTGCGTGCGTAGGGAGGAGAAGCAAGGGCCACACACTGAGAGAGAGAGAGAGAGTGAAAGGGGAAGTAGGCGATGAGCCCAGCAGGAAACATTGTCAGGTATTCTGGGGGTCGGCCTGCGGGTCAAAGACGCGGTCGCCATTGCGCGATGCGGAAGACACAAAAAGTTACAAGAACACTATCTGGCGTCTAGTGCAAGGGGGTGGCAGTCCACACAACGAAAGATACCGACACCTCCGCAAGGCGTAATCCTACCCGCCCTACGCTGTTCGTGGGCGAATCGTATGCTGTGCGCGGGCGGACACGGAGAGACAAGCAGCAATCTATGACGGTGTCCCTGAACGAGAGTACAGGCAGAAGAGAGGCCATGAAGGGCAAAGACAAGACGCAGACACGGCGACAGCCATCACCACTAGTGTCATGAACACACACACACACACCTTCGCTCCTCTGCCCTTGTACACTGTGCTCTTTCCAATGTTGCGGAAGCCCTTGTTCGCATGTATGAATGCGTATGTGTCCTGTTGAGTTTTGTGCAACCTTTGCGTTTTTCTTGTTTAGTGAACGTCGAACTTTCGAAGCAACATCGAACCACACTGGCAGCTGTCGGAGGTGGGGGTGACACTGTACACGGAGACTCTTCGGGAAAGCCGAGTCTTCGTTTTCGCGCTGCCCCCCCCCCCCCAATATCCCCGCACTCGCTTAATACCTACCCACGCCGCCACTCCCAGACACAAACACACACAACATATATATATATATATATATATGTGTGTGTGTGTGCATATACGCCGTTGGGTCGTGCAGAGACGAAGAGTACCGGACAAGCGAAGCACATGGGCATGCAGACAACGCACACACACACACACGCACACGCACACACACAAATAATGAAAAAAGGGGGGTAAAACGGCACAACTGACACACGTCTCTGCTGCAGTGCACACAGGCACACAGGCACCAAGAGGGAGAGCGGACATCGACGGGTGTTGAAATTCCGTGATGTCTATCCACACCCACAAACGCGCGTGCCAGTGTCCGCGAATGCGTCTCGGCAGGCAACATCAGGAAGCCATCTTCCCCCTCACACTTCTACTGAGCAGTGCTGAAGATGCAGGCTAGCCAACCACACGAGAGCACGCTTCAAAAACGCAACACGAACGGTTCGGAAAGTGGAGAGTAAAGGGCAAAGCACAGCACATGAGTGCACGGTACACATGCATGCGCAAGCGGGTGGAACCAGTGTGCAAAGTGCGCACGTCTCCAGAAACAAGTACATCCCGTCCCCCTATTCACAGGTCCTGCACATGGTTCATGTTTCTTTTTCAGCTTCTCTCTCCTCCCACAGTGGGCCCTCATGCAGTCGCGGCAACGCTACTGGCGTCGAGCGTCGGCGCGCACCCGTACGCCTCGTTGAAGGGCTCCTTTAGAAGAACTGACAGCTCATCGGCCAGCGCCAGCACCTCCAAACCAACAGCGCGAACATCCACGGAGTGGCTGCCGGCGCTGGCAGGGATGGTGACGCTAATCTGGTACTCCAGCCGCGGATCCTCTTCCTCGTCCCGCAGTACAATCAGCGGCTGCCGCTTCGTCTCGCGCACGGCAATGGCGATGCCCTTGTCGTTGAGTCGCTCGAAGTGACGCGTCTCGTTCTCGGACAAGTACACAAGCTGGCCATTTTCCGGCGGTAGGACATCGCTTACATCATCGTCAACAAGCTCAATCACAGGGGTGCAGGTGTACGTCTCGCGGTCCTGTGCACTGACAGCTGGGCGCGAGCGCAGCAGAATACGGCAGTCTGGCTTCTCCACAGAGGTGCAGAAAGCTGTCTGCACCTCCACCCACTCCCCATACACCCCCTCTACCTTCATCTGATCGTTCAGCACCACCTCCAGCTTGTCCTTGGCGCGCTTGATGCCGCCCTCATAGGTGAGGCGCGCGTTCTTGCTGACGGGCTGAAATCCACGCTCCTTCAAGAATGCCTCCACAAGGGGGATGGCGGTCTCTGGCATCGTGGTGATCCATGTGTACGGCTTCGTTAGCTGGAGGCGCTGCTGTAGCGTGTAGGCGGACACAACAGCCTCTCCGTAGCGCATCGCAGCAGGGGTAAGCAGTAGTTTTCCCAGCTCGACGGTAAGCTCTCCATCCATGCGGAGGTTGTTCATGTTCAGTAGGCACCATTGGAGCACTTTGCTGTAACGTGTCTGTAGGGCCCCGGTCGCATCCGAGGAAGAGAGGGTGTAGCATTCTGTGTTGGCAGGAAATCCCGGGAAGGTGGAGGTGTTCACGCGACTGACAACGGCCTCGGCACAGCTTCCCGTCGTGAGCAGCTGAAATGCTTTGGGAACCATGTTTGCCGTACCTTGATAGAAGCCTGCTTGGGCTAAGTCCAGCAGCTTCTCCGGTTGCGTCGCGCCTGCGCCAGCCCAGTTGCCGTAGCTCTGCTCACTCTCCTTGCCGGCGCCTTGAGCAGCTCCCGCACTGGCAGCGGCGCCGCGCTGCTCAGCACTGTCTTTGCTGTGCAGGTACTCCTCCATACGTCGCACTACAGCCGCCTTCTTTGCCGTCGGGTCGACAGCGACGCCCGCATCGGCCAGAAAGTCGCGCATCTGCGCCACCTGCAACGAGAAGAGGTTGCCTTCATTCCAAAGCTGCCACACCTCCTCGTACTTAAGCTTCACTGTCTTGCTACTAAACGCCACCTGCGGTCCGCTGGTGCGAGTCTCCTCTTTAGTCGGGCCAGTGGTGCTCTGGTAGCGATGGGATACACAAAATGCAGCAGCGGTGACAGTCGGGTAGAACGTGCCGCGTTTGCAGGTAGACTGCAGGGAGAATCGCCCACAGACGCTCCGCATTAGCGGCAGCTTCTGCCTCAGTCGATGTGAAAACAGCATGACCAAGCCTAGAAAGCTCCCCGACTTCGGTCTCTGTAGTGTGTGTGTGTGGTTGGGTGGGTGTGGGTGTGGGTGTGTGGGTGGGTGCGTGTGAGTGAGTGCGCGCGCGCGTTCGTAGCCGGCGGGGCAGAGGATGGGTGCGCGAGGCAACCACACCCACGGATAACGATGTGCGTTGATGAATCGCCGCCCCTTTTTCACGTTCAACCCACTCAACACGGGGTACCCGTTGTTCGAACACGCTTGTGTGGAGGTGGGGAAGGAACTTCTCGCCTTGTCTCTGTCACCATCACCCTCACCGCGCACGCGTGCCTGACGCAGATACTAGCGCAAGCCCACACTAACAGAGAAGCTGGAAAGTGCTCAGGGCTGTCGACCTCCGCGAAGAAGACGGGCGATAATACCAGGAAACGGATAAGGCAAAGAGAAGAGGGTTACAGGTAGTGGCGTGAGTGGAACGAGGGACAACGCAGAGTCACAGACGATTTTATCTCAAGATGAGGCAGCACCACGAATGATGGACTCTCTCATGCTCATGCGTGCGCGTGCGTTGCAAAAAAAAAAAAAAAGGAGGAAGAGAGAGAAAGTGAGGGGGGGAAAAGAATGCAAAGCTATGCGTCTTGCATCATGCGTGTGCCTATAATGTGCACTCATCTCGCATGCACATTCCTTTTCCTGCGCTCTGCAGAACTGCGGTGTGGAGGTCAACCAGCGCCAGTGAAGAGAAGACGCGGAGGTCTGCTGAATGCGCGAGATCGCTTCGCCGGCACTCACCTCACCCAACCCCCTTTCCCCTGTCGTGCGCTTGACACACACAACTCCTGTTCTCCACTCTTCTGCTGTGGTCACGGAGATCGTCTGCCTGCGTGTTTTCTTTGTGTGCCGCTGCGGCTCTCCATGTGTGTGTGTGAGGGGGGCGAGACAGGGCAGCGCGGGCACACGAAGTCGGCGAGCAAACCACATCCAGAGAAATATGAAGAGGATGGGCGTATTCGTTGCCCACTGGAGGTACTGTGCTCGTAGAAGGGTGTGCTATGCCCTTGGAGCAGAGCAGCAGCTGTTTGTGTTGCCTCCACCGCCACCTTTTTCGCCCTCATTACCCTTTATCTGCTGCTCCCGCTCTCGCGCACACTTCTTATTGTCCCTATGCGGCTCAACACGCTCTCCTGTATGACAAGCTCGGAGGAGGGGAGAGGGTCCTGCAAAAGCGGGCAACAACAGCAACAAGGCGGAGACAGCGAATGCGTCTCACCCTCCCCCGCAAATGGAGGAGCGTGCGCAGGCGAGTTGGAGTCCATATATATACATATATATATATATATATATGTGTGTGTGTAAAGATATAGATACCTCTAGCTATGCAAATCGACACGGGCAGCTAGAGGTAGAGACGGAGATCATGAAAATGTCTAGAGGGTTCACCCGAAGGGTTTAAAAAAAAAAAAAGGTAAAACAAAAATGGAGAGACACAGACGTGGTACACACGCACGCGCGCGCACGCCAAGCGAGGTGGCCAAGAGAACAAATGCACAACCACCAACGCACCAGGCACCGCAGACAAAGACGCACACACAGAGAGACAGGAGAGAAAGCAACAAAATGGAGGGAAACAGACAGCAAAGAGACCCAATGAGTGTATGCAGCTATAGTCACAGATCCCGTTCTGCATTCACTGGAACATCGGTGATTGCATCCTCGTGCGCGTGCCTGCAGCAGGAGCGGAGAAGTCGCACTCATCATCGACGTCAATCAATGCCCCCTCCGAGCCACCGGTGGGGCAAATGGGTACCACATGGAGAGAGTCATTCGCGTCGCAGACACTACCGCAGATGGACTTGATGATCTTCCTCGGATTCGGCTGCGGTTCCTGCATTGCCCACCCCATGGCCACGTTGGCTGGTCGACCATCGTCGCAGTGAGGCACCGCCGTCGCTGCGCGATCAAACTGGGGGCCAAGGTATCGGCTGACGGAGTTCGTGCGGCTGTCGAAGCCCTCTGCCGTGCTACAACGACTATTCCCAGCGGAAGACACCCTGCCACTCATCCGACTTCCTGATGAAACGCCGGCCTCGCCGAGGCGCTTCGGGGCTGCCGCGGATGCTGCAGTAGCACTGGCACCAGGGAAAAGAACCCCGCCGGTATACTGCGGCATCTCGTGGTCAACTGGTCCGCACGCGTTTGCGGTGATGGCTGCGTCAGAGAAGTCCGACAATAGGGTGTCACCATTCGTCCTCGCAGGAGTGCTCCCACACCCCTCCGACATCCTCATGGAGGGGATGCAGAGCTCCACGCAGCGCCCCTGCGAATGGCGATGCGGTGTGCTGCCAGCGCGGAGAAAGGTGTCCTTTTGGATAGGCTGGTCCGTCGGAGTGTGCACCACTCCCTTCTCTTCTAGCCCCTCCATCACAGCAGCGCGCATGCCAAGTGCTTTGTTGGCACCGGCGCAGGTCTCTGAAAGCTCAGGAGTGGGAGCATTCTCGTTCAGATTTGTGGGAGACGCTGCAGCAACGCTTCCGTTCGCAGACGGCGCTCGTGCTTGCAAAGTGCAGGCCGGGAACGGAGGGGGGATGGGAAGCAAATGGCCAAGAGATACCCCGGATGCGCACATGTTTGCAGGTGTGTCACGGCGTGCAAGACCGTGGTTCAGCTCGTAGATTCTGCGAACCTCAGGTGAGCATGAAAAAGGGAGCCGGTGCACGCCGCTGCACTCGCTACCAGCGCTGCAGGAGCCGAGAATCCAGCGCAAGCACACGTTGCGCGGCACAGTCGTGTAAACGCAACTTGTCGCATTGCGGCACGCGCCGTACCAACGGAGGCATGGGTGCAGCTCAGCACTGAAGCGGCGATCCTTCGCGCTGAGGCACCGTCTCGGCATTGTTGCGTGGGCAGAGCCCTTTGTCACTGTCGGGTCACAATGCTCGATCTTAGTCAGCGAGTCGTCACCATCGCCATCCTCGTCATCTGCCGCCTCTACTGGAAAGATGCAGCGAGCGATGACGTGGTCGTGAGTTGCCGTACCTGTGACGGGTGGCTTCAGCACCCCTGACTGCTCGCAAGAACGGTCACCGTTAGGGATGCCCGCAGTCTTCGAGGTAAAGCCACCACCCAATCCGTCGTCAGCAGCGTAGTGCTGCCTGTTTTGGTTCACAGCAGCGGCGGCGGCGGTCATCACCGGGGTCTCTTCTAGACAAGTTTCGCAAGTTTCCACCGCCTCACCCCTGTGCTCGTGGCGGAAAACAAAGAAAAACGCCTTGGAGTGGATGAAGCGCGATGCGTCCGGGTTGCAACTGGCCAGCTCCAGTAGGAGCTGCGCCAACTCACCTTTGCTGGCGTAGAGCAGCTGCTTCTCCAGAGTCACCCCGGGCAGGCCCCGCGCAATACACTGGAAATCTGACCCCCCTCCCGCAGCAACTTGTGCAGTCGAGGCACTTGCTGATACGCTCCGTAGTCCCTGACCTGCTGCAACTACCGCCGTTGCCGCTGCACAGGCAGATGCCGGCACCGTCAGGTTGGAAGAGGGCAACGAGCTGCCATGGGTGTCATAGCCGCTTACCTCATCCACGTAGTACTTCTGAAGGAAAAGATGCTGCTGGTTTGGCACGTGTGCGTATGCAGACGGAGCGCTGTCGGAGGTTACCACCTTCTGACAGCTCTGTGTGCTGCTGCCGGGGGTTAGGCGAGAAGAACACTGATCTCGGCCATTCGCGTACGCCTGCGAGGACGATGATGGCGTTGAGGCGTAAATGCCACTGAAGTGCCCGCTAACGCTCCCCGGCGATGTCAAAGGGTAAGCAGAGCTCATGACAGTACTGTTGGTCGCGGTTCTTGACACGGCACTGCAGTTCCTTCGCTGCCCAGTACTGTACATGTTTCCGTTCGGCAATGTGGACAACCCGCCCGGCGTGTCAGACAGCTGCGCTGTATAAGAAGGCGAGGCAGCCCGTGAAAAGGGTTTCGCAGCAACGTCTTGGTTACCGTTGCACTCGCGGTGGAATAGCACCGGCTGTTCATGGGGAAGAGCTCTTCCAATTGGGTACGGTGTTGACTGGACGTACGGCAGCATGCCCCAGGGCGGTGTGCCGCCCGCAACAAAAGCGTTGTCAGCGCCTGTGAAGGGTGACCGCTGCAGAGGCGCCGCGTTTGCCGGTGAGGAAAAAACTGCCGGTGTAGCGCCAGCACTACCATCCTCATTGGCCGTATCGCGACGGTACGAGTCCTGTCCGCTTTCACCTCCACTTTCCGCTGTTGCACGTGGCTGGCCGAGTAGCTGAAACCCTTGCTGAGAATCACCAGCATTTGGGATGGGCGTCACGTCCTGCAGCTGCAGCAATGAGTTGTTCTTATCCTCAGCAATTGCGCTCGCCGTTGAAGCTGCCGGACGCGGCGCGTCCGGCGAAGACTGCGGCGTTGATGCGGCGTCGGTCACGCGCTGGAAAAAGGGTGATGAGGCGTAGGCGGCTGCGAAAGCGTGGTGCGTTTCGATGCATGCGAGAGGGCTCGCACTGCCGCTGCCGCCGTTCCCGCTGCTGCTCTTTCCTTCGCCTCTGGAAATATGAGGCACAGCATGCAGCTTCTGCGGGCTCATGTGCACCGGCGTGTCCACCCGAGTAGACCTCGTGCCCGAGATGCCTACAGTGGTGTGTGGCGGGTTCACTCCATTTTGTAAAACAGTGGAGACAGTGGAAGCACGATTTCGGCCCGTCCGTCCGGCCATCCCAACTGGCAGCGGTAGAGGCAATGCTATTTGGTTCGAAAAATGCTCAGAGACCAGTGTGGCTGGAGCGGCCGCCGTGTTGCTCGTCGACGCGTGAGAAGCCACGGACGTCGTGGCTGACGGAAACGATGCAGGCGCTGAGGCTGCCGCGCTTACAAATCGCTTTGAGCCACGCGACAACGGCGGATGCACGGCAACGGCAATCGCGCGTGGAGCTGCGGTGTCGGGGCTAACAGAGATGGTGCGGTGCAACGTGTCGTGATGGTGAAGGGAACTGATCACTGGTTCACTCTTTCGCTCGCACGGAGGCGTTCGGAGGGAGCCGGTGACAGCGCTTGCAGTCTGGCTGCAATCCTGTGACAGGGACTTGTGTGTAGACTGCAGCACCGGCTCCGTCGGCATTGATGCAGAGGCAGCGCCCCGTGACGTCGTCTTAAGAATAGCATCTGCCCATCGTCCTGATGGGCCCCTGCTCCTGCTGCTGCTACGGCCTTCGCCGGCTACGTCACCAGGCAGACGCGCGTAGGTTTTTAGTCGTGCCGGCGCCTCTGTGGAAGTGGACGGATAGAGGGAGTTGCGGCTCATGGGAGTCAGTGCCATGTCTATGGACAGTGGGAACCACCCGCGGAAGCTGCAGAAGAGGGGACAGCCAGAGGTGCACTAGCGCGGAGCACAAGTCGAGGCCAAATACCGCCCACTAACACGACCGCAACACGCAGGGGCAATGAAAGTACACCGCTGCCCAAACGCTGAGGACAGCTCAAGCGTCGTGGAAGAGATATGTCTCTTCAGCGGAAGAGCTGCTTCACAGACTACGTGCCAAGCACCGAAGAGTCTCTTCGGCCAGTGCTGCAGGGAAATCACAAGCAGAAAGCGATGGTTAGTCTACTGTTCTTGACGGTCTTTATGTATCTTATGCGCCCGGTATCACACGTCTTGTGATGCTCGTAAAAAGCGCGTCCCGAGGCGGGTATCTGTGTGTGTGTGTGTGTGTGTGTGTAATGCAAGATGTCTATGTGGCTATGCTCGTCTCTGCTTGCCAACGACTCTCAGCTCCGAGTAAAAAAAAGCGTGCGTCTGTAAAATGCACACAAGTGATGCGTCTCTCTCCCCCTTCTTTGAGCCAGTGCGGTGATACACGACGACGGCACGAAGAGTACGGGCGGAGGCGGTGAGAATCGGCTAGAGGGAGACGGGAAGGGTGCCAGAGTCCAAATTGAAAAGTGCTCTATCGCACAGTTCTATTACCAACTCTTCTTCACGGTGGAGAGGGTATGGAGTCAGTGCTCCCCCCTCCTTTACCGATGGTTGGCGTCTCTCTCTCTCTATATATATATGTATATATGTATTTGTATGTATCTGTATGCGGCTGTGTGTATATATATATATATATGTCTGTGTGTGTGTGTGAGGCGGAAGGCGGGGGAGGTGGGAAGTATTGGTGTTGACACTTGCTGACGTCTCTGGCAGGCGGTATGGACGTTGCTGGGCAGATCTACAGAAAGGAACTCCTTCTCCTTTGTCGGTTGGGTGCGTCTGCGCGCCGGTGTATCGGCGTTGTTACGCTATCTTTTTTCCCCACCCCTCCCCACTCTCTACACCTTCGTTGGTATGTCGTTTTGTATGGTAACGCATGAACCGGGTGGGCTCGATGGGGACGACGGGTGCCGTGGTGTCTACGAACGTGTGCACGAGAGAGGCACTGCAAAGGCTGCAGTAGGTGGCCAAAACGGAAGAGAGAAAAAGAGAGAGAACACGCTGCAGTGAAGGCAACAAGAAAGCCGCTCTGTGAGTATGTGCGTATGTCGGGGGGTGCGCACGCGCTTCCCGTGTCATTGAAAGGAACGTAAGACAGCAGTCCTCAGAGAAGCAGAAGAGAGAAAGGGGAGGTTAAGGGATGAAACCGATGACAACGAAGTCAGTGTAAAGTGGACCGAGCATGAGAGGATGGGTCATGCGTAGATACCGCCTCCAAAAACGCGTCATGTAGGAAAACGGCACAAGTGTGAGCATGCACGCCATCGAACAGCACCGACGAGAGGCCCATTGGCTGCATTCTCGTGATTCCCTGTCGTGTCCCTCACATGTCAGAGTGTGCTGAAGCAGACGATGGGGTACAAGAGTCCTGTCGCAAGGAGAGCGGCAAGAGAAGGGGTGAGGATACGGCAATGGCAACACCTTTGTCCTTCGCCGCTGCAAAAGGAAAAAAAAAAACATGCCCTCAGCACCCTTTTTCCTATCTACTGGTCGTTGCTGCCCCTGCGAAGATCTGAACTCATGTCAAGGGGGAAAAGGAAGTGCATCTCCATCCCCAACCCCATCCCCACACGCTATTCTTTCCCTCCCTCTGCTCTGCTGAAGCGAGTGCAGACCGGATGTACGAAGGTGTGTGTGGTCGCATGCGTGCCTCGTCTTGCCTTCTGTGTTTAGCGTTGCATATTGAGAGTCCTCTTGCTATGTTTGTCTGCGGTACGTAGGCAACATCCAGCTCCACGCGCGAGGTATTCGTCTCCCTGCGCCCCCCTCACCTCAATTTTCCACCTCCTCCCAGCACCGCAGCTCGCAACACATTCGTGCTACACTACTTGACATGCGCACCCGCGCACGAAGAGACGTCTATGAGAGAGATTAGTAGAGCGGCTGAAACACATGCGGTAGCGCCCAGCGCACCAAGCAAGAGCATCGCTTCGCTGCCGCTCGAGAAAGTAAAATAAACCGGAACACACATACACAGACATCCTCGCCATTCGCATACGATGTCATGTCAGTTATCAGAAGAACGTCGAGTCATCATCACACAAGCTAACGAAAAGTGCAGCACGCGCCCTGCAACACAGGAAACTCACCAGACACAGCGCCCATCACGCGCGAAGGGGGAGGGAGCGGCACACGACCTCAGCGAGTGGAGGAGACTCAGACGAGGGGAGCACTTACCAGAGTAAGACAGCGCTACAGAGATGCACATGGAAAGTGAAAACGATGTGAACCTCCCAACTCGATACTCCTTACTTGTCCGGAAGCCCCCCTTTCCCATCCCTCTCCTTATTCCTTCCCATGCTCCTCATGGTAACGCTGCATCGCCCTTGTCTTCTGCTGGAGCGCGTCAATGACCTGGTTTTGCTGCCTCTGTTTCAGCACAATTGTTTTCTCTACCTGATCCATGCTCTCCTTGATCTGCGCCGCCCGCGACATGAAGTACTTCTTCGCGTGTTCCATCGACTGCTGCAAGAAGTAGCCCGTGCCGACGTCCACCAGTACCGTGTCGCTCGGCACGACAGTGCCGCGCACAAAGAGTGAAGACGTCATGCAGACGAGCACCTCTTGCGGCGCTTCCGTCTTGGCGGCGTTCTCGCAAACGGTTTGGTACTGCGCCACCACGTCGTGGTTGTCCTGGTAGCGAGTGCGGCCGTTGTAGAGGCCGTCGTACGCCGTCCCGAGACTACGCACATCATTGTCAAGCTGCTCCTTGAGGCCCTCGAGCTGCTCAATCGGTAGCTGATAGACGTTGATACTCATTGGCTTGGGTACAGTTGTATGTGTTGCGTGACGGAAGCGTAATTATGCGTAGTGAGTGCGCGTATTCAGAACACCTATGCGTTTGCCTGTGCGCGTGACCTTACGTGGCGGCAGAGGCTCTCTTCGAATCTCTTCATGCACGCAAGACAAAGTGTGTGGCGCATGCACAGTGCAGCGCGTTTCGAGGGGGACCGGCATCGTACGTGCGGTCGAAAAGCAGTTGAGGAAAGAAAAGAAAGCAACACTGTGAGAGAAACCTCGATATGCAAAGCACAGAAGCTTTCAGCCACATGGAGACAGGATGCGTTATCGCAGGCGACTCACCATTACGGCGCTGTACAGCGGCTGGGTGGAATGAAGAGGCCCTCACAGGGAAGCCGCAGGAGCATAAAAACCGTTTGACTACCTAGGCGACTACTATCACATGACGATGAGGAGTTAGATTTGATTCGCCTGTCCGCACTTCACACATGTCTTACGCTGTGTGGTTGTGTGTGTGTGGGGGGGGGGGAGATGTGTCAGAGGCTGTCGGGGCCATGCGTAGTCGCACGAGAAGCCTTGCTCGCACACAGACGCATGCCTGCACACCCTATAGCAGAGTCTCCACACAGTTCCTCGGTCTCTCAAAGTACATGACAGTCAACAAGTGGGGCAGTGGCTCGAGAACCGACACAGTGTGTTCCTTTCAGACGATGGAACCTGCCTCCTCCACTATTTCGGTGTCGTTGATATGCGTTGCTCGCCGCTTTGAGTGGCCTCCGATCTCTGCCACACAGTCACACACGTATAGGTGGGCACAGGCGTAAACGGGTAGGACTCTGGCTCACTCTACGACGGTGCCCCTATGATGCCGCCAAAAAGCGCTTGAAATCGTCAAAGGGAGGTGTCGGCAACTCCTCCCACGCCACCTCAGTCGACTCGTGGATGCTCAGCGCTGGCGGTGCATACTCCTGGAGGTAGTGCGGTTCAATAGAATGCCACTCTTGGTAAGGTAGCCCTGGCACAAGGTCCGGGTACTCGCCGCGCGCGTTCGGCACGCTCACGCGCCATACTGGATCGCCTGGCACGAGGTAGAAAAGTACGCATGGTGATAACGGTTTGTAGGGGAGCGTTGCGTGATCCCACAAGCAGGCGCGCCGCATTTGCTTCGTGGCAAGACGCTGCTGCAATCACAAAGGAAAGACTCTGAGGAAGGGCAGTGGAGAGGCCCCTGGCATGGGGAGTGGAAAAAGACACGGGACCACGCACATAAATAGTCGGTGTGGATGATCCATGAAGGCAAGAGTGTGTGTGTGTGTGTGTGCACAACGTGGAGAAGGGGTGTACGGCACTGACCAAAGCGGAAGGGGGAAGGACCAGACACGCACACGCATGTCTGCGCACCCTCTGGAAGCATGAAGACTCCGGAACGCACCCATAAGTCAACCGCATCCCATCTCTGCTCGAAGTCCTGTTCTTCACTCTGACCCGTCCACGTTTTTTTTAATACAAGAAGGGCGCATGCGAGGACGAAAGACGTGTGGAAAGTATGGAGGCTCCACTGAGTGAGTCGCCCCAACCCCCATTCATCCACATTCACGCCATCCTCCTTCTTCATCTCGCTGGTCTTCCTTGTCGTGGAGCCAGTCGCCGACGTCGTCGTCGAAACAGCAGCCACCAAAAATGGTGAATAAAGATGAGACAGGTAGAGCCACACGCCTCCGCGCACCTCCCTTCTCTACATCCCACGCTCGTGTCATCTGCCTCTTCGCAGACGCCACCCCGCACACAACAGTGGGAAGGGTTTCCTTGCTGGTGTTTGTGTCGTGCTCCGTCGTGTCCGACACAGAGTACACAGGCAATGCGACACGGGGAAGAAAAGAAAAAATGCGTTGCACTCAACGCCCGCAAAGCTGCTTCTTTGTAAGGCAATGGCGGGCAACAAAATATATATGCTCCAGCGAACGCATAGGAGGGGCACCGCTCAGCAAGCGTTCTCCCTCTCTCCCATGCTTTCTTCCTACCCACACGTCACATCACCCGCACACTCATATCTGAAAAACAAAATGCGAAAGAAGTGGCGACGTTATGACCTCCCCACCGCAGCAGCACCAAACATACGCTGTTCACGTCCTTGCGTCCCCTCCCCCCCGCCCCCTCTAGGGTATGCGTCACACGGGCCTGCTCTTGCTTGCCCCTCGCTCTGCCAAAAGCCTCATCTCTATTGTGTGGTGCGACACAGCGCTGGACGCGCGCGTCACAACAATGCGCCCTGCCCAGTCATCTGAACAGGGGCTTCTGCCCTACACTATGCTCAGCCCCCGCTTCGCAGGCCGCCTCACAGCTGCTCTCAAGCATGCCGATTGCCACGTCGTGCATCCCCTTCGGGGTGCTCGGGTTCCTCACCAGTAGGGAGTGCGAGGGCTCGGCGAGAGATGTCGGAGTCACCTTGGCACTTTGCCCCTCACATCGATGGTGCAAGCGAGGTCACTGTCGCTGGTAGCTCCGACACAACGCCATCCGCGATCTGGCCCTGTCGGCACGGGAAGTAGGCCGGCAATGGCAAGGATAAGAGGGGTTGCCTGGCTTCGCACCAGACAAAGTGGGGCGTGGGTGCAACGGACCCCCCAGATGCCACACACCGAGAGGGGTGTGTGCGCGCCCTCCTCCGTCACGAGGGGGTGCCACAATGCAAAGAAAGCGGGAAACGCCCCGATGCGTCCCCCACGCTCTCGCCGAGAAGAGCCCACGTACATGCTCGTGCACGGGCAGACATCATCGCTCCCTGCACGCAGGCCCACACACACGAGAAACATGAGACTACCTTCGTTGATCGTCTCACCGTCGTTTGGCTAAGAGAACAAGGTGCGGCAGGGCCATATGGCAGATTAGGAGCCAGGGACGTACGCGCCACTGCGGTGGCGTTGTGTCGGCCCTTCATCATTGTCGGACTCCTCGTCCTGGTATTCCTCATCGAGCTCTTCGTCAGCCTGGAAGGCGTGCTCCTCTTCCAACCCTTCATTCCCGGCGTGCCGCTCAGCACGCGCCCTGCTCCGTGGCCAAGGCGCTGCCGAAGCCTCTGACCCCGTCGCGCTGTCCGCCACCTTCCCGCCATCCGTGTCGTTGCCACGCTGGTGGAACTCGCGGCCCACCGGCAGCGGCGCCACCGCGGACGAGAGAATCTGCTCAAAGGCCGAATTGGGCCTGCTTACAACGACGCTGCTGCTGCCTCCCTCGTTGCCGGCAGCGCGCTGCAGGCTCTGCATGGCAGCACCGCCGCTGTCTGGCAGCGCCGACAGCGGCATCTGCAGCACATCGCCTCCGCTCTCTGCCGTGTAGCGGTCCAGCAGCACACGCGCCGTCTCATTGAAGTACTGCAAGTTGTGGCCCAGTGGAGGAACGGCAGTTGTCACGGAGCTCGTGAGAGCACCACCGACCAGGTGTGGGCCAGCTCCCGACGAAGCGCCGGCACTCGTGGCCCCAGTGCCCGGTAAAACGCTCGAGGTGACATGTGTCTGGGCAGAATCACCCACAACGCCAATGCCGCCGCCACTGACGCATCCGCTCACCGAATAGCCATTGATATGCTCCTCCTCATCGCTGAACCACGTATCCGACCCCGCGGCGCCTGACGCACCTCTGAGCGGGCTCGCAAGGCCGCCGCTGCCGATGCTGTTAGAACGCTTCGCCGGGCTGACAGAGGCTTCCGCGGCAGCAACAGCCACCCGCCGCGCATGCTTGCGCTGCCGCGCCTCCTCGGCCTGCTGCCCGATCGGGTCGAACGTGGAGTCCGCGCGGACGCCACAAACGGTCGACGGCACCAACGTTGTGAACCTCGTGCGGCTTGCACCGATCCCGGTTCGGCCTGGGGTGACGGCGTCGAGGTTCAGCCAATCGCCACCCGTGACGACGTTGCCCATATCCACGTCATCCACCTCGCCGGGTTGACGAGTGCCGTTGAGGCGGAACTCCTTCACCTTCTGCTTGTGCCGTGTGCGGCGGCAGATCCACCACACGACAAGGACGATGATTGCAGCGGGCACCACAAGGGCGATGAGACCGAGCAGAGCTCGGTGCATGGCAGGTGGGTGCTGTGCGCTGGAATTGCCAGGAGGGGGTGCTGGCGATGACGAAGGCAGCTCTGAGTCCCCGTCGCTTCCACTGGCCAAGACGACAACGCTGTCGGTGGCTGCGGGTAATGCCGACGAGGCTGTGGTCTCCGGTGCCTTCGCTGCCTGCCTGCCTCTCCCGTCAGAGTCTTGACCAACGCCCGAGCTCCAGGAAGACGGCATCGCTGCAGAAGCACTCACCTCCAAGGTGACCACACCGCCGACTTTCAAAAAAGTAACGATGCTACCAGCATCGTCGTCAGCCGGCGCAGGGGCCACCACGACAGCGGAGCCCTTGGGGTGCGGTAGCGCTGCAGGCTGCAGAAAAGACACGGTGAGCGGTGGCGCGCGTAGGCCTTTCCCCCTCTCCCCCAATACACCGCTGCTTAAGGCAGAGACGCAAAGCGCGCAGTGAACACCGTCACAGCAGCGTGTCCTTACCACCGCCGTTATCAGCGAGAGACTGCACAGCAGAACCACAAGCAACAGCACGCATTGAAGCACTCGCGCCGTGGAGAAGCAGCGACTGCTGTTTCGCTGCAGCCCTCGATGAGACATAAGGCGCATGGTTATGCTTACGTAGACGTACCGATTTTTGTCCGCACGTGAGGATTCCCAGCAAGATTGCTGACGCACCAACGAGCGAAGCTGACCAGAAGAAACGTCCGCGGCCGTGCGCCAGGACAGCGGCACACTACCACCACGGGCGGGCGGGGTACAGTCAGCACACGCGAGAAATAAAAAGAGGCACAGCCCACCCTCTGATGTCAATGATGAGCGGCACCAGTAGAGAAGAGCGACGGTGGCGTACCAAACACACACAGCGCGCTCTCCCTCCCCCTCTCACTCTCTCAGCATCACCATGCCAACGTGCGCGCACACGTAAGTGACGCCTTGAGCTCCTTTCCTCTGTTCGCTGTTGCTGAAGGCGCACCACACGCGTCCCTCGGGCGCTCGACCAATGAGCTGCGGATGCGCTTTGCACGCATTACGCCGCTCGCTGCTACCGCTTGTCTCCGCGTATACGCGTGTATGCAAGTTGCTGGATGCCAAAGCCTATCGGTTGCAGTGAAGAGGTAGAAGGAAGGGGGAGCGGTGTATCAAGCAGTGACGCTGCCTTTTGGTGCCCGTCGTGTACAAGGGTTGCGGTTAGCCTCTGATAGCGGTGCTGGTGCATGCACGCGCGGGATGAGACAAGCAGCACAAAATGCAGAGAGCAATGGTGTCCGGGGGAGCAGCGAATGGCATGGGTCGTGTGGAGGTCGTGTGCGGGAGGGCGCCAAGCGGGCGGCAGTGGAAATAGAGCACATGAGGAGGTGAGGAGACGGTGCAGCGATAGAGACTACAACAGTCGAGTAACACACATAAGGCGATGCATGGAGGGCGGAGGAAGTCATCACAACGTCGCCCCCGCGTTGTCATTCACATCCTCTCCCCTCCCCCCACCGTCCTCGTCATGCCACGCTCCTCAGGAGCAGTCGCCGGCGCACAGAGGCACCGCGCCTCGAGCACGAGGAGCAGCACGAGAGGGGTGCCACAGGGGGGAGACGCCCTGCGAAAACGACTGAGACGGAGGAAAGAGTGAGCATACGTCGGGGAGCGGGCGGAGGCACATAAAGCGCGCTGGGAGCCGCTCTCGGCATCTCTCCTGTGCCGCGGAGCCGGAAAGCAGAAGCAGCGCACGCCGGTGGGAGGACGAGGGAGACTTCGAATCACACTGGTGTGTGTGTGCGAGTGTACGACGCTCCACTCCGCCCCAGCCCCTCCCCCCCCACACACACCAGGGCCATGCAGCGCTCACACATGTCAGCAGACTCAGCCTTCTTTCGCGCTTTCTGCGCGTTTTGCCATCTCCGTTTTTTTTCATTTGGCGCATTGCATCCCTTTCCTCTCCACCACATGAGGTGATGACTCAAATACAGTCCCAGAGCCGGAGGCGGCGCCGAAACGTTAAAGCACGTTTTAGTCGCTCACGTGCCCGTCCCACCACGGGCAAGCCAGCACGCGCACATATATGCACAGACACAATACACCTGCCTCTGCGGCACCACGGCCATGCAAGGCAGCAGGGCACACCAGCATCGTCTGGCGCCGCTCAGCCCACCTTCACCCCACTGCGTACAGCGAAGGCGGGGCCAGGCCACCGCGACCAGCATCGCCGCAGCGCAGCAAAGGCAGAAAAGCAGTACGCGAGTGTGTATATCTGCTGAATCGTCGGCGTGCGCCGCAGTGAGCTGGCCCAATCGTCCTCATGGTCGTTGGTCTGCCTGGCACGGCGTCAGCGCACACCTGTCCGCTGGCGCGAAGAGTCCGCCGCCGCTACTCGAGAGCAAGCTGCGCGCTCTTGGTGTGCCCACAAAGAGTGGGCGCTGGGCCCCGACACCACGGCGAGGTGGCCGGCATCGTCCGGCAGCGAAAGCGCATGTGAAGGAAAGAGAGATAATAAAAGAGGGGGACAGAGCCCAAGAGAACAGCAGTATTCGGCCGTTTAAAAGAGAAAAAAAATCGCTTGCATGAGAGAACGGAAGCAAAGGAAGAGCAACCGTCGGCAGCGGTGCTCGCGGCACGCGAACAGACCAGCGCACGGAATCAGGCGGGAGACACACCACGAGCAAAGCCACAGCGCGTGCGCGGATGCACGCCTTCCACGGCGTCTATGAGCCTCTTCGTCCTCCGTCTTAAGAAAGAAAAGAAAACAAGCTCAGGCCTGTAGTCGTGCTGCTGCTGCTCTGTTGGCTCGCTCACCAGCCCCGCACACTCGCCCTTGTCCCCAGCGCGCGCAGAAGAAAACCCAGCCGCCTTTCCAGACTGGAGGGCGACGGAGGGTTGGGCGAGAGGAGGCAGCCGCCAAAAGAGGGAGACAAGCACAACACAGAGCGCTGATGCAGGGCTATCCAGCAGAGTCAGCGAAACTCATAGCAATAAGCAGGTGGAGTCGACCAGGGCAAACGTCGTCCCCCAGTGTGCCCATATCACACCACGGACATGTCAGCACGCATGCACAGTCACAGCGCGCCTGCCTCTGCGGCACCACGGCTTCATCCAAGCCGTCTCGGGCGGCCCGCCTGCCGTCGAATCGGGCAATGCACCTAGCCGCCTCTCCCTGGCCTTCCTCGCTACGCACCCGGGTGCACACTGCGCCATCGGCGGCGTCCCGCAAGCCGCGCGCGCGCACCCAGCGCCTCACGAGCGTGGTCCGCGCCGCGCTATTCTCGGCCACGGCCCGTGCTCCCCGGCCTCTCCATGCACCGCTTGCATGCCACACGCCATGCCGCCTGTGCATAAAAGCGTCCGCGCACTGTGCTCGCAGTTCTGCGCTGCGAGGCTGCTTCAGGTCGCAGTCACGGTGGGGGAAGGGTGCTCTCGCTGCCTTCACCTGCCACATCCAGCCATCTCACCGAGGGGCGTGTCGTGGCGGCGGCGCGCATGTGCAGCAACAGGCAGGAGGCTACTCTGCACCTGTGGCAGGAATGTCGGAGGGATGGAGACAGCGCTTGCGCTACTGAGACCCTCGCAGTTGCTTCACATGCCAGCAGCACCAATTGCCACACACCGACGGCATGCCACAGGAATCTGGCACTGCGACTGCCTGGGCACCCGCCATGCTCTTGAACTTCAACGGATATGATGATAGCACGTTGGTCGAAAGGTTCGCTCTCGTCCCGATGCCCAATGATATAAGCTGTACGGCAGGCCCCGCCACGGGCGCCGCGCCTTACTGCAGGTTCACGTCCACGCCACGTGGGACCACGTCCACGCCACGTGGGTCCACGTCCACGCCACGTGGGTCCACGTCTACGGCGTCTGCACTACTGTTGATCCGCTCAGCACTGGTGACGGTCGACAGATCAACATGCGACGGCTCCGAGTCCACACCACGTGGGTCCACGTCCACGCCACGCGGGTCCACGTCCACGCCACGTGGGTCCACGTCTACGGCGTCTGCACTACTGTTGATCCGCTCAGCACTGGTGACGGTCGACAGATCAACATGCGACGGCTCCGAGTCCACACCACGTGGGTCCACGTCCACGCCACGTGGGTCCACGTCCACGCCACGTGGGTCCACGTCCACACCACGTGGGTCCACGTCCACGCCACGCGGGTCCACGTCCACGCCACGCGGGTCCACGTCCACGCCACGCGGGTCCACGTCCACGCCACGTGGGTCCACGTCCACGCCACGTGGGTCCACGTCCACGCCACGTGGGTCCACGTCCACACCACGTGGGTCCACGTCTACGCCACGCGGGTCCACATTCTGGGACCCTTCGTCGAGGTCCACGGACTGCGGACCGACATCAAGAGCTGTCGGACGCGGCTCAGCGGAGGCGCTCAGTGCGATCAGCGCTGCGACGCACACCAGCAACGCCACAAGCAAAGCGTCACTTCGGGTCCTCATTGTGCTTGTTGGCCGCTGGGCGTGTGTGGAATAGGGCACTCGCTTTGCTAGCAGCGTTGCTCGGAGAGTCTCGGGTCCTGTAGCGGTGGGCGACGTGGGGAGGGGGAACAGGAGGTTACAGCAGATACGGTGGTTGGCGATGGAATAAGGGATATCAGAAGGAGCCAGCTGAGTGTTGAGCAGATCGAGTGCGCGTCTTTGTGCCCATGTCGGGTGCATACATGCGTGTGGGAGTGAGTGAGGGAGTGGCGGCACACATCATCGTTTCAGGCAGGCGGGGAGCGCAAACGCAAAATCGGTGTCGAGGGCGTGTGGGGCGCGCACCCACGCGGCATGCAAGGCACAGATGCAGAGAGACGAAAAGGGGGAGGAGTTGCCAGAGAGGAGAGCAGCGCACGGCAAGAATGGAGAGGCGCGGGCACCGATGCCGCGGGGCGCGGTGGTGACCGCGGACACAGCGCACACGCACGCGTCGATACCCCACACAAACACACACGCGCGGATGCCCGTCATATGAGGAGAAACCGATGTGTGCGCGTTTGGCGCACCGCAGTGGCAAGACGCATGCCACGGTGACCGGCAGTGCGCTTCGCACGCAGCCGCACTCAAAGCCCCCGCGCGGGCAAAGGGAAGACGGCGTGTGGGCAAGTAATTCGCGGGGTGCCGCGGCCGCGACGACGACAAAGCAAGACAGAGAGAGCGGCGGGGCAGCCACCGCCACAGCGCGGCCACGCCGCACCCAGTCAGAAAGAGCCGCACGTGCCCAAGTGTTGCCCGGGGCTCCACTGCCATGCGCTCGATACGTCTCCCATCGCCCTACGGCGACGACAGTGCAGAGAGCTCCTTCACCAGCATGCTCAGCGTAGCCGTCATGGCCGCCTGATCACGGCGTACCCCCTGGAGACCCACCAGCCCCTCTCCGTCGTAATCGGCTGTCATGACGGCATCACGGTGGCCGCTTCGCTGATCAAGTGCCTCTACCGCGCCGGCGGAGGCGGCCAGATGAACGTACTCCGCAGCACGCTGGTAGTTGAGCTCCGCCACCTCCATCGCAAAGCGATGATCCTCTTGCATGCCGATGTAACGACGGCGGAACGCCTCCTCCTCAATGAGTCTCTGCTGGGCGAGTATGTGTGACGGGCGCCCGTGCCGCACGCTAGGTGCATCATGACCCTGGTCGGCATTCGTCGGCCCTGCCGCGAAGCGCCTTGATGTCGAGTGCACTCGTTCACTGGCCGGCGATCCACCGCCCGCACCATGGGTGATAGCGTGACGCTCCGGCGGCGGAGAGCTTCGATGTGGGCCCTGCGCCGTACCCACCGAACTCGCACGACGAGCGGAGGAAGAAGCGGTGGTGGGAAATAGCACTGTGGGCATGTGTCCTAGCGGGCCAGCAGCACACACGCCCGCTGAACGGGTCATGACCGGGCTGCTGCGCGCCGAAGCTGTGGCGCTGCGTGGTTCCCCAGCCGGTGTGTGACAGAGCCGCCTCCCAGCGCGCTGGTGGCCGCTCTCGGCATGACGGTGCTCCCCGGGGACCGGGGCAGAGGCATCCGCTGCGGGGGAAGCCGTCCCCACGTGATAGGTTCGCAGGCACCCGTCGGCTGAAGGTGATACAGCCTGCGGAGATGCGGCTTCCGCAGCAGTGTCGGCAGTGAACCCGAATGGGATGCGTCGCGCCACTGGATAGGGAGACGTGCTCGCTGGCACGTCCGGTTGCTCGTACAGGCGCCGCTGCCCTCGTGTCGGCTGCTGAGGCAGTGCTGTAGGCTCCCGCGTCGACTCCTCGGCATCCGGCGATCGGCTCAGGCAGAGACTCCACGGCGCGACATGGGCCGTCGCCGCCGGCATCACGCCATCATCAGCGCTCCGCTCCCTCAAGTCAATGTGAGCGTGTGGTGGGCTCGGCATCGAGGACAGAGACCACGATGGCGCACCACCGCTGAGAGCAGCAGCAGCAACGGCGGCCCCCACCGCCGGCATGGCGCGACTGCCACACTGAAGAGGTAGCGTACCAGGCGGTCCTAGAGTACAGACGCTCGTTGCTGCAGCGGGGGCACCGGCGCCGGAGGTCCCCAAGAGGACCTTGCGCGCCTCCAGCACCCGTGTAGCAAGCATGCGAGGGCTGTACACAGCGGCGTACCCAGGCGCCAGCGTCGTGCTTGAGGGTGCGCACCGATCAGCACCATTAGAAACACCACCGGCCCGCCTCGTAGCCGCAGAGCACGCCTCGCGCGTGCCGGCGCCCACATCGGAGGTCGCCTCGGCTGCCAGTGATACAGATGAGCTCAGGGACGAGGCCTCGATCGACAGCACATGGCCATGTGCGTCGTTGCGAATGCGATTAGTTGGCTGTGCTTGCTGTCGACCGGACAGCGCACCGTCTATCGCTGCCGCCCCCGGTGCCGCTCGTGAATGGCGCATCCCTTGCCCCCACCGATGCGTTCGAGCTGCGCCCCAGCTGTTGTGGCGATCATCCCCAGCGCGGGGCCGACAGACGTCGGCGCGCACAAACTCGAGACGCGTAGCAGGCCGCCACGTGCGCGCTACAATTCGCGCTTCTTCGTCCTCATTGGCGCCGTCCATCCCCGCGCTGCTCGCCAAGCTGGCCATGGCAGAAGCCCCAGTCGCCAACACCGCCGTGAGCCCTGGACGTGATGCACACTGTCCACCCGAGGCACCCCGCAGAGGGTGAGTGCGCCGCAGCACCGCAGCGCGCTCGTGGGGTGGGGAGATGCGGGGCTGCACTGAGGCCATTTCAGTGCGGCGTGCATCGCCGCTGCACACATGAAAGGTCTTGCCACCTCTGCCCGCTTCACGCCATCGAGCACCGCTGCTTCGATCAAGCGGGTCCACGGGCGCGGTAACCCCCACACCTACCTCATGCTCAGCATTGCCCGACCGGCGCTTCTGCTCCGGTGATGTGATGACCGTCAGTCGCATGCGTGAGCGGGACGACGACGTCCGCGACAACGCGGACACAGTTTCACATGCTTGCCTCCCCGGCGCAAGCACTCCTGACGCACAGCTCTGCGCCGCCTCCGCGAGGGCAGCGGACGCCATCACCTCGTGAGGCGATGTGCAGTGTGGAGGCGCGGCGAGCGGGCCCGCCACTACAGGGGGTGGCTCGCTGCCGCAAAAGCTGCCCGCAGTGCCTGGGGCGCTCGCGGTGCTCCTGCTGTCTAAGTTCGTGCGGTGTACACACACGCGCGCCTCAGCAGCTTCACGAGCCGGCGGCGAGGTCCAGCAGCGGTCGGCTTCCCTGCCAGCAGTGCTGCACACCCAACGCGCAACGTTGACGACACCTTTTAGCGGGCTTTTCGCCGTCTCGCCAGATCCGCGGGCTGACTTCAGTGGATGGTCATCGTCGCACCCGGCCACTTGCTGCGTCGCAGAGCGACACGGGGAATGCGTGGCGGCAGGCAAACAGGACGAGAACGCGGCGCTCTCAGCAGCGGCGCGGCCCGCCACAGATGCCTCACTGCGCCATCGATCCAGCGCCCGCCCTTGCGGCGGCGGCTGAGCACGGCAGAGATCATCAATCAATGGCGCGGCGCTACAGCGTGCTCCCACCACCTCCAGAGCAGTAGCAACGCCGCCCCTGGGGGAAGTCGCCGTGGGGAGCCCTGTACGCTCACAAGACGTCCGCGCCTCCCCCTCGCCTGCAAGAGCTTCGTTGGCCACATCAGCCTCAGAAGCTGTAGCCTGGCGCGCGACGCCGTGTGTGCCGGTGGCGCTGTTTTTGCTGTGGCGGTGGCTCGCACCAAGACTAAGGCGTAGGGAGAATGCGCCATCGCCGGCTCCCCGAGGGGCCGGTGGAAGCGGCGGAGGACTTTCACCAGCGACTGCCGCGGCACCACCTCCTCCACAGCCCACAGCACCCACCGTTGGTGTGGCTAGTGGAAAAGGCGACTCGGCCACCTCCGTCATGGTAGTGCCCGTGCCGTGCTGCGGAATTCGCCGCGCCGCGCCGCTTCCCCACCCATTGCTGCTGCTGTCCCTACCGGTCTCGTCGATGGTATACCGAGGTGGTAGCTGCGCAGATGGCGGCGCACTCGACGAGGGAGACCGCGACGCTAATGGAGATGAAGCCGGCGATGATGCTTTCGATAAGTTGAGTGCCTGCCGCGCCACATCGGACAGCTGCGTCTCGCACGGGTAGCGCTCCTTCGTGCTGTCGCTGCTGCTCTGCGAGCGGCGGCACGCGTGCTGCAGCGTCTGTGTCAGGAAAGAGAATGGGTGAAACGGCGCCGGTGCATGCGACGGCGGTCGTGCGCCGTTCGCCTCGGTGAGCCCGGGCGAGCTGCTGCTGGTCCCATCGTCGTCATCCACGTCGCCGACGGCGCGATGGCAGAAATCGGACCACTGCCGACGGCTGCAATGATGGTCATAGGCATCGCTGCCATCGTTGCTGTCGGAGGACGTCGGGGCGGCCACACCCACACCGCTCAGTGACTCCCGCTGTCCCACCGGACGCGAGAAGGACGCAGAGCTCGCCGATTCGAGCGAGCGCGACGGCAGTCGCAGCCGTTGCTGTTGCGCCGAAGCAGAAGTCGAGGGGGCGCTGGACAGCGGCGGCGGTTCAGAAAGCGGCACCGCGGAGGTGGACGTAGATGGGGGCGCTGTTGGCGACAGTAGAGTCGCCGCGTTGTTCACGCGTGCCAACTGTAAGACGTGCTCAGAGCGCGGTCGGCTGTCCACCACATCCTGGCTGCCACCAGTGGAAAAAGAAGGCAGTGTGTGCGTGCCAAGCGGACCACAGCGGGCTCCCGGTACTTCCGTGCCGAGAGAGGCCTCAGTGGCGGCGTTACGCTCCGCATCGGCGGTTCCCAGCTCCGTCTGCGCAGCACAGCACAGCGGCGACGGGCTCTCCGTGCGGGCAAAGGCGCGGGAGGGGCCCTGCTCATCCCGCTCTAGCCATTTTGCATCGGGTACGGCAGCGGCGACGCCAGTCGGTTCGCTTGCTCTTCCCTCCGCCTCCGGCGGGGAGGACCTGGGTCCACTCACGCCCACTGTATCACCGCTGCACCTGCGCTCTTCTGAGGCAAATAAAGCGCTGCCGGAGGGCCATGGGGCCGGCGCCTCGCCCCGCTCACGGTCCGCTGCAGCGCAAAGCCGCGTCATCCCCTCAACACGACTGTGCAGGCGCTCGTGCGGCGGCTTCTGTGGTGCATGACGAGGAGGCAGGTACGCTGCACCGCCACTGCCAGGCACGAATGGCCAAGAGGACCGCTGTGACGCAGACAACGGAATCGACGGCGGTGTCCTGCACGTCTCCTCCCCATCACCCAACGACGAAGGTGATCGGCTCGCGCCCGCTTCCTTGTTCCCTCGGTCACTATCGTATCCGTCAAAGCCGCCATGTGGGTCTGCTGGGCCACAATGACGGTGGTGATGTCCGCCCCCATCATTGGTGTCGTCTAGCCCCGCAGACCCTGCCAGAACCTCCATCACCAGTCCGGCAGCGTTGCTGCCAGAGCCACCAGCCGCATCGCCAGCAAGAGCAAGGCGCTGGGTGTAGTCGCAACTGCTGCAGCTGCGACTGAAGTCAGATGAAGAAGGCGAGCCGATGGTGATGTCCATCATGACCGATCGGGCAGAGAGGGGGGAGTGGCGTACCTGGCGAGGGAGAATCAGAGTAAAGGAGGGCACCAACAAAAGGTTGCAGCCGTAGCAGCAGCAGCAGCCTGCCCTGTCTTTGCGTGCCTGCCACTCAGTCTGCGTGGGCAATCGGCAGATCCCTGGTCTGCAGCAGAGGAGGGGGCAGTGGAGAGCAACGCGAAACGCACCCGAGAGACACAAACACAGCGGGGCAGCAGGCCGATGGATATCGCCGCTGCGTGCGCGTGAGGGTACGGAAGTGGGAGTACCAGCGGCCGCCGATGCAAAGAGGAGAGGCAGACGGCGCAGAGATGAGACACCGTCAGACAAGGAGAGCGTGACGGCGGTGAGGGCGGTGGTGGTTAGAAGAGGAATCGAGATGGCCCGAAACGCCAAGCAGACAACAACAACAAAAGCCCAAGGGCCAAGTAAGGCGGAGTGGAGACGAGGAATGGCTGCTTGGTGCGCCAGCAGGCTTGCGCGCCGTGTGCGATGTATGGGGGTGGGAAGCACGGAGGTTTGTGTGTGCGTGTGTGCGTGAGGAGGGGCACCGAATCACGGCGTGGGAAGAAGCACACCGCCGCCAGCTCGCCCGCTGCGTATGCCACCACCAACCTCCCCTTCTCTTCCCCTGTCTCTACAGATACAATCTAGGATATGTATAGATGCACATGTCTAGGATGCAGCGCAGCAATGACTGGCACCTGCTGTGCGTCCT
>CP119846.1:277525-352387 GCA_033953505.1 Leishmania tarentolae
AGTGTGACATGTGTCTGGGCAGAATCACCCACAACGCCAATGCCGCCGCCACTGACGCATCCGCTCACCGAATAGCCATTGATATGCTCCTCCTCATCGCTGAACCACGTATCCGACCCCGCGGCGCCTGACGCACCTCTGAGCGGGCTCGCAAGGCCGCCGCTGCCGATGCTGTTAGAACGCTTCGCCGGGCTGACAGAGGCTTCCGCGGCAGCAACAGCCACCCGCCGCGCATGCTTGCGCTGCCGCGCCTCCTCGGCCTGCTGCCCGATCGGGTCGAACGTGGAGTCCGCGCGGACGCCACAAACGGTCGACGGCACCAACGTTGTGAACCTCGTGCGGCTTGCACCGATCCCGGTTCTGGCTGGGGTGACGGCGTCGAGGTTCAGCCAATCGCCACCCGTGACGACGTTGCCCATATCCACGTCATCCACCTCGCCGGGTTGACGAGTGCCGTTGAGGCGGAACTCCTTCACCTTCTGCTTGTGCCGTGTGCGGCGGCAGATCCACCACACGACAAGGACGATGATTGCAGCGGGCACCACAAGGGCGATGAGACCGAGCAGAGCTCGGTGCATGGCAGGTGGGTGCTGTGCGCTGGAATTGCCAGGAGGGGGTGCTGGCGATGACGAAGGCAGCTCTGAGTCCCCGTCGCTTCCACTGGCCAAGACGACAACGCTGTCGGTGGCTGCGGGTAATGCCGACGAGGCTGTGGTCTCCGGTGCCTTCGCTGCCTGCCTGCCTCTCCCGTCAGAGTCTTGACCAACGCCCGAGCTCCAGGAAGACGGCATCGCTGCAGAAGCACTCACCTCCAAGGTGACCACACCGCCGACTTTCAAAAAAGTAACGATGCTACCAGCATCGTCGTCAGCCGGCGCAGGGGCCACCACGACAGCGGAGCCCTTGGGGTGCGGTAGCGCTGCAGGCTGCAGAAAAGACACGGTGAGCGGTGGCGCGCGTAGGCCTTTCCCCCTCTCCCCCAATACACCGCTGCTTAAGGCAGAGACGCAAAGCGCGCAGTGAACACCGTCACAGCAGCGTGTCCTTACCACCGCCGTTATCAGCGAGAGACTGCACAGCAGAACCACAAGCAACAGCACGCATTGAAGCACTCGCGCCGTGGAGAAGCAGCGACTGCTGTTTCGCTGCAGCCCTCGATGAGACATAAGGCGCATGGTTATGCTTACGTAGACGTACCGATCCTTGGCCGCACGTGAGGATTCCCAGCAAGATTGCTGACGCACCAACGAGCAAAGCTGACCAGAAGAAACGTCCGCGGCCGTGCGCCAGGACAGCGGCACACTACCACCACGGGCGGGCGGGGTACAGTCAGCACACGCGAGAAATAAAAAGAGGCACAGCCCACCCTCTGATGTCAATGATGAGCGGCACCAGTAGAGAAGAGCGACGGTGGCGTACCAAACACACACAGCGCGCTCTCCCTCCCCCTCTCACTCTCTCAGCATCACCATGCCAACGTGCGCGCACACGTAAGTGACGCCTTGAGCTCCTTTCCTCTGTTCGCTGTTGCTGAAGGCGCACCACACGCGTCCCTCGGGCGCTCGACCAATGAGCTGCGGATGCGCTTTGCACGCATTACGCCGCTCGCTGCTACCGCTTGTCTCCGCGTATACGCGTGTATGCAAGCTGCTGGATGCCAAAGCCTATCGGTTGCAGTGAAGAGGTAGAAGGAAGGGGGAGCGGTGTATCAAGCAGTGACGCTGCCTTTTGGTGCCCGTCGTGTACAAGGGTTGCGGTTAGCCTCTGATAGCGGTGCTGGTGCATGCACGCGCGGGATGAGACAAGCAGCACAAAATGCAGAGAGCAATGGTGTCCGGGGGAGCAGCGAATGGCATGGGTCGTGTAGAGGTCGTGTGCGGGAGGGCGCCAAGCGGGCGGCAGTGGAAATAGAGCACATGAGGAGGTGAGGAGACGGTGCAGCGATAGAGACTACAACAGTCGAGTAACACACATAAGGCGATGCATGGAGGGCGGAGGAAGTCCTCACAACGTCGCCCCCGCGTTGTCATTCACATCCTCTCCCCTCCCCCCACCGTCCTCGTCATGCCACGCTCCTCAGGAGCAGTCGCCGGCGCACAGAGGCACCGCGCCTCGAGCACGAGGAGCAGCACGAGAGGGGTGCCACAGGGGGGAGACGCCCTGCGAAAACGACTGAGACGGAGGAAAGAGTGAGCATACGTCGGGGAGCGGGCGGAGGCACATAAAGCGCGCTGGGAGCCGCTCTCGGCATCTCTCCTGTGCCGCGGAGCCGGAAAGCAGAAGCAGCGCACGCCGGTGGGAGGACGAGGGAGACTTCGAATCACACTGGTGTGTGTGTGCGAGTGTACGACGCTCCACTCCGCCCCAGCCCCTCCCCCCCCACACACACCAGGGCCATGCAGCGCTCACACATGTCAGCAGACTCAGCCTTCTTTCGCGCTTTCTGCGCGTTTTGCCATCTCCGTTTTTTTCATTTGGCGCATTGCATCCCTTTCCTCTCCACCACATGAGGTGATGACTCAAATACAGTCCCAGAGCCGGAGGCGGCGCCGAAACGTTAAAGCACGTTTTAGTCGCTCACGTGCCCGCCCCACCACGGGCAAGCCAGCACGCGCACATATATGCACAGACACAATACACCTGCCTCTGCGGCACCACGGCCATGCAAGGCAGCAGGGCACACCAGCATCGTCTGGCGCCGCTCAGCCCACCTTCACCCCACTGCGTACAGCGAAGGCGGGGCCAGGCCACCGCGACCAGCATCGCCGCAGCGCAGCAAAGGCAGAAAAGCAGTACGCGAGTGTGTATATCTGCTGAATCGTCGGCGTGCGCCGCAGTGAGCTGGCCCAATCGTCCTCATGGTCGTTGGTCTGCCTGGCACGGCGTCAGCGCACACCTGTCCGCTGGCGCGAAGAGTCCGCCGCCGCTACTCGAGAGCAAGCTGCGCGCTCTTGGTGTGCCCACAAAGAGTGGGCGCTGGGCCCCGACACCACGGCGAGGTGGCCGGCATCGTCCGGCAGCGAAAGCGCATGTGAAGGAAAGAGAGATAATAAAAGAGGGGGACAGAGCCCAAGAGAACAGCAGTATTCGGCCGTTTAAAAGAGAAAAAAAATCGCTTGCATGAGAGAACGGAAGCAAAGGAAGAGCAACCGTCGGCAGCGGTGCTCGCGGCACGCGAACAGACCAGCGCACGGAATCAGGCGGGAGACACACCACGAGCAAAGCCACAGCGCGTGCGCGGATGCACGCCTTCCACGGCGTCTATGAGCCTCTTCGTCCTCCGTCTTAAGAAAGAAAAGAAAACAAGCTCAGGCCTGTAGTCGTGCTGCTGCTGCTCTGTTGGCTCGCTCACCAGCCCCGCACACTCGCCCTTGTCCCCAGCGCGCGCAGAAGAAAACCCAGCCGCCTTTCCAGACTGGAGGGCGACGGAGGGTTGGGCGAGAGGAGGCAGCCGCCAAAAGAGGGAGACAAGCACAACACAGAGCGCTGATGCAGGGCTATCCAGCAGAGTCAGCGAAACTCATAGCAATAAGCAGGTGGAGTCGACCAGGGCAAACGTCGTCCCCCAGTGTGCCCATATCACACCACGGACATGTCAGCACGCATGCACAGTCACAGCGCGCCTGCCTCTGCGGCACCACGGCTTCATCCAAGCCGTCTCGGGCGGCCCGCCTGCCGTCGAATCGGGCAATGCACCTAGCCGCCTCTCCCTGGCCTTCCTCGCTACGCACCCGGGTGCACACTGCGCCATCGGCGGCGTCCCGCAAGCCGCGCGCGCGCACCCAGCGCCTCACGAGCGTGGTCCGCGCCGCGCTATTCTCGGCCACGGCCCGTGCTCCCCGGCCTCTCCATGCACCGCTTGCATGCCACACGCCATGCCGCCTGTGCATAAAAGCGTCCGCGCACTGTGCTCGCAGTTCTGCGCTGCGAGGCTGCTTCAGGTCGCAGTCACGGTGGGGGAAGGGTGCTCTCGCTGCCTTCACCTGCCACATCCAGCCATCTCACCGAGGGGCGTGTCGTGGCGGCGGCGCGCATGTGCAGCAACAGGCAGGAGGCTACTCTGCACCTGTGGCAGGAATGTCGGAGGGATGGAGACAGCGCTTGCGCTACTGAGACCCTCGCAGTTGCTTCACATGCCAGCAGCACCAATTGCCACACACCGACGGCATGCCACAGGAATCTGGCACTGCGACTGCCTGGGCACCCGCCATGCTCTTGAACTTCAACGGATATGATGATAGCACGTTGGTCGAAAGGTTCGCTCTCGTCCCGATGCCCAATGATATAAGCTGTACGGCAGGCCCCGCCACGGGCGCCGCGCCTTACTGCAGGTTCACGTCCACGCCACGTGGGACCACGTCCACGCCACGTGGGTCCACGTCCACGCCACGTGGGTCCACGTCTACTGTTGATCCGCTCAGCACTGGTGACGGTCGACAGATCAACATGCGACGGCTCCGAGTCCACACCACGTGGGTCCACGTCCACGCCACGCGGGTCCACGTCCACGCCACGTGGGTCCACGTCTACGGCGTCTGCACTACTGTTGATCCGCTCAGCACTGGTGACGGTCGACAGATCAACATGCGACGGCTCCGAGTCCACACCACGTGGGTCCACGTCCACGCCACGTGGGTCCACGTCCACGCCACGTGGGTCCACGTCCACACCACGTGGGTCCACGTCCACGCCACGCGGGTCCACGTCCACGCCACGCGGGTCCACGTCCACGCCACGTGGGTCCACGTCCACGCCACGTGGGTCCACGTCCACGCCACGTGGGTCCACGTCCACACCACGTGGGTCCACGTCTACGCCACGCGGGTCCACATTCTGGGACCCTTCGTCGAGGTCCACGGACTGCGGACCGACATCAAGAGCTGTCGGACGCGGCTCAGCGGAGGCGCTCAGTGCGATCAGCGCTGCGACGCACACCAGCAACGCCACAAGCAAAGCGTCACTTCGGGTCCTCATTGTGCTTGTTGGCCGCTGGGCGTGTGTGGAATAGGGCACTCGCTTTGCTAGCAGCGTTGCTCGGAGAGTCTCGGGTCCTGTAGCGGTGGGCGACGTGGGGAGGGGGAACAGGAGGTTACAGCAGATACGGTGGTTGGCGATGGAATAAGGGATATCAGAAGGAGCCAGCTGAGTGTTGAGCAGATCGAGTGCGCGTCTTTGTGCCCATGTCGGGTGCATACATGCGTGTGGGAGTGAGTGAGGGAGTGGCGGCACACATCATCGTTTCAGGCAGGCGGGGAGCGCAAACGCAAAATCGGTGTCGAGGGCGTGTGGGGCGCGCACCCACGCGGCATGCAAGGCACAGATGCAGAGAGACGAAAAGGGGGAGGAGTTGCCAGAGAGGAGAGCAGCGCACGGCAAGAATGGAGAGGCGCGGGCACCGATGCCGCGGGGCGCGGTGGTGACCGCGGACACAGCGCACACGCACGCGTCGATACCCCACACAAACACACACGCGCGGATGCCCGTCATATGAGGAGAAACCGATGTGTGCGCGTTTGGCGCACCGCAGTGGCAAGACGCATGCCACGGTGACCGGCAGTGCGCTTCGCACGCAGCCGCACTCAAAGCCCCCGCGCGGGCAAAGGGAAGACGGCGTGTGGGCAAGTAATTCGCGGGGTGCCGCGGCCGCGACGACGACAAAGCAAGACAGAGAGAGCGGCGGGGCAGCCACCGCCACAGCGCGGCCACGCCGCACCCAGTCAGAAAGAGCCGCACGTGCCCAAGTGTTGCCCGGGGCTCCACTGCCATGCGCTCGATACGTCTCCCATCGCCCTACGGCGACGACAGTGCAGAGAGCTCCTTCACCAGCATGCTCAGCGTAGCCGTCATGGCCGCCTGATCACGGCGTACCCCCTGGAGACCCACCAGCCCCTCTCCGTCGTAATCGGCTGTCATGACGGCATCACGGTGGCCGCTTCGCTGATCAAGTGCCTCTACCGCGCCGGCGGAGGCGGCCAGATGAACGTACTCCGCAGCACGCTGGTAGTTGAGCTCCGCCACCTCCATCGCAAAGCGATGATCCTCTTGCATGCCGATGTAACGACGGCGGAACGCCTCCTCCTCAATGAGTCTCTGCTGGGCGAGTATGTGTGACGGGCGCCCGTGCCGCACGCTAGGTGCATCATGACCCTGGTCGGCATTCGTCGGCCCTGCCGCGAAGCGCCTTGATGTCGAGTGCACTCGTTCACTGGCCGGCGATCCACCGCCCGCACCATGGGTGATAGCGTGACGCTCCGGCGGCGGAGAGCTTCGATGTGGGCCCTGCGCCGTACCCACCGAACTCGCACGACGAGCGGAGGAAGAAGCGGTGGTGGGAAATAGCACTGTGGGCATGTGTCCTAGCGGGCCAGCAGCACACACGCCCGCTGAACGGGTCATGACCGGGCTGCTGCGCGCCGAAGCTGTGGCGCTGCGTGGTTCCCCAGCCGGTGTGTGACAGAGCCGCCTCCCAGCGCGCTGGTGGCCGCTCTCGGCATGACGGTGCTCCCCGGGGACCGGGGCAGAGGCATCCGCTGCGGGGGAAGCCGTCCCCACGTGATAGGTTCGCAGGCACCCGTCGGCTGAAGGTGATACAGCCTGCGGAGATGCGGCTTCCGCAGCAGTGTCGGCAGTGAACCCGAATGGGATGCGTCGCGCCACTGGATAGGGAGACGTGCTCGCTGGCACGTCCGGTTGCTCGTACAGGCGCCGCTGCCCTCGTGTCGGCTGCTGAGGCAGTGCTGTAGGCTCCCGCGTCGACTCCTCGGCATCCGGCGATCGGCTCAGGCAGAGACTCCACGGCGCGACATGGGCCGTCGCCGCCGGCATCACGCCATCATCAGCGCTCCGCTCCCTCAAGTCAATGTGAGCGTGTGGTGGGCTCGGCATCGAGGACAGAGACCACGATGGCGCACCACCGCTGAGAGCAGCAGCAGCAACGGCGGCCCCCACCGCCGGCATGGCGCGACTGCCACACTGAAGAGGTAGCGTACCAGGCGGTCCTAGAGTACAGACGCTCGTTGCTGCAGCGGGGGCACCGGCGCCGGAGGTCCCCAAGAGGACCTTGCGCGCCTCCAGCACCCGTGTAGCAAGCATGCGAGGGCTGTACACAGCGGCGTACCCAGGCGCCAGCGTCGTGCTTGAGGGTGCGCACCGATCAGCACCATTAGAAACACCACCGGCCCGCCTCGTAGCCGCAGAGCACGCCTCGCGCGTGCCGGCGCCCACATCGGAGGTCGCCTCGGCTGCCAGTGATACAGATGAGCTCAGGGACGAGGCCTCGATCGACAGCACATGGCCATGTGCGTCGTTGCGAATGCGATTAGTTGGCTGTGCTTGCTGTCGACCGGACAGCGCACCGTCTATCGCTGCCGCCCCCGGTGCCGCTCGTGAATGGCGCATCCCTTGCCCCCACCGATGCGTTCGAGCTGCGCCCCAGCTGTTGTGGCGATCATCCCCAGCGCGGGGCCGACAGACGTCGGCGCGCACAAACTCGAGACGCGTAGCAGGCCGCCACGTGCGCGCTACAATTCGCGCTTCTTCGTCCTCATTGGCGCCGTCCATCCCCGCGCTGCTCGCCAAGCTGGCCATGGCAGAAGCCCCAGTCGCCAACACCGCCGTGAGCCCTGGACGTGATGCACACTGTCCACCCGAGGCACCCCGCAGAGGGTGAGTGCGCCGCAGCACCGCAGCGCGCTCGTGGGGTGGGGAGATGCGGGGCTGCACTGAGGCCATTTCAGTGCGGCGTGCATCGCCGCTGCACACATGAAAGGTCTTGCCACCTCTGCCCGCTTCACGCCATCGAGCACCGCTGCTTCGATCAAGCGGGTCCACGGGCGCGGTAACCCCCACACCTACCTCATGCTCAGCATTGCCCGACCGGCGCTTCTGCTCCGGTGATGTGATGACCGTCAGTCGCATGCGTGAGCGGGACGACGACGTCCGCGACAACGCGGACACAGTTTCACATGCTTGCCTCCCCGGCGCAAGCACTCCTGACGCACAGCTCTGCGCCGCCTCCGCGAGGGCAGCGGACGCCATCACCTCGTGAGGCGATGTGCAGTGTGGAGGCGCGGCGAGCGGGCCCGCCACTACAGGGGGTGGCTCGCTGCCGCAAAAGCTGCCCGCAGTGCCTGGGGCGCTCGCGGTGCTCCTGCTGTCTAAGTTCGTGCGGTGTACACACACGCGCGCCTCAGCAGCTTCACGAGCCGGCGGCGAGGTCCAGCAGCGGTCGGCTTCCCTGCCAGCAGTGCTGCACACCCAACGCGCAACGTTGACGACACCTTTTAGCGGGCTTTTCGCCGTCTCGCCAGATCCGCGGGCTGACTTCAGTGGATGGTCATCGTCGCACCCGGCCACTTGCTGCGTCGCAGAGCGACACGGGGAATGCGTGGCGGCAGGCAAACAGGACGAGAACGCGGCGCTCTCAGCAGCGGCGCGGCCCGCCACAGATGCCTCACTGCGCCATCGATCCAGCGCCCGCCCTTGCGGCGGCGGCTGAGCACGGCAGAGATCATCAATCAATGGCGCGGCGCTACAGCGTGCTCCCACCACCTCCAGAGCAGTAGCAACGCCGCCCCTGGGGGAAGTCGCCGTGGGGAGCCCTGTACGCTCACAAGACGTCCGCGCCTCCCCCTCGCCTGCAAGAGCTTCGTTGGCCACATCAGCCTCAGAAGCTGTAGCCTGGCGCGCGACGCCGTGTGTGCCGGTGGCGCTGTTTTTGCTGTGGCGGTGGCTCGCACCAAGACTAAGGCGTAGGGAGAATGCGCCATCGCCGGCTCCCCGAGGGGCCGGTGGAAGCGGCGGAGGACTTTCACCAGCGACTGCCGCGGCACCACCTCCTCCACAGCCCACAGCACCCACCGTTGGTGTGGCTAGTGGAAAAGGCGACTCGGCCACCTCCGTCATGGTAGTGCCCGTGCCGTGCTGCGGAATTCGCCGCGCCGCGCCGCTTCCCCACCCATTGCTGCTGCTGTCCCTACCGGTCTCGTCGATGGTATACCGAGGTGGTAGCTGCGCAGATGGCGGCGCACTCGACGAGGGAGACCGCGACGCTAATGGAGATGAAGCCGGCGATGATGCTTTCGATAAGTTGAGTGCCTGCCGCGCCACATCGGACAGCTGCGTCTCGCACGGGTAGCGCTCCTTCGTGCTGTCGCTGCTGCTCTGCGAGCGGCGGCACGCGTGCTGCAGCGTCTGTGTCAGGAAAGAGAATGGGTGAAACGGCGCCGGTGCATGCGACGGCGGTCGTGCGCCGTTCGCCTCGGTGAGCCCGGGCGAGCTGCTGCTGGTCCCATCGTCGTCATCCACGTCGCCGACGGCGCGATGGCAGAAATCGGACCACTGCCGACGGCTGCAATGATGGTCATAGGCATCGCTGCCATCGTTGCTGTCGGAGGACGTCGGGGCGGCCACACCCACACCGCTCAGTGACTCCCGCTGTCCCACCGGACGCGAGAAGGACGCAGAGCTCGCCGATTCGAGCGAGCGCGACGGCAGTCGCAGCCGTTGCTGTTGCGCCGAAGCAGAAGTCGAGGGGGCGCTGGACAGCGGCGGCGGTTCAGAAAGCGGCACCGCGGAGGTGGACGTAGATGGGGGCGCTGTTGGCGACAGTAGAGTCGCCGCGTTGTTCACGCGTGCCAACTGTAAGACGTGCTCAGAGCGCGGTCGGCTGTCCACCACATCCTGGCTGCCACCAGTGGAAAAAGAAGGCAGTGTGTGCGTGCCAAGCGGACCACAGCGGGCTCCCGGTACTTCCGTGCCGAGAGAGGCCTCAGTGGCGGCGTTACGCTCCGCATCGGCGGTTCCCAGCTCCGTCTGCGCAGCACAGCACAGCGGCGACGGGCTCTCCGTGCGGGCAAAGGCGCGGGAGGGGCCCTGCTCATCCCGCTCTAGCCATTTTGCATCGGGTACGGCAGCGGCGACGCCAGTCGGTTCGCTTGCTCTTCCCTCCGCCTCCGGCGGGGAGGACCTGGGTCCACTCACGCCCACTGTATCACCGCTGCACCTGCGCTCTTCTGAGGCAAATAAAGCGCTGCCGGAGGGCCATGGGGCCGGCGCCTCGCCCCGCTCACGGTCCGCTGCAGCGCAAAGCCGCGTCATCCCCTCAACACGACTGTGCAGGCGCTCGTGCGGCGGCTTCTGTGGTGCATGACGAGGAGGCAGGTACGCTGCACCGCCACTGCCAGGCACGAATGGCCAAGAGGACCGCTGTGACGCAGACAACGGAATCGACGGCGGTGTCCTGCACGTCTCCTCCCCATCACCCAACGACGAAGGTGATCGGCTCGCGCCCGCTTCCTTGTTCCCTCGGTCACTATCGTATCCGTCAAAGCCGCCATGTGGGTCTGCTGGGCCACAATGACGGTGGTGATGTCCGCCCCCATCATTGGTGTCGTCTAGCCCCGCAGACCCTGCCAGAACCTCCATCACCAGTCCGGCAGCGTTGCTGCCAGAGCCACCAGCCGCATCGCCAGCAAGAGCAAGGCGCTGGGTGTAGTCGCAACTGCTGCAGCTGCGACTGAAGTCAGATGAAGAAGGCGAGCCGATGGTGATGTCCATCATGACCGATCGGGCAGAGAGGGGGGAGTGGCGTACCTGGCGAGGGAGAATCAGAGTAAAGGAGGGCACCAACAAAAGGTTGCAGCCGTAGCAGCAGCAGCAGCCTGCCCTGTCTTTGCGTGCCTGCCACTCAGTCTGCGTGGGCAATCGGCAGATCCCTGGTCTGCAGCAGAGGAGGGGGCAGTGGAGAGCAACGCGAAACGCACCCGAGAGACACAAACACAGCGGGGCAGCAGGCCGATGGATATCGCCGCTGCGTGCGCGTGAGGGTACGGAAGTGGGAGTACCAGCGGCCGCCGATGCAAAGAGGAGAGGCAGACGGCGCAGAGATGAGACACCGTCAGACAAGGAGAGCGTGACGGCGGTGAGGGCGGTGGTGGTTAGAAGAGGAATCGAGATGGCCCGAAACGCCAAGCAGACAACAACAACAAAAGCCCAAGGGCCAAGTAAGGCGGAGTGGAGACGAGGAATGGCTGCTTGGTGCGCCAGCAGGCTTGCGCGCCGTGTGCGATGTATGGGGGTGGGAAGCACGGAGGTTTGTGTGTGCGTGTGTGCGTGAGGAGGGGCACCGAATCACGGCGTGGGAAGAAGCACACCGCCGCCAGCTCGCCCGCTGCGTATGCCACCACCAACCTCCCCTTCTCTTCCCCTGTCTCTACAGATACAATCTAGGATATGTATAGATGCACATGTCTAGGATGCAGCGCAGCAATGACTGGCACCTGCTGTGCGTCCTCAGCAGCCAGCCATACGAGTCGGCTCGGGTGAAGTGCAGACCACAGCCTTCCGCACACCGCGAGACGCTTCCTCCCTAACGACAAGATCAGAGAGAGAGAGACAGTGCGCACCGAGCACAAGCGCAACACGCTGGCAGATGGGAAACAGATGAAGGCTGCGTCGCCGGGCATGCGGGCGGGGCAGTTCTGCGGAAAAGGGGCAAAGAAAGGCGAGAGAGGTACAGGTGAAGTACACACACATGCAGACACCAGCGAGTAAGAGAGAGCTGGTACAACATGAACGGAGAAAGTGGATGCCGGAGCTGTCAAAGGGGGGGGGCGAGACGGCACTGCACTCACCCACACGCCTACCCACCGACACCCTGCACTGACCACCGCGCCCAGGAAGGAGCTTGGGACGCGCTGCAAAAGAAAAGAGGCGGCGGGGGGAATCAAGACACAGACGGCGGCCTCCACCCATCGTGACACGCTCGCGCAATGGCCGCCCAAAACGCAGCGCACGCTAAGGCGGCTCCTCTTGCTTCGTTAGTTCGTTTCTCGTTTGCGCGCGGCCGCTGCCGTGCGCCTCTGGGTGCGGCGCAGACACCCACCAAACAAAACAGGGCACGCAGCACAGCCACGCCAAAGCACTACGCGCATGCGCACAGCACACTCTCCCCTCCAACACACACACACACGACACACAACGCACGAAGCGAAGTCAAGCACACAGGCCAAGGGGGTCAGAAGTCATCCACCCACCCACTCTTCCCTTCTTCACAGCCGGCACAACAGCACGGCATGCGACGCACGTCCAACACGCAAACAGATCCCCGCACCGGCTACCAGCGCTGCACGGCGTCCTCGTTGATGGAACGATGCCACGCCTGGCCCCGCTCCTGCAGCTGCCGCAGCTGCTTCTCGCGATCCGCGACCTTCGCGCGCGTCCAGAGCGACTCCGCAACGTGCTTGTTATCCATGTACGCCACCCAGTTCTTTCGCAGCAGGCGGCCCTCATCCATCGGCGTGTAAGGGGCAAGCAGCTCGAACGGAAGCGTCTGCGTCTTCGCGCCGGGGGCACCGCGCGGGCGGTACTGCGGGCCGTGACGTGTGAAGTACTCCTTGCCTCGCAGGCTGTGAGCCCAACGCTGGCCCTGCTTGCTTGCAAGCCACTGATCCTCCCAGGCGTGGCGGCGACGGACCGCGTCGGCGGGTTGGTGAGCCCTGGCCATCGGGATGGTGCGGTGCACTGTGCTGCCAGCATCGCCCGCAGCGCCGCCGTGGAGCGACCCCTGGTCGCGACGAAGCACGCCGCCTATCGTCTCCATCGAGTCCTCCGGAACTGTGTAGAACTCGGGGTTGTCGCGAATACCGAGGATGATCGGTTTCAGGTCCTTCAAAAACTGCTTGTACACCTTCAGCTCTGCCTGCTCCATGAGCGCACGGCCCTGCTGGCAAGCGTCGGCGTACGCGGCCAGCACAAGCTTGTGCTGCTGGGCCGGTGATAGGTCCTCGACGGCGGGGTTCACACGGACTCGCTTGAGAAAGCCGCCTGGCGTCGTCATCACCTCGACGCGGCCCGCCCACGCCCGCCCTACGACAGACATGCGGTCGAACCGGATTTGGTACTCGTACTTGTTGTTGTACACGTAGGCGAGGATACGGTGAAACTGCCGCTCGGGCATGAGGCGCCGGTGATGTGCCCAGAGCGCGCCGCGCACGCGCTCCGTGATGCGGCGGTACACCTCCATGGCACGCAACGTGTAGGTGCCTCACTGCCAAGTCGAGCGCCGGTGCCGTCTCGCGGTCGCCGAAGGCACGCCCTCTCTCCGTCCTTTCGTATGCAGCGTTTCCCCTGCGAGGCGCCGGGCATGAGGTGAAGGTGTGCGGTGTAAAGTCGAGACGAAAGTGGGGGAAGGCGAGCAGAGAGAAAGGAGCAAGCGGTAACATAATCGGCGCAAAGGCAGGATGGTGGGCATGGAGCAGGCCGCGTGCACGCCTCCCTGCACAGTATGAACAAGGGAACAGAGCGCAAGCTCCGCCTTCTCCCTCGCTCACACACGCACACGCTGTGCCCGCCGCTCACGGTCCTGTGTGTGGGCAGGTTTCTGTGTGTCGGTGTGTGTCGGTGTGTGTGTGTGAAGCAGAAATCACAGTAGAAGGTTAGCAAAGACAGCGATCATCCTATACCACCGCCACCCATGCGTGCATAATGAGCCGGCAAGGGGGGGGGGCGGGAGCGGCCTCTCCCCCCTCCACACCTGTCCATCGGTGTGTACGACCCTGTTTCCGTTCCTGCCTGCGCACTGACTGCGTCGCTGTTAGCACTCGTCACACGCGCACCTACACATATACGCATATGCACTTGCGTGCATGGGTATGCGTGCATCCTCACGTTTGTGTGTCAAGACACTTGGGCGGCATGTCGGAGCAACTGCGACACGGTGAGAGGGTGCAGCGAGAGTCGCTCGCGGTGCTCTCCGTCATCGCCAACGGCGGCGATTACCTGTGGCTTTCGTCCTCCGACCTGCCGAGCAGCTGTGACGTCTGCCAGTATGTGTCCTTTTCTCCGTAGCGCTTCCACAGGCCGGGTGGCATGGAGCGGTAGTTGATCTTGGCGGTCGCGTTCAGGTGCATCTGCTGCTGCGAGCGCAGCGTCGGGGCCTGGCGAATCTCAGTCATGTACTTGGCCGCCGTCACCTCGCCCTCGAACTTCTCGAAGCTCGCCGTCACGCGGCCAGCATTGCGCACGTACGCCGAGACCTCCTTCTTCCGCATCCCAGCCAGCGCCGTCTCCTCCTCGCGGGTCTGGATCTTCCGGCGCAGTTGGTGCAGTGCCGCCCACGGTGCCTCGGGGTTTTCCTTCGCAAGGAGCATCTTGAGCTGCTCCGCCCGCCACTCGGCCTGCCGCCTATCCACGTCGGTGCTGATCGACACAAGAGCCGGTCCACACGGCCGGCCAGCTCTGTAGGCGGACAGGCGACCAGACGCGTCCTCAGCAAGCAGGCCGCCACCAGCGCAGCGCCGACGCCAGCGCTCCTCCCTCCGCTTCTGCTTCGCCGACGAAGCAACATTGTGCTGGCGGCCATACTGCTCCATCGCGTCGAGAAACCGCGACACCGTACCTGTCGAGGGCGGCCTCACCGAAGAAGACGGCGCCGCGCTGGCGGAGGCACCTGGTGCAACGCTGCCGTCCGTGCCAACGTCATCGAGACCAATGACGCTGGAGCGCCTGCCGTCACACCCAGTCGCTGTGGGCAGTGCTGGCGGCGGAGAATGGCAATACCCGCCTGCAGCAGTCTCAGCTGTGGCTCTGCAGTTTGGCGCTGCCACGTCGCCCCTGCCACGCCGAGACTTCCCACCGTCCTTGCCCAGCGCGTCGCACCCTTCCTCAGAGACATCCGGCTTCTCGTGCAGCTCAAGCACCGCATGGGCAGCCCTAGGATTGTCGAGGCCGGTGTTCAGGCGGTAGCGGTCGCTGCCCGCAGAGCCTGTCGCCTGCTCTGATGCTGCAGGGGGTCGGGTAGCATCATAGCCCACCTGCCCATGGGTTGCGCCGTACGACGGAGACACTGTGCTCAGCGGGTGCGCCCTACGCCACGCGAGGAACCGCTCACGTCTCGCACGACGGCCCTCCGCAGCCGCAGCCGCCATCGACAATTCAGTAGGGAATAAGTCTGCAGCGCAGCCCGCTGCACCCATGTCGCTGGCGCAGCGGGGGAGCAGCGCCGCGGCTTCGTCCGCAGCACCGTCGCCGAGCGGCAGCACATAGCGGCGGTGGCCACTGCCGACTGCCGCACCGGGCGGCGACGCCGCGCGCTCGGAGAAGCCCACGCTCGGAGGCAGTGTAGCGCCCGGTTCGGCGCTCGCACCCTGCGCACCCGCACTGGCGCCACCGCTCCCTTCCAGCTCTCGCCTCACGCTTGACCTCTCACCACCGCGCGTCTCCAGCGGCAACTCCGCGACAGGGCTCGTGCCAGTGCCGCCGCGCGTCACTTGAAAGTAGGCTTTCGCCTGATGGCGCTCCAGCTGCCGCGCAGCGTCGATGCGCCCCACCTCCATCAGCAGCGCCGTGCGTGTGAAGGCCTCCTTCTTGTGCTGCAGCAGCTCCCGTAGCTTATCGCCTGGTATGATTCCAGCGGTCTCTGCGATGAGGCCACGCAGAAGCTCGATATTCGTGCCGTCCTTGGCCGAGACAGGGATGATGAAGGGGAACACCTTGCGGTACTTGCGCCGGTGCTTCGTGATGAGCGCGTACACCTGGCGCATGACGGAGCAGACGCGGGAGTGCGGTACGCTGTCGCACTTGGTCAGCACCATGAAGCATGTGCCATGGACGTTCTCTATCCACTCCAGGTATTTGATGTCCGTCTTCGTGAGGCCCCGCTCGCAGTCCATACAGTACAGGACAGTGTTGACGGAGCGGCGAACGCCAAAGTAGGCGTCCGTCAGCTCGATGGCTGCGTCACGCCACTTGTCGCTCATGCCTTCGATGCCGTAGCCCGGCAGGTCCACAAAGGTGAGCTGCAGCCCGCCGCCGGGCAGCTTGACAAGCTGGTTGTGGTGCTCCTTCGCATGAAAGGCGTGCAGCTGCTCCGGCGTCACACACTGGTAGAAGGAGATCTTGCGCGTCGTGTTCGGCGTGCTGCTTGTCTTGGCCACGTGCTGGCCCAGTAACGCGTTCAGCAGACTGGACTTGCCGGCGCAGGCTCTGCCAGCGAAGGCAATCTCCTGGTACAGCTCGTTGATCTCGAAGAAGTAGTTGTGGTCACGGAAGATGTTCGCGTCGCGTGCGCGGCTGCGATACGGCGCAACCGCGGTACGGTCGCCGTGGCCCTTCGCATGGAGAGCCGAGAAGGTGGAGGTCCGCGCCGCCAGGCTTACCTCGATGCTCGAGGCCGGTGACACAGTCGTCACCGCCACCGTGCCGCGGCCGGCTGTGCTGACCGAGCTGCCAATCACGTCAAAGTCGTCGGCCGAGGCGCGTGTGCCGGCCTGTCGCACCAGCGAGTACGTCTGTCCAAGCATCAGCTTGTTGCCAAGGGCGCGCGCCTCCTCCGTCACCTGCCCAAAGCTCAGCGGCGGCGGCGGCACAAGCTTGCCGTTGTACGTGTAGTCGATCGGATTGGGGTGCGTCAGCTCATAGAGCACCTCGCGTCGTTTCACGATTTCGGCATCGCGCTGCGCTGTGAAGACGTCCGTAACGAGGTCGATCACATCCTGCCCGACACCCCGTGCTGCCGGGTGAGCATGCTCGCTTCGCTCCGGCGCGGCAGACTCGTGCGCCGCGTCGGTGCCGCCGCTGCACCGTTGATGACGCGCTCGCTCTGCCGCCTGCCGCAGCGCCGATGCCGATGCTCCCCTCACGGCCATGCAAGGCAAGAGAGAGGCAGGGGTGTCTAGGACAATATCCTCGTCCTGCACATCTGCCACGTGTTCGCCCATGGGTCCACGAGCGGTGTTCGCAGACACCGGCGCCAGTGAGGATGGGACGGCAGCAGTTGTCTCCTCCGATTCCTGCGCAGTAGCGAGTAGCGTAGAACGCCGTCGCAGTAGCGGTCGACTTTGCCGCTGCAACTGAAGCCTCCCCGGCAGCAGTCGAGTGTAACCTGCTGAGCGGGTACATCCGCTCATGTGCGCGGCGGCACAAGAACTGCCCTCTGCCGTAAGAGAGCTCGATGATGCAGCGGCATCCGTGCTGTTGTAATCATCGTTGGAATAGTACGACGGACGGTGCTGTTCATGGGCACCGTCGTTCTTCCACGTGCATTCGTCGACCTCCGTGAAGGGCGTGTGCCGCAGTGATTGATAGTGGCGTCGTTGGTGAATATGGCAGCACACATTCAAAGGTAGAAAGATAGAAGCAGCAGCCCCCGCCGAAATGGTCAAGCAGCGCACAGGTGCCTGGCGTGCTGGAGAGGTCCTCAGCACAAAAGCCATGGGGATGCTTCTGAGCGCTGGAGAGGGCATTGGAGATGGGGGACGCACACGGTCCTTCTCTCGTGAGTCGGGGCGTGGCTACGCTGAAGCACAGCAGCCGAAATCTGTGAAAAAAAAGACTGGCATATGCGCGTGGGCGGTCGCATGCATAAGTATGCACGTGGATCGTGGTGTTGTCGTAGCACAATTCCACCGCAACAGCCGCGCCGGGTAGAAAAAGCAGCGGAGGGAGAGTGGGTGAGGGGTGATGTCCAGAAGGGAGAAAGTATAAGATGCATCGGAGACGCAGCGCATGATGCTCTGTGCAGAAAGGACTTCAGGAGTAGACAGAGATACAGGTGAGAGCGCACAGCAAGTGTGCCGCATAGACATTGTCGAGTACCTCCGCACTCGTCTTTCCTTGCGTCATTTTTTCATTGCTGTAGCTAAACGGCTCTTATCCGCCCCCCTCCTCCTCGCATCAATGTTGCACCGTCGCCTCCGAGGCGCTCCCCGCGGCGACTCGCGTGCGTGCGCCACTGCCAGCGAAAACGCATCCGTACGCGCCACTCCCGAATGCCACTGGGTGGCCACGAAGGGGGAGAACAGGAAGAAAAAGAGATAAAGCCCGCAGCACATTAGTAATGGGCATACCGGCCGCTCATGCCGCCATACGTGAGGAACACAGAAGAGGGTGTACCCCTCCCATCTTCCTTCCGTGTCGCACGTCGTCCGTGTGCACTGCTGCCAGCAATCTTGGTGCGCCTCGCTTGGGTACATATATACAGCTATACCGATATACATATACTGCCACTTTGGTTGTTGTCTTTTTATGACCATCATGCTGTTGCCGTTTGATGTCGTTGTCGCCGTCGTTGTGGTGTTGTTTTCCTTTTTCGATTTCGCTTTCCGACGTACAGGGGTGGGTGTGGGTGTGTCGGGGGAGGGGGGAAAGTGCTTCGCCATAACCGCCTCGCCGCCGACACCACAACGAAAGCACAAGAGATGAAGCCAGACTGAGAACAGATGCATCAACGCAAAACTATACAAGCTACACAGACACACACACACACACACACCGGTACAAACACAGACACAAGCGTTCACTAGCTAACGCACTCACGCGGCCACGTCGTTAGGTTCCTTTTCCGTTTCCTTTTTTTTGTTGTTGTGTTCACTCTCGTTTTCATGCCGCCGCGCTTTCCTTCCTACTCTCTCCTTCCTTGTTAGTGCACACGTGTGCATGCGGCACCGCTCCTCTGCTCACAAAGTAAGCAGACCCTAGAATCACCATGGGCACGAGCCACACGCATGCGCCGCGAGAAAGCGACAGCGACACACACGCACACATACGTGCATACGCATGCATCCATGTATGTCCTGGCACGGACACTCAGAGAGTACCAAGGCGACGCGCAGCAACATCCCCCTCACGGGGAAAAAAAAATAGCATATATATATATATATAGATAGATACCTACCGTGAAGGAAAACAGGAACATCTGCACACCACAGCGATGCGCGCTCTCCCTCACACACACACACACACATTCTCACACACGTACGCACCCAACCACCGCACACAGGGTGAGACGTCTCAAAAAAAAAAAAAAAGAGAGAAACATGATCGAAAAAAGGGGGCGAAAAAGGCAGTCAGATGCGTACAGGACAGGGAAAAAAAGGAGAAAGAGGAAGAGAGAGGGGCCGGAGGCGTCAGGGAGCGGAAGACGAGCGCATGGCGATCAGCATGACGCAACAAGAGAGCGCGCTCGCAGTACTACACCAACGAAAACCATCATACGCACCCGCAAATAAAAATAAAAAAGAAAATAAAAACACAGCATAGTAATGCGAAGAGCAACCGCGGCAGGCAACGGCCTTCGTCAATAGTACAACATCCACCAGGGAGGAAAAAGAGAGGGCATGATGAAGCACACAGAAATACAAGATCAAAAAATGATGAGTAGTCGAAAATGGTGGGGAAGGAAGTGAGAGGTGCATGTACTTCAGAGACTAAAGTGCGGACTCCAGCAATGCACATACACACACGCACACAAGCACATCGCGGGAGGGAGAGGGGAGCATATATATATGGTGCGCAGAAAGGAGAAAGAAGGCGCGTATCTCTTGCGCTGCATCTCACAGAAAAACAGTGAGCACACAGACACGCTCACACATGCATATGCTCGAGAGAGGAACCAGTTCAGGTGCGCACCTCCCCACACCGTCACCCTTTCGCAGCCACTCGGGGGCGTGGATGCCTTTCTGCTTCACTTTCTCGCGATGTCAGCCCTCTTTACCAGCCCTCCTCTTCGCGGTTCTTGGCACGTACGTAGTGCAGCACCGCCTGGATGTCTGCTTTGAGCTCCTTCAGTTCCTCCTCCTCCTTCAGCAGAGTCTCCTTCACCTCGCGCGCCTCGGAGCCCTCGGCCTCGACGACCTTTAGAGACTCTTCGTATTGACGGCGCTTCTCCTCTGCCACCTGACGAGAGTCATCCAGATGACGCTTCAGCATCTTCACCTGCTCCATCAACTCCAACAGCTCGTCCTTCATCTTGCCTACCTGCGCAGTGGTGCGGAACTCCACCTCGTCGACGCGGCGCTGACGCGTCATCCGCTCTTTGTCCTTCGTTAGCACCTTTGCCGGGGCTTGGGCCGTACCACGATGACGGTGAAAGTGCTGCTCTGAGGCTACCTGGCGGGCGTGCATGCGAGCCTCGCTGAGACCCTCCATCTCTCGCTCGTGGTTCTCCTTAATGACCATCTTTTCATGCTCGCGGGCATCCGTCGTCTTGTTGATGGCTTCCTCCTGTTGTCGGTACAAGCCGTCCGCCTTCTCGGCTGCCGCCGCAAACTTCTTGTGCGCGGCGTCAACGCGTTTGCGCAGGTTGCTGACGTCGATCTGGGCCCATTCCATGGTTTCGGGGTTGTGGCACTCGGACTCGCTCACCCACAACTTCTGCAGCGAGGACTGTTGGGCCTCGTCCTCGTAGATGGGCACCACCTTCCCCACTGTCGGATCGCTCGACGCGATGACAGCTTCAGCCGTAGCCAGCTGCTGCCGAAGGCGCGCCTCGTCCTCCTGCACTATCGACAGCTCCCTGCGCAGACTGACCACCTCGCTGTGCAGCTGCAGGCGCTCCTCTAGCTCCTTGTCCTTCATAGCAATACGCTCGTACTCCTGATTCATCGCCTCAATCGCTGCCGCGTAGTCCTCCGGTGTCTGCGGATCAGCAGCGCCGTTGCCACCGAGGAACCCACAGTACATGCCTTTCTCCGGTGTCGGTGAGCGGCGTTGAGCTGCAGGGCTGCTGTTCTGACGTTGTTCGCCGATACTGCCATTGGCGAGGTCAGCGCTGCCACTGTGCTCTTGTGCCACGCCCTTAACCGGGGTTAGCACGTTATGGGGATCGGGTGAGTTGCCGTGTCCTTGAGCATCACCGTTCATGGAACCACCGCGCTCCTCCGACTGCTTCTGCTGCGTGGCCGACATTCCTGTTATCAATGGAGCAGACCCTCAAACAGCAGCTCTGGGGCAAGATAACAAAAATAAAAATAAAAATACGGTACAAATATCACACGCTCGCCAGCTATGAGCACGTCGTTCGCTGAAGTCCACAGTCACGTCACTTCACTTTCCAGCACCAGTGAAAGCGGAGCAAGAAGATGCGGTTCTTGTGAGAACGAAAAGGGGCGCGGGAGAGATGGCGAAGAGATAATAACACGTGCAGGCGCACTCACACACCAACGACGAGAAAAAGAAAATGATCTAGAGAGTTGTAGAGCTGATTCACGTACACAGCCAAGGCTGGTGGGCTGTCACGTTCCTGTGGTGGAGGTGAGGGGGGGAGAAGGCTCTGTGCTGAGGATCGTTCTGGTTTGGTAGGCGGTATCCTTCTTCAAAGGGAGTTGTTGTTTGCTTTTCGATTCTGGTTGTTCCACGCGCATCCGCACGCAACGTGAGGTATACACACACACACGTACACGCACGCGGAAGCACGCGAGGGTAATGGTGTCAAGATGAACGGCACCGGCAGCAAAAAAAAAAAAGAGTCCGCCATTCCGTGTGGTGAAAACGCGGACCGCGTGCGAGGAGGAGCAGGGGAATAGTACCGTGCGTCCACCCATTCATCATGGAGCGAATAGGTGCAGAGAGAGAGAGAAGACCTACACGCACATGTGTGTAAAGACGTTCGCAGCGGCCACACTAGACCGGCGGCGGTGTTTTCGGGTATCCCTCTACCGGCCCCCCTTCCAACGCCGCCGCCCCCCCCCCGCTTTCACCGCCAGCGACAGAAAGAGGTTCTGCGATTGACTGTGATTGTCCCAGCACACGCAGGAACAGCCATATCCGCACACACCCACAACGCGAGCACTGGCACACTCCCCTGAGCCGCCACAAGCCCATTCGCTTTCCAGACATCCACATCCTCCCTCTACTCCTCCACTCCTGTTCAGCGGGCATACATCTGTTTTCGCTGGAGTGATTCTCTCTCTTTTCTTTTTTTATTTGATTCGTATTCTCGCTAGAGAGACGACATATACAAACCCCTTCAAGGGTCATCGTTGTTCAGCCTCATGCACTTGTACAGAGACCCGCGCCGCGGCAACCTCCATGCAGAGACGCATCCTCACCCTTCTCCAATGGCTAGTGAAGACACAAATAAGAGAAGATCCGAGAAAGTCAGCGCGGGCAAACGTCGTCCCCCAGTGTGCCCATATCACACCACGGACATGTCAGCACGCATGCACAGTCACAGCGCGCCTGCCTCTGCGGCACCACAGCTTCATCCAAGCCGTCTCGGGCGGCCCGCCTGCCGTCGAATCGGGCAATGCACCTAGCCGCCTCTCCCTGGCCTTCCTCGCTACGCACGCGGGTGCACACTGCGCCATCGGCGCCACACAGCCACATCGGCGGCGTCCCGCATGCCGCGCGCGCGCACCCGGCGCCTCACGAGCGTGGTCCGCGCCGCGCTATTCTCGGCCACGGCCCGTGCTCCCCGGCCTCTCCATGCACCGCTTGCATGCCACACGCCATGCCGCCTGTGCATAAAAGCGTCCGCGCACTGTGCTCGCAGTTCTGCGCTGCGAGGCTGCTTCACGTGAAAATGCAAGGCGCGAGAAGAATCGAGATCACCGCGCGCGGTCCCGTGCAGAAACGAGAGCAACGAAGCAGACAGAAAATACGAAAATACGAAAACGCCAACGATAGGTGAGGCCGTTCATCGAAACGAGGTGTGTGTAGGAGAGGACGTACAGAGGATGTGGAATGGGAGAACGAACGAAGTATCAGGGGGTGAGCACATACGCACACGCACCCTAGCGCACACACGGGGAAAAAAAAGGGTGACATTAGAAAGAGGGAGGCCGCCGCACTTCCGCACACAGAGACACTAGAAAACATTCTAGCACGCGAAAGGAAGTACACCTATCCCAGCCCGAGTTCGTCGAGGCGTGAGTAGCACAGCAGCAAAACAAAGCTTGGTGACGCGTACACTTCTCTGCCGAGAGTTGTATATGGAGAGGAAGACTGGCGAATACCTCGAGTTACCCCGCTCCGCCAGCCCACCTTGCCGTCATGTCTTTCGTTTTGGGTTTTGTGTCTTGATGGATCAGCGCTGCCGGGCGATAAGTTCACTTCCGCTTCCCTTCCGTTTTCCTCCTCTCCCGTGCAGCAATTTGTCATGGAAAAACGAAAGGAAGGCGGCAAATTCTTTGTCCTGCTCCACGTGTCCAAATCACCGCGCAGCACGCGCCCAGCCCTACTCCACCTGGCCAGGCAGACCCCATCCCGTGGCGCCAAGCAGCCATAAGCACGCGTTGCCGCAGTGCCCTCAGTCACCCGAGCACGGCGCCGGCCTCCAACTTTACCCGCTCCTCCCCGCCTCGCTGGTCGTCACCTGGTGTGCATCCCTCGGGGTGACGAAGCCCCCCCCCTCCCCCCCACACACACACCAGCCGGCAGTGGAGGGCTGAGTGGGATACGCGCTCGAGTCACGCTGGCACGCTGCCTCATCACATAAATGATAGAAACGCGTCCACTGTCACAGGTAGCGCCATCCAGGGCCTGACCGCGGACATCAGTGGCGAGAGACCACCCTCACGTCTCCACGTCCTAGATGCCTGGCCCTGCCACCACCGGAGGGGGTTCTGCACTTGGCAGGGCCGGGGGTTGGGGTGCTGCCTGGTTTCCTCAGGGAGTGGGATTCCTGGACTGAGATGTCACACACGGAGATGCCCCTTCTTCTTCCACCTCCGACTTCCGGTCATGGCGGAGCACAAGGTAAAAAAGAGAGCAAACACGCCCCCCCCCCCGGAGGGGAGACAAGACTGGACGTGGACAAGTGCAGAGAGAGATAGAGAGAAGCAACTAAATAAAAGAGGGGAAAGGGGGGGCGAAGGGAAGCGAGAAGAGGGAGCGACCACGACAACGGACCCGAAGAGCATAGCACCACCATACTTCGTTTTGAACGCGGGTCTTGTGAAAAAAACGTTTCGTGCGGGAGAGGGGGAGGGGGGGCGACACAAACGAGGGAAGGACGGAGAAAGAGAGAGGGGCAGATCACCGTCGTCGTCACAACCGTTGTGCTCCGCCTCTCCTCCACCAGAGAGGTCGAGCCCGATCACCACCACCACCAGCAATACAAAAAGAAAAAAAAACGAAAGGGAACACGTAGCCCAATAGAACGATGCGCACCACTACATGGCATGAAGTAGCACAGCTCAGTGGCAGGGAGGCAGGGAGAGTGAGAGAGGAACGAAGAGGAAGAAAGAAGAAAAGGGGAGAGAGAAAGCAAGGATGTAAGACCCACGAGGGGGGGGATGGAACGAACGAACAGGAAGGAAGGGAGAGGGCTTAAGCAAGAAAACGAATGGCGAAGAAAAAAAAAAGAGATCCATAAACCGTGAAAACTAAATTTCAGAAGGTGTCACAGGTGGAGATGAATGCAATAGAAACACAACAGAGAAACAGCGCACTAAAAAAAAAAAAGAAACGCAAACGAAGGAGACGACCACGACGGGGGGGCAAAGGAGGTAGTGAGTGGAAAAAAAAACGGGAAGGGAAAAAGACGATGTGCATCACCGAGAAAGAAGCTAAACGCAACGCACACACTAAAGAAAGAGAAATGGAGAGTGAGACAAGAGGATTCGATGTGCTTATTATTCTGGTAATCCCAAGCTGCATGCACGAGTATTGTGTCTTGCCCGTGTCCCTATTGTTGCCGCGTGCCACGCGCTACAAAGACACACTCACCCATGTTACTACGTACCTGCACGCATGCGCAAATAGATTCCGTGATGGAAAGACGCAGGGATGTGTGCTGGCTGAAGGCGATTCACTGGCACACCACAAACAGGGGGGAGGGGGGAAGAAAAAAAAAAATGCATAATATTCAACGACAGGTAACTTGGCGAATAGAATGAGAAAAATCGGAGACCGGACAAGAAGACAACAACACACAAGCCGGGGGTCGCGTCATCTCCGCACAGAAGACCCACGAGCAAAAGAAAAGAAAGCCAACATGGCGCTTTCAGAGACCCTCACCCCTTTCCACACCGCAACTAACTTCTTCAGAGCAAGGTAGCAGTGTCACAAATGGGTGAAAAACATGCTCTCGCATACGGGCACACTGCGTTCCTGTGACAGGCACATATCCAGTTCAGCAGCCGCTTCTGCAGCGGCTGCTCATCTTTGCTCCTTCCCCTGCCGGGCGTTCTTTTTCCGACTTTCCTTCACGGCACACATCTGAGCAGTCGTTGGGATGTGTGCATGCAACGTAAGTCTCAAAGAGCCAGCATCCCTTCTTGTGCCTTGCATGACCTACTGCCTACATTTTCGGCTCTTGCGTTTTCAGCATTGCCGTGGGTATGTGTTGTGCGCGCATCAGGTCTCCGTCTCTGCCGGCGCAAAATTCCAGGACGTCTTTCCGACGCATATTTTATTCCATTCAGTCCCCGGACAGCCATCCACCGGCTCACACCGGCACCCACATGATATGCAGCTCCGAAAGGCACACAAAAAATAAGCCGCGAAGAAGGAGAAGGCTGCGAGTTCCTCTCCAAAACCAAGCAGAAGGAAACTACACAGCCCCAGGAGACAACGAGAGAGCATGTCGCACAATCAGAAAAAAAAAACAGGAAACTCGAATTGTTCCCTTGCACAACCTCTTCGAACCTTTGCCTCAAAAACGTCAGCACGCATGCACAGTCACAGCGCGCCTGCCTCTGCGGCACCACGGCTTCATCCAAGCCGTCTCGGGCGGCCCGCCTGCCGTCGAATCGGGCAATGCACCTAGCCGCCTCTCCCTGGCCTTCCTCGCTACGCACGCGGGTGCACACTGCGCCATCGGCGCCACACAGCCACATCGGCGGCGTCCCGCATGCCGCGCGCGCGCACCCGGCGCCTCACGAGCGTGGTCCGCGCCGCGCTATTCTCGGCCACGGCCCGTGCTCCCCGGCCTCTCCATGCACCGCTTGCATGCCACACGCCATGCCGCCTGTGCATAAAAGCGTCCGCGCACTGTGCTCGCAGTTCTGCGCTGCGAGGCTGCTTCAGGTCGGCGTCACGGTGGGGGAAGGGGGCTCTCGCTGCCTTCACCTGCCACATCCAGTCATCTCACGGAGGGGGGTGTGTCCAGCAGAAGGGAGCCCGCCGATGAGCATGCGACTGCGTACAAAGAGCTCACAGCACGTCGCTCCGACGGAGCACGGGCAGAACTGCTACACACTCGGCAGGGAAGACCAATGCAGCACGCGCCAAGGGTCCGTAGTCAGGTCACTGCGTTCAACATCGTAGCATGAAACCAGGTGCCGCTCGCGAGTCTAGCAGCATCTTTCCCGTGTGGGGCCGCGGCCGTCAACTGCGTCTTGTCGCTGTGTCCATGAGTGCATCCTCAGTGTGACGCACCGTCGACGCGCCTGGCTCCGTATCGGCCCGTGCCGCATCCTCTGCCCAGAGCCAATCAGCCAGTGATGTGTTGAAGCGCACGTGACCGCTGCAGGTGCGGAAGGTTTTCTTTTTTGTGTGTGTTCGGTGCTTTGAAGAGGCCGATGCCAGCGTGCCCAAATCGAGCCTGCTGAAATGCCGAGACGACACCCCGTCATCCAGCGTGTGCAAGCCCGCGCCAAACGCGCAAGGTTGCCTCCCCGCGTGGGTGATGGAGGTTTGAAGTGCACGACAACGTCGCATGCCAACGGGCGTGCACTGCGTTCCACAGGCACTCGGCTCCACGAACTGCTCCCTTCTTTAGTGTATCACCTTCCACGGGACATATGGTAACTCGGCTTGTTGGACACCTTTTTTTTCTGTCGAGATCGCACGGAGTGTGGCTTCATGACCAACGACACACCTCTTCGGTTCGTGTATCGTGATGCGGGTGCACACTCAGCGCGTTCAGCGCCATAAAGGAGAAAAGGATACCTCGGCCATCGAGAAGACCGTTGAAGGGGAAAACAAATTGAGAAAACAAAAGAAGTTGCCTCGCGCAGTGAGTTGAAGAACAACGAGAACGGGAGCGAAGCGGGAGAGAGAAGGGTAAAGATGGTGTGGGTGTACGCAGCACCACATTGACGCACACGCACACGTGTATGCACACGCACAGAAGATGTTAATCGAGATATATATAATAAAAAAAAAGATAAAGCAAGTGAAGTAGTAGCAGATGTATCTCTATGAGTTCGTCGACACGTAGGCGTGCATATATATATATATATAATATGCGTGTGTGTATATATGTGTGTGTCGAGGAAGCGTGGGGGGAGGGGGAGGGGAGGGGGAGGGGGAGGGGGAAACAAAGAAGCAAAGGTGTACCTGTGAACGAACAGAGTGAAACATAGAGAGCAGAACAAGTAGAAACAGGGGAGAGGCTGTATATGTATTAATGTATATATATATGTGGCATATATATACACACATGTATATATATATATAATGTATATATATATATATATATAGAGAGAGAGAGAGACGGCATCACCCAGTCACCAAAAGTGGGGGGGGGGAGTCAGGAAGGGAAAATCGAGAGGGAAAAGGTGTAGCAGACGAACGCACGAGGAAAGGAGGAGACACTCACAAAGCAGAAGTAAAAAAGAGAGAGAGACATGCAAGCATAAGCCCGACGAAGGAAGAAGCCGGAAAAGGGAAAGGAGCGAGAAGGTGAGAAAGTTCGAGAGAAGCATAACACGGAAAAAAAGAAGGGAAGGAAATATTATTAATGCAAAAGAAATACGCAAACGAAGCAATGTACGGCATGAGGAACGCGGAGGGTGGAGCAGTGAGGGGTCGTATGCCACACGGGAGAACTCTCTATGGATACCCTCGATCACGCGCACACGGAGGGTAGAGTGTTAGAGTGTTAGAGTGTACAAAACAAACAAAAAAAAGAGGTCCCCTCTGCCCGTATTGCGTAAGGGAGTGACCGATGTGCAACTACAAGGAGGCGCACAGGTACCTGGTTTGCTCGCTGTAACGCGTGGCGCGTCAGAGTCCTTACGTGGCAGCCGCGGTTGTCACCGGCCGCTAGTGAGGGTCGCGTTGGAGACGCTGAGCATCGCTCATCTCATCGTGTTTGTTCCTGACCAGCGCGCACAGTTTTCCTTCCCTCTTTTTCTGTGTCACCTCCTCGATCGCCTCTCCCTTACCCTTCCAAAATAACAGAAAAAAGCGCACGCGCACAGAGAAAGAGCGAGGACGTCGTTTTTGTTTGTGTAAAGAAAAAAAAATTCAGAGAAGGCAACGAGCCGAACAAGGAGGGGTGGGTCCTTTTGTGTGTGTGTGTGGAAGGGTCATCCACTCCTCAGATATCGGCTCAACGACTCCACCTCCCCGGCTTTGAGAGGCAGAGAGTTGTAGCGTCACGCCGTGGGTGCAACTGGGAGCGCGTAGAAGTCGGTTGGGTGATACCTGAGGCTGGTGGTATTGCCAGCGCACCCGTGTAGAGCCTCTATCTTGAGCCAACAGCCCAGATACGGGTCGTGGCGCCAGCGTGTGGAATTCAGCGAGGCGTGCGCCTGCGTCAAAGACCTCGAAAGGCTGTTGTGGCTTGACGACATCCCCATCGACCCCTCCGTAGGTGGTGAGTTCGTCTTCTCCGAGCTGTACGATGCGCCAAGCGCAGCTCCATGCGTCAACGCCGATTGGAATTCGGTCGTGGGGAGGCTGACGGACACGCGAACTCGGTTGCCTTTTGTTACCGAAAAGCCGTAAGGGGTTGACGATGGCGAGGAGTTATTCTTCGGGCCGCTGCTAGGCAAGCTGCCAGTGCTCGCAATCCTCACGTGGGGCACAACCCCATTTTCAATCGGTATCGGCCTCTGCAGTAGCGCTGCTGTCTCAGCGGGGTCGATACGGTAGCCACTGGAGCTTTTTGACAGACAGGGCACCACAGAGGCGGCGCCAGCACTGTCGATGCTGTTGCTCACGTCTACATGCTGCGGCACCAGCAGCCGGTTACGCTCAGCGGCACCAGCGCCGCCCATCAGGTACGCTCTCGACGACCCGTGCGCGCTGCCGGTGCTCCCATCCATCGTCGCCGTCAGAGATGGATCCTGATGGTACGGCATGCCGTGCGACAGCTGCTGGGAAGACATCGACCCGACCCTCACCATGGTCGCCACTCCCGCGGGGTCCGCAGCTAAAGAGCCGCTACTGCTGAGGAACAGCTGCTGTTGAAGGTTTATGGAAGCGAAAACAGATTGGCGAACGTGGGCGCCCGGAGGGTGCGACGCCTCCGAGCCCCTGCGGTAGTGAGAGCCCCTCAACCGAGAAGCACAAGGCGCGGAGGAGGACTCAGTGTCGTTCGTGATACCTGCGCTGGTGGTGCTCGCCTCAAAGACTCCAGGAGCGGCGCAGTTGGCGTTGCCATTAACGCTCTCCGTGGCCGGAGATGCCGTGAGCTGCGGGTCGGCGGCCGTTAGGTCCTTGCAAAGGTGCAGGAACTTGCACTCCTCAGCGTACCGGCAGCGTCCCATCGCGTGCAAGCGGCACACTGTCGCTGCAGACGCGTCTGCAACGATCTTCTCCTCGGGGAACCCTGTGGCCTGGTTCAGTAGGCTGATGCGCGCCGCGGGCAAGGCAAGCACAACGCGCTGCTCCTCGAGTAGGCGACGCAGTCCAATCGTGTAGCTCACGCGGTCCAGTGGCGCATAGCTCCCTTCGAAGAAGGAGCAGCCCGGAACGTAGAGGACAACGTCGTTCGTACAGACAGTCGAGTTGGCAACAGCAGCAGCATCGGCATCGTTTTGATCACTGTTCCCATGGTGGTGAGAGTGGGTACGACCCAGTGAGACGGACTCGCGCATGAGGGCATTCTGTAACGCTCCGATGTGATCCTTATCTCCGTGGGTGGGGCAGCAGCAGGGAAGGCTATCCACCTGAGAGCGAAGGCGCTGCACCGCCTCCCAGTCGGCGTGCAACTGGTAGCATCCCTGGCCCTTGCGGCAGCGACCGGAAAGAAAGAGCTGACAGAGCGAGGGTAGCGTGCCACGCTGTTGAGCACGGGTTTCAAAGATGTACTGCGTCGGGATGAGGAGCTTGCGCGTCACCGGATCCACCACTGTCATGCAGAGCTCGCCCTCCGCATTGTAGCAGATGTGGCGACCCTTAGCCGGGGCTGCGCGTGGCATTGTTCACTTGTGATGGGGAAACACGGAGAACTGCAAGCAATAGTAGATTTTTATGGAAGAGGGAAAAGAAATAGAGAACGGTGTGTTGCGCAGGCCTCATACAAACCAACGTGCAGCCCACAACGGTCTTTGGTGACGACCACGTGGAGTGTGTGGGTGAGGTCAGGGCAGAGAAAACCAGATGGTCAAGTATTGCGGACGTTTGTGAAGGTTGATGTTAATTTGTGTCTGATATGTTTACTATTATTATTGACGTGCAGCACCACCACCACCACCACCGCCCGAGAGCTCTAGAGCTACAATAGCAGATAGTGAGGAACAGAGCAAAGAAATTAACAATAATAATAATACGTAAATCAAGCAACCGCAAAAGGTGAGCGCACGGAAAGAGTCTGCGCGCGGGTGGGTGGAGGGGGCGCTGTAGCGATTTTGCGTAGATGGGAGGCGGTGAATTTAACAAAAGGCGAGAGGACACAGAGAGAGAGAGAGAAAGGTCAAAAGAAACAGCACCAGCACAAGTATGAAGAAGAGGGAAGAGGCGTGACAGCGTGGTGAGGTTGAGTCCGTTTTCTCTCCGTAATTCTGTGGTGGTCAGTTATATATGGGAAAGGAGGTGGTTAGACGTAAGGGGAGGAGGGAAGTGAGCCCAACGAGTGGGGCCGAATGAAAGGAGAGAAAGAGGTGATGAGGTTGTAAAAGAAAGAAGAGAGCGAGCAGCGGAGAGGACGACACGAAGAATCATGCACAGCGGCAAGCAACCCTTGTCGTTTTTTCTTTTTTTTTTTTGAGGGGGGAGTGTGAAGGGGGCGGATGAGCTGGTGGGCGTCCTGCTGTGTGCCTGCTGTGTTTGTGTGTGTGTTCCGCTAACTGTTTTCCGTTTGGTATGATGCGATTTTTTTTACCTTTTTTGATAGCCCTGATCTTTGGGTCGGCGCGCGTGCCTGTGCCTGTGCGTGTGTGCCTGTGCGTGTGCGTGTGCGTCCCAACAGAGAGGATCGGCGCGTACCCGCGTGTGTGTGGCGATGGAGAGGGAAAGGAAGGTGAGAAGGGAGGAAAGGAAAAGAAAAAGGCGCAGTGAGAGGGCGCACGGATCTACCAAAACAATGCAATGAGAGAGAGAGAGGGAGGGGAAGAGAAGGCGGCAGAGTTACAAGTCGACCACTCCCATACACAAGACCGAGGAGAGCGAAAGGTGATGAAGAGACCAACATACGTGACCCGAGTGTGTCCGTGTGCGCATATATACATGTATACCTGTACTCTGCGCAGCCCGCGTCTACAGGAGGCACCTGTTCTCCTATTGCCGTGGTGGGTGCACATAGACGTCTCCTTTTGTGGGCCACCATTGTGTGTGTGTGTGTGGTTTTTTTCTCGTTTTTTTTATTCGCGTCTCTCACCGCGGTCGCTATCATGGCACAATAGAACAAAAAAAAAAGGAAAAACAAAAACTGAAATAATCGTAACAATCAAGTCAGCAGTGGCATCTCACCCTTACGTGCATACACAGACATATGCTCACAGGCAGGAAGATGAACAAACATGACTACATGCCCCACGCGCATACAGAGAGAAAAATTCGTTACGGGTGGTAGGGGAAGAAGAGAGAGTAAGGTGAAGGCCAAAGAAGGCACACACACACACACCTACCCTCTAGCTCGCCTGAAGGGGCGCATCGTGTAAGCCCACTGGCAACGGACAGCGGCAATATGCCATATATATTAATGCAGACATACATAGAAATGTATACGTCGCAAAAGTTCAACACAGCCAAGCGGGTGTGCCCGATGTGTGTTGTGTGAGCGTATAGCGATTTCCCTTGTGGTCCTTCGAGCTCATCTGAACACGCACGCGCGCACGCACACACAGAACATCCGCCTCGCTAGTTTCCTTTTTTGCTACTGTTCGAGCTGAAGCCGTGAACAATGAATAAGCGTACATGACACAGACGTGCACACTACATGGACACAAAAAAAAAAAAATAGCGCAAAGCACATCAGAGGTATGCGTACATCAGCAGTTCAATAAGTCATCCAGACACGCATTGGAACACATGTACACAACCGTCGTACTCCTGCTCGCCACACCGGAAAGTAAAAGGAGACGACATGACACGAACGACAAGAATATCACCACAGCGCACGCGAAGACAAAGAAAGCAGCGACAGATGTAAAAAAAGAGAGAGAGAGACGGCGGAAAGAAGAAGCCAACCAGCTCTCTCGACAATGAATAGAGCGAGTGGGAGAGAGCCTCGGCGAGAAGAAAAAAAAAAGCAACACCGCCTTCAAAAGGGGGCACGTGTGATGAGAGGGAAAGCCCACCCCACCCTACCCCCATCCCTGGTAGGCAAGCGAACGAGAAGGAGCAAGCCACACACAAAAAAAAAAAGGGGTTCAAACCAAAAAAAAAGGAGGGAGGAGCACGAGGCAGTCCCAACTGCGGGCTGGCGCAATCACCGCACGAGCATGCTGGTTCCTTCTTGTTTGCCTCCCTTCGCTCCACCCCTCCGCTGTCGTCGGGTATATAAGCCGAGAGACGAAGGCGAAGAAAGGGAAAATACATCACCTCCCTCGCCTTTTTCGCATCTCAGGGTTGTATCCACCTCATCTCCCTACACATCAAGAGCGGCCGTGCATACGCGCGAGTAAGACAGGTAGAAGATTCTTTACGACACCCAAAAATGAGAGCAAAAAAAAAAAGAAAAAGAAGCCACAACGAGAGGGAAGAGAAGGGTTTGAATGTCAAGAGCGCGCAAGGATCATGCGGGCTCCATTAAGCGCGTCATACGGCAAGCAAAGAATAGAGAACATAGGTAAAAAGCTGAAAGGGGAAAAAGTACTGCAAAGCAACGGCAAAAAAAAGGAGGGCACAGCAGGCGGGGGGGGGGGGGGGGGGCTGCAGCCATACACGAGAAGTGCGGCCTGCAACCAGCGCACGGGCAAGAAGGGACACGTGAAGGCGGGGGAAGATAAGCATACGCAGACACACACACAACAACGGAGACCACCATACAGGGTGAGCAGCGACTGCGTCGACACACACCCAACTCACCCACGCGCATAGGAGACGATTACCCATGGTTCGTTATTTCCTCGTTTGGAGCAAGGGAACGAGAGCAGGTCTTCAAGCACATCTACATCGCTTTTTTTTTTCGGTTGGCCTCACTCACCCGGTCGTCGTCCATTCCTTGTCCTGCTCCACGTGTCCAAATCACCCTGCAGCATGCGCCCAGCCCTACTCCACCTGGCCAGGCAGACCCCATCCCGTGGCGCCAAGGAGCCATACGCACGCGTTGCCGCAGTGCCCTCAGTCACCCGAGCACGGCGCCGGCCTCCAACTTTACCCGCTCCTCCCCGCCTCGCTGGTCGTCACCTGGTGTGCATCCCTCGGGGTGACGAAGCCCCCCCCCTCCCCCCCCCACACACACACCAGCCGGCAGTGGAGGGCCGAGTGGGATACGCACTCGAGTCACGCTGGCACGCTGCCTCATCACATAAATGATAGAAACGCGTCCACTGTCACAGGTAGCGCCATCCAGGGCCTGACCACGGACATCAGTGGCGAGAGACCACCCTCACGTCTCCACGTCCTAGATGCCTGGCCCTGCCACCACCGGAGGGGGTTCTGCACTTGGCAGGGCCAGGGGTAGGGGTGCTGCCTGGTTTCCTCAGGGAGTGGGATTCCTGGACTGAGATGTCACACACGGAGATGCCCCTTCTTCTTCCCTCCTGTCATGAGTGGAGAGGGAGGAACACACAGAAAACGAGATCAGTAAAGCTGGCAGAGGAACACACATGCACGCGTGTAGGCAAGAGAGAGAGCAGAAAAAAAAAGGGGAAGGGGGGCGAGAGGACCAACAATAAATGGACATGGCGCGCGGAAAGGGAGTATGGACCTCGAAAAAGAAAAAGGAGAGAGAATGGCGCACAGAAGCGCGGCGTCGTCTTCGTCTGGAGGGGGGGGGGGCAGGTAGAGAAAGGAGGAGGGGGGCGCAGAAGAGAGAGAAGCGCAGCGGCAAAGGGGGAGAGGGGGGACAGGAAAGAGAAGCATCTCTCCCAATTAAAAATGCAGTAGACTGTGGATAGAGAGAATTTTTGGGGGGACAAAGGCACAAAAGCAGTCATCGAATGCCTTTTTATTGTTGATGACGTCTATCAGGGGTGGACAGGGGTGCGGGAGCACGGTACTGGCAGAGCCATCGGAGATCCTCTTCTCTTTTTTTCTTTCCTCTGCCGTTTGTGAAGTTGCGCACCTATTTCCTGCGTTGGGGTGTTCTCTTCATTTTTCTCATTGGTGTTGTTGTGTGAACAGACCTTTCCCGTGCTCCCTTTCCTTTTCATTGGTATTCCTGCCATCGGCCATCCAGAACAGTCAGGTCCCACCACATATCCAGTCACAATGCGCGAGCCGGAAGAGCAGAGAAGGACGACGATCCACCACAGCAGCATCAATGCCAAGCACAGAAGCGCATACCACTACGAAAAGTGTGTGTTTGTGTAAGAGGAAAATGGTATCAGCTGAAACCACCAATAAAAAATATAATAATAATATTTAAAAAAGAGGCGCGACACAGACGCATCAGCACTCGATGCTGAAGTGGAAGCAACAGCACAAAAATAGAATGCTAACAAGCCAAGAATAAGCGCTGGGGAGGGGAAGAGTGATTACAGCAGAGAGTCGAAAGAAAACAGCAACAACGACACGCTAGAAGATGTTTGCGTTCTTTCCCTGGATTGCCATTTGCTTCCTTCACCGTTTCAACACTTGCCCTCTACCATTTGGGTACATGTCGCACATCCACAACCGCTACGAGTATCTTGCGTTAACCTGAAAGCAAGAGGCAGTGTACCACGAAAAAAAAGTTGACGGTAGAGCTGCGCGCACTTGCCAATGGAGAAACCGGGAAGGCAGCCCGCAAACACTCACAGAATGAAAATGCAAAGTAGACAGAGGAATAGGGTTCCCCTCCCCCCGAAGCCATACGCAACACGCACACACACAACGGCAACCGTGCGTCTGAGCCACGGCAGAAGCTCACAAAGAACAACTCGAGCGAATACAGAACCAAAAGGAGACCTGAAAAAGATACGACGATCACCCACGCATGACAACACCACCCCAACCAGCATCGAAGACAAATAAAAGGTCCACAAGTTCAGGCGATACTTTTCCTTGTCCGCCTAGACATGAACAAACAGTTATCCGCCTTTCACCTGCATATCACACCACGGACATGTCAGCACGCATGCACAGTCACAGCGCGCCTGCCGTCGAATCGGGCAATGCACCTAGCCGCCTCTCCCTGGCCTTCCTCGCTGCGCACCCGAGTGCACACTGCGCCATCGGCGCCACACAGCCACATCGGCGGCGTCCCGCATGCCGCGCGCGCGCACCCGGCGCCTCACGAGCGTGGTCCGCGCCGCGCTATTCTCGGCCACGGCCCGTGCTCCCCGGCCTCTCCATGCCGCCTGTGCATAAAAGCGCCCGCGCACTGTGCTCGCAGTTCTGCGCTGCGAGGCTGCTTCAAGGCAAGGTCGTGGCGGGGGAGGGGGGGAAGGAGAACGGAAAGGGAAGGACAGCCTCTCTGTGCACGCCAGGGAGATGCAGTCAACGCAAGCGCACAAGCTCAGAGCACACGCCTCGTTAGGCCACTTTTTTTTTTTCGCTTAAGAGTGAGACTAGCTAACGCCACGAGATGAACCGCCAGATGTCACCTGAGGGCCCCCCCTTCCAAGAAAACGAGAGCACCTGCTCAGCCCAGGGGTCAGTGGACGTGGCAATCGGCAACCGTGCCTCTGACGTGTAGTTTCGTTTCCCTTCCGCCGCCCCAAAGCCCTCGCATCTCGGTGCGGTGGTGCGTATCATTGCGTCGGGAAAACGCTAAGCAGCAAAAGTAGCTACGCTACATTATTATATTTTTTTTGTTGTTGACTGTTGTTTGACAACAAGCTGTAGGGGACAAAAGGAAGCATCTTGTAGTGCAGCCAACGAAAAGACAACACTGGCTTGCCGCAGCAGCAGCAGCAGTAACGCCATCGTATGTTTATAGAAGTCCTTGGTGTTCTCTCTGTTTTCCTTCCTTGTTATGAACCTTGAAGAGCCTTCAGGAATATAAAGAGGCAGCGAGTGAACCTAAGGAGTGCTGCGCCACTCTCCTCCCACCTTGGCTCCCTCCCTCCCTCCCTCACACACAGCCTACTTCCTTCACGTATCGAAGCGCCTCTTTTCTTTTTTTTTTTCCTTTGGCCAATACACACATGGAAAACGAAAACGCAAGGAGTTGAAGAGAACGAAGAGAGAAGGAGCAGCGGATGAGGCAAGAGTTGCGTGGGAGTGCGCCAAAAACACACAAATACCAAGTAAAAAAAAAGTGGAGGAGTGCAAATGTTAACACGCCGAACAGAGCGACGCACAGAGTCGCGGTCAACACAAAAACGCCACACAAAGAAGGAAGCACGTGCACACCAAATAAAAAGAAGAGAATAAAAGAGCGAGAGAGAACAGGCCGTCGACGAAGAGGGCCGCACGACAGGGGAAAACGGAAACATGTGCCAACACGCTAAGAGCATGGAGAGAAAATATTCACACGCACGCATCACACGGTTACGCATAAGACAAACGACGAGAGACAGCGAGCGGGAGAGAGAAAGTGCTTGGAAAGACGGGTGTGACGTTCATTCCTTTTTTTTTTTTCATGTAGTGGGGCTACAGCAAGTCATAAAGTTATCACGCATAACGATGAGAAAAACGAAACAAAGATGAGCCATGAGCCCACTTCAAATAAAAAAGAATAGGAGTCCAGAGCACACATATACACACACTGAGAAAGGCAAATGAGCGATGTCCTGCAAGCAACCGCGCTCACGCACACACACACACGCACACAAGATGGGGTGGGGATATGTAGGAATAGTCAAGACACCAAGGCCACCATATACAAAAAAAAAAGAATAATATAAAATATATGATTATCCACAAGAGAATGTGAGCGTATACACACATATATATGTATAAACATATATACGTTGAAGAGTAAAGGGGTGAGGAAAGAAATCTTACGTATATATGCATAGACATACATGCGCGCACACGCATACACGCAACCGCGTAACTATAGTTGCTCTTCTTTTTATGCATTATTATCATCCTTCGCGTTCGGCGCCATGCACTACCCCCGTCTGGCATCACGGTAGAGGAGATAGCCATCATTGTGTGTGAACTTGAGCTCGGGTAAGTTTGAGGGGAGGGGAGGACGGGGGGGTGGCGGTACGCCTGGACCAAGACAGCAAGCACAGACCAATGTGCATGCAAGTCATAATAATAATAATACTGAGGCTTGGGGCACAAGAGAAAGAAGGCGAACACAGACCGCTACTCCTGCGCTGATCGAATGAGACGAAGAAATGGCGCATATACGCCTCCACGAGCACAGGCGCATACTCAGAGAGAAAGATACGTATATGTATACGTATTACATACGCAGACACGCTGAGGAAACTCATGAAGGGAAACAGGAAGAACACGAAAAAAAAGAATATTATATATATATATATATATTATTTATTTATTTATATTTATGTTTGTGTGTGTGTGTGTGTAAAGGGAACAGAGATGTGGGAAGGCGGGGGCGCGGCGCTAACCATCTGGGAGAAGAACAAACTCGATCCCTTGACGGTGTGTAAAACGAGGCAGAATAATAATAATAATAAACAAGAGAGAGAGCAGGCACACACACACAGAGAAAGAGAAAGAGAAGGGAAAGGGAGAAGAGCGATGGGCACCGTGATACAAGCACAGAAGGAAAAAAAGTTAATAAGAAGAGGTCTACGTCTGTCGCGAGGGAGACGGGGGAAAAGAGAGGGGGAGAGTGGTGGAGGGCGATTGGCTGTGCACATGTATCTGTACATGTGTAAGGGTGATACAGCCTACAAGCCGCCACCACCGAAGTCTTGCATGACATTGATGGGAACGAGGGAGACACTGCCGTCTGTGTTCATCTGCTGAACGTAAATCTGCTGAGAGGTGGAGGGTTGATGGTGTTGCTGAAGGCTCAACAGTCGCTGTGGCTGCTGTTGCGGCTGTTGCTGCTGTGCCAGTAAAGATGACTGGTGACGCTGCAGTAGCGTTGTTTGGTGAGAGAGCTGATGCTGCACCAAGGACGAGAAGACACCACCGCTGCCGCCTGCCGTAGTTACGGCGGACGCCGGGAAAGTAGTCAAGCTGCGAGCCATGGAGAGCCCCATGTTTATAGGCGACGCCATCTCGCTGTGAATCGGCGTCTGCGCAAGGGGAGGGCTCGCGTAGGATTGATAAGTGCCATTGCTATGTGTGCTGAGGGTGCGCACGTGGTCGTGACATGCTGACGGTGGCGACCCCGGGAGAGAGGGTTGCAGCGGGAAAGGTCTACCGGCAGGTGCCTGCACCTGTGAGACTTGCGGCTGCAACTTTGTAAGCGTGTAGTACGTGCCTGCAGACGGGGTCGAAAGTGTGCCGGCGCATGGGAGCGGCTGCACAGTCACCGACGACGGGGTAGAAGACTGTTGCTTCTGAGATGAGGGAGGCACCCGAGTGGCGAACGCGTTCAGCGCAGAGGTGTTGGAAGCAGGGATCGACTGCGACAGCTGGGAAAGAGAAAAGTCCGCGGCCGACACGACAGAGGAGGCGGCGTTGTTAAGACTCGCTATTGCAGTGCTGGCGCCGCTGTGCATCGTCCCAGACACCGATGGAATGAGCCCGTTGCTGATCAAATCCACCAAAAGTGGTGACCCGTTGCCTGGACGCGATTGCTGCTGCCGCTGCTGCTGAGCAGACGCCACAGCGCTCGCCATGATGCTGGCCAACTCGTTTTGTAGGATCTGGCAGCAGACATGCACGAACCTGCAGTCCGCCCCAAAGCGGCATCCACCGGGTTGGCCGTGCAGACGGCACAGCACGGATGGTTTCACCGACGCGCAGGCCGGTTGGTCTTGCAGCACGCGCTGCAGCCCGGCCGTGTAGGCGACTCGGGTGAGAGGAACAGAAAACTGCCCGGCGATCCCCAACGAACGCCCCTCGTACGCTGTGCGATCCATCAGGTGGCCGTTACAATCCCCATGCTGGAAACAACAGCACGGCATGTTTTTCGCGTCGGCGCGCAGCTGCTCCACTATGGCGGCGTCTACATGCACCTGGTAGCAGTTCTCGTCTTGACGACAGCGGCCCAGCTGATAGAGAAGGCATAGCGACGGGGTTTTGAGGCGGCCATTCAGCGCCTTGGTCATTTGAATGGCAGACAGCGGCACGTGCAGCTTGCGCCGCTGCGGATCGACCACTGCAATGCACCCACGGTCGTCGACACGCTGCTGCAGCGCACTGCCACCATGGTATGTGGCGGCCGCTGCTGGCAGCGACACCTCACTCGCCGTCCGCATGTGGCGATGCGGGACTGCAACGCCCTCTGTTGTCACCGAGCTCGTCACTCGCTGGTGGCGATGCAGCGTACCCAGTACAGAAGAGGAGGTGTATGCGAAGAGGCAGTCCAAACTAGAGTCAGGCGAGGCTCCCTGCTCCTGCGTGTATAGGTGTTTCGGCACGCACAGTCGCCCATGGGCCGACAGAGTCGGGGTGAGGATATCGGAGGAGCATGTACTATCAAGAGTTGCAGGAGTAGGCGGGAAGCCACTGCTGCCTCGCAAGTCCTGCACTGGTGGGCGGCGCGCGGCCCCATCGAGGTTGAGTTTGTGCGCCACCACAGAATTGACACGGCCTCGTGCAGCCGGGCTGCCGTTACGAGCAACAGAAGGAGTGTCCAACGCGACTGTCACGTCGCCGCTGCTGCCGCACGTCGTTGCCGCAGCAGAGGCCCCGTTGCTCGCGGGAGCAGCCGAGGTTTGTGAGCTCCACTCATCTTGCGCAGTCGGGGAGCCGTAATGGCACAGTCGGCTACCTCCGGCAGTACCAGTGCTGTTGCTGCTGTTCTGCGAGCAGGTGCCCCTCCCTGCCGTGTTGAAGAGGTCGCCTATGGTACCTCGCAGCGGCACGTCGTTGGAGCGCTCCACCAACGCGGATTGGAAATTGGTGAGAACGTTGTGCAATGTGGACAAGGTAAGCTGCATAGGAACCACCTCATTGCCGTGGGGATGTGGACTTGGCCCTGATCCTGCCCCTCCACTCGCGCCCACGACGCTGCCAGATGGCGCCTCTCCCGGTGAAAGCTCGTAGAAGTCACTGCTGCCGCTCGCGTTGTGTACAAGGGCACTGCCACTGGTGCTGTTGTTGTACATGTTGCTGCTATGACGCCGGCTGATACTCTGCGTGGTGTTGAGACTGGTAATCAGGGGAGCGCCAGTGTTAGGGTCGTGAAAGACGGGCGTGAGGCTCGCGATCGTTGTCGTGCAACCCACCGCTTGCTGCTGCTGCTGCTGCTGCTGCTGCGTAGCTTCAGCTGAGCTCGTCGTCACATCTGCATTCCCTCCGGTGTCTGCTTGAGTCTGCGAGTCACATGCGGACGATTCCTCTTGTGCACGACTCGAGTAGCCAGATCGCCCTCCCTGCTCACCCGCGGCATCGGGGGTGTCTTTCCCCGCCAAGGTGGCTGAGTCGCGCACTTTCAGAGCTGCGATGAGGCTCGATATGGTACGGACATCTACCTCTTCATAGCGGACGTCTTTGCCGCCGAAGTCGTCGAGTTCGTCGATGTCACCGCTGACTACGCTGTCGCTGTCGTCGTTGAGTGTGTGTGCACTGCTGGACACATGACCTTCGTCGACGTACGTGGCGGTGTTGTCTTTGATGCATCCCGTCCCACTCGTAAGCGATGGTCCGTAGTAGTCCATTGCAAAGCTGGGAACGTCGACAGGCTCGCTATCGCAGCCGGCGTCGCTGTTGTCGCTGTTCGAGCTGGAGTCGCGACGGTCACTCTTGGTGGAGGAGGACTGAACTCCATTCACCACACGCACTGTAGGAAACAGCAAAAGCGGCTGGAGAGGGTACTGCGTTGATGGTTCCTCCTGCTGCTGAAGAGTCCGCGGTCCATACGCAGACAAGGCAGCCGACACTCCAAGCTGATCCGACACGGTCACGCCACAAAAGCTTGGCGTTGCCTTCCAAAGAGAGCCGACATCGCTACGGTCTGTAGCTGTTCTCCAGCTTTCCCCCTGTGAATGGAAGCCACCGCCGGCACTGGTGTCGCTAAGAGTTGTCTTGTTCGTGTAGGTGCTCTTGTTGGGGCTAGTGGCACCGCCTGGATGGTGCTCATGGTGGTTAACAGTGCCTTGAGTAACTGTCTCCCGTGTCGAAAAGGAATCGGACGCTTGCTGCTGCCGCGGCCGCGGCCTCCCATCCACAACACCGCTGTTACGGTGTGTGGCGAAGTCGTTCCACCAACTCATGTTTCCACAGAAGCGATCAAGAGAGAACGGTGCCCAGCGAACACGGAAAAGGAAAAGGAAAAAATATTCAACGGGCGCGTCGCGTCCCCCCCCCCACACACACACAGCGAAGTACAGCCGTGCGTTTGGCACCAAATGTTAAAACTCCCACAGCGTGGGGCAATCAGAAAAGCACACACACACACACACAACGGGGAAAAAAAAAAAAACAGCGACGGCGGTGGCGGTGGCTTAGAGGGGGAGGGAGGGGGGTAAAAAAAAGGGAGAGTAGCGCGCAGAGGAGACGCACGCACGCACACTCCCGTAGAAGACCAGCAATGTACCGTCCCGTGGTCTGCTTCCAAGCAGGTTGGCGGCGGCGGTGGTGGTGTGCACTCTTTAGAGCAAGTGCGAAAAAAAAAACTATTAAGGAAACGCAAATAGGGCAGAAAAAAAAAATTTGAGGTTGAAAAAGTCAAATAATAATAATAAATTACACAACGCTCAACTTACGGTGGGTGTGTACCTAAGTACGGGGGGAGAGGATGTATGTAGAAAAGCGCGCCAGAGAGACGAGGAACGCCAAAGTGAGATGTACACTCCACGGTGAAGGGGGCGGAGAGCGCTGAAAAAAAGGGAGTCGAAATGGCCGTCAGTTTCTGTGTGTTGTGTCCGTGACCCGAGTGGTGTCGATATATGTGTTTTCTTTCTGTGATCCAAAAGAAATCCAATAGGTTGTGGGCACAGGTTGAAGGCGAAACAAGAGATGCTGCTCAGTACACACACACACATGCACGCACACACACAGACATGCATAGCCTCATACAAGCAAAGAAGGAAAAAAGGTGGTGTGTAGAGGTGCTGTGTGGAGAGAGAAGGGCTCAGCAGCGTAGCACTGAAAAAAAAAAGATAACAAAAGGTGGGTTACACTAGAAAACGAAAACGTAAGTAACGCTCGAAAGGACACAAAACAAAAACGCATATACGAGAATACGCTCAGTAATAGGTCAGATGAGGAAAAGGCGGTGCTACGCCCAATCCGTATATCTCCGTATCTAATATATATATATATATATATATGTGGGTGTGTATGTATATGTATGTATATATATGTGTGCGTGTGTGAGATATCATAAAGTCTTCAAGACGCAGGAGTAGGCAATGAAAGCACCCCTTCCTGGTGCTTACTCCTCTTTTCTTTGTTGGTGTTCAATTTAGTTTTGTTTTGATTTTGTAAGGAGGGAGAAGGGGATGTTGTCGCGGAGGCGTAGCCCTTGGCTGCGGATGTTCGTAACGTTGTGTGTGTATGTGTATGTGTACGCGTATGTGGTTATCGGTGGTTCATGTACCTCGTTTTTTTGTTTGTTTGTTTGTTTTCCTCTTGCGATGTTTGTGAGCGAACCGTTGACGTCCGTGAGTCTGCCGAGGGACTACAGGCAAAATGGCGGCGGAGGCGGCGAGAGGGACAACAGTGAAGCGACAGGGAACTGCGAGAAAATGGAAAAGTGGGCAAGAAGTCGTCGTTGAGGGAGGGGAAAGGAGAAGACAAAGAGAAAAGATAAGGCGTCGAGTAAGTAAATAAATAAAAAGGGGGCCACTGTCAGTTCCTGCGTGCCTGTGTGCGAATAACGACACAAGAGCAGAATGTGTAAAATAAATAAATAACGGGCAGTGGCTGGAAGAGATATGAAACCAATGTGGGGTGAAGGGAGGGAGGGGGAGGGAGACACTCCACCGCGCTCAAAAAGTAAACAAAAGGGGATGGCCCACCAAACACACAGGGGTGGGGAAGAACAATGCACGCATGCACACACAGAAGCTAGCAGGCACAGGCGCACTTTTTCTTCCCTTCCATGCACGTTGTTGTCGTTTGATTCCTATTGTGCTCGTTAGTCAATTGTGCACTGCCACTCTTGGTGTCCTGTGTCTGTATAATTTCTCTCTTCGCTCGTTCGCTTATTGGAGGGGGAGGGGGGAGGGGGGAGGGGGGCTCCTTCTCTTACCACTATCGGGGTGCGTGCTGCGTAGCCCCTCCCCTTTTTTAGAGCTGTTTACTGTCGCTTATCCACGCCTTCCAGGACACGTGGAAAAGGAAAAGAAAGGGGACCGTTCTCGCTTCTGTATGTGTGTGTGTGTGTGTGTGTGTGTGTGTGATGACGATCTGCCTCCTTGTTTGCTGTTGTTTTCACTGTCTTTTTTTTTTTTGTCTGCGGTGTGCGGGAAAGGGAAGGGAAGGGATCTCTTGCTCCGGTGCGTTCGATGAAGTCGTGAGCTTTCTCTCTCTCTCTTTACACACCTGCTTATGTCTCAGCGATTTTACTTTTTGTTGTGACAGTGTCTTGTGCTTTTCAAGGGAACAATAGGGGGAGGGAGGGGAGGTGGGGAAGAAAACCGAGAGACAAGGCACACACACACACGTACGCTCACGGAGAGTAAGCGCAACCATACAATATATATGTATACGACAGCAGAGGAAAAACAACAAAACGGAGATACCCCCACCTACTTCCTACCATACAAAAATGAGAGAGAAATCAAGACACGCACTTGAAACGGCAGGACACGACAAGGGAGAGAGAGAAAGTAAAAGTGAGAAAGAAAACAAAGTGTGCCACTCCGAGTAAATGTGCAGAGCTTCTTTTTATTTTTTTCTTTCAATACAGAAATAGTGAGAAGCGAGAGGTGAAGACACAGCGGGACGGAAGGCAGAAAAAGAGCGAAGCAATAGTGAAGTAGAAAATAGAAAAAGCACACACACAAACACGTCGAGGACTAACACGACAAGGAGCTGAAATATGTGCAACGTTATGTGCGACAGTGGCGGTGATAAATGCCCTTGTTTCTCATTTATCTCTAAAGGAAGGAGAGCCGACAAGAAGAAAATAAGGTTACCTTCTCCCTTCTGTTGCTCTTGATGCCTCGCTGGAAATCGGTTGGCGCTAGAATGCCTTCGAACAATAAAAAAAAGAAGCGCGCAGAAGAGTAACGGGAGGGGGAAGAGTAATAATGACAAGAAACGCAAGTGGCACAGTGCAAATAAAATATGAAAAAAAAAAAAAGAATGAGGAGTGTGGTAGAAAGTATGTACACAGATGTACACACACACACACCGTATGTATAGAGGTATATATGTATAGACGTATATACGTACACAGAGAGAATGGCGAAGAAACACGTAAACGCAAAAAGAGAGATGGCCTGTCAGGAGGATGGGAAAAGGGAGCGAGATGCCCCGAGTCAGAACAAGAAGAAAAAAAATGGGGGGACGACGAGCACGAAAAAAAAAAAAAAAAATCGAGCCCCAAGCAAGAGAAGATACTATAACAAGAATAAAAAAACGAACAGAACAAATCAAAACGAAAAAAAGGCCGCTTCTATTTCTTTTCGTGCGCCAAGCACACAGAGGCACAGACACAGGCACGGGCGAAGACAATATATGTATATATGTGTGTGTGTATATATAAGAATAATAATAGCAGTACAGCTGGCCACCACAGAGGCAACTCGCCCGAGAGAAAAGGGGGAAAAGAATACGCCCCAAGAAGACGCGCGCACACGCACACAAAGGCACAAAACGATGGCACAACCTGTGGAGGTGATGAAAAAGAAGACGTGTGTATAAATGAATAAAGGGAAGGAGTAGAATGCACAAATACGCTTTAAAAAAAAAGGAGCGGCAACCAAGACGGATAGCCACAATGAAGAATGCAGAGGCGCACAATAGAGCGACGACACGCGGAAAAGAAGGGATGAGGCAGGATGAGGCGGGGGGGGGGGGGGCAAAAATAAAAATAAAAACAGAAGAGAAACGGCAAACCCGCAGAGGGTAAATAAAATAGAGTGGAGTGTGAACAGAAAAGATATATAAAACAGAGACAAGCGGAGGGGGGAGAAGAGAGAGGGGCTACACAGCGACAGTGGCAGCACTTGCCCGGACTAGCTCACCAAAAAAAAAAGGAGGGAAGGGGAAAGAAAAGCAGCGAGAGAAAAGGGAACGGAACAAATAATAACTGGAAAAACGAAAAAGAAACAAGACAAACAAAAAGAGGAGGGGTAAGCGGAAGTCGATCTGAAACTACACTAAAAACAACAGCAAACGAAAGATGAGCGAAGCAAGATGAGAACGCCGACGAGACCATGAATGGGGGAAAGAAGACACAAAGGAGCAACGAGGAAAAGAATGAAGGAGAAACCAACGACCTCCACAGCAATCGTGAGGCGGACCTGGTGAAGCAGGAGAAAGGGGAGGAAAGGAACTTTGTGTGCTACTGCTGTCGCTGTGATCTTCGCAGATGTTAGTCAGGCCGTGGAAAAAGAAAAGAGAAAGGGGTAATGGGCGCAGGTGCGCAATGAACAGCGAGGAGGACTAGAAGGTGAGAGAGGGGGGGGGTCCGATACGAGGGCCCAACACACAAAACGGAGCGTGCAAGAAAACAAAAGCGAGAAGCGAAAAGTAAATGGAAAAAAAAAAACGAAAAAGAGAACAGAGGTAGAAATCAAGCGCAAGGGGTGCCCCTCACAAGAACGAGACGAAGTCCCAGAGAGATATAGACAGGAACCGAGAGAAGAGTGCACGATGTAGGGACGCAAGATGTGTCTGGGTGATGGCAGCAGTGGGTATGTTGGACATCAACACATCAGCGCAGTATACGAACACAAACGGAAGACTTCAACGAAAAAAGACACCCACACACGCACACGCAAATATCACGTTATGTTTGTCTTTACCTCTTGAATCCGGAAGCTTTTTTTTTACCTGAAATGGTGAAATCTTTCCGTGCCTGGTGATGTCTTGAACCGCGCCGATGCGCACCGGTGTGCTGAGTCGTACGACACACGAGTGCCCTTTCACTCCTTCTCTGTTTCCGTGCAGAAATGTCGCTATGTGAAAAAGAGGGAAAGAAGACAGGAGCGAAAGCTCACCCTACCCCCTTTGCGCACGCGCGACGTTATAAAAGCAAGCGAAAGCACACCAGAGTCAGCAAAAAATTGAGAGAGGGGAGCACGGGAGCAAAGTAATGAGGAGCAAGGTAGAAGAGCCAGCGTGAGAAAGCAACGAAAAGCGGAAAAGAAACTGTACGCACAGTCAAAGAAAGCTCAGGAGAGACCGACTTGAAAAGACAAATGCTGAGGGTAGTGCCCCTAGAAGGTGTGGGGGTGAGTGAGGAAAAACGAAGAAGGGAGGTTGGGGGTGGCTCCTACGTGAGGGATGAGCCAGGAGAACGGTGGAGAGAGCCAGAAACAAAATAAGAGGGGGAAAAAAACAAAGAGGTGAGGAAGATATCCAACACAGGAAATAAAAAAAAGAGACCAAATATCTTCTGTGTGGGGGGAGGGGGGAGCGAGACCCTCGCTTTCCTTTTTCGTTCGGTTTGATGTCCTTTTTTTCCCCCAATCTCCTGTGTCTCGCTCACCTCAGTCCTACGCTCTTGTCTCGGGCGCCAACGGAGTAGAAGAGGAGAAAAATAAATCGTACGGGTGCCGTGGATACACACATGCACTACACTTTTTTGCCCTTTTCACGGTGTTAATTTTTGGTGCTCGTCTGTGGGTGTGTGTGTGTGTGTGCTTGATGAAGGCCGGTTATGATAATTTTTCGTTTCGTTCAACCTCCCCCCTTTTCTTGCGCGTGACCGCTTTTTTTTTTTTGAGGGGGTGTTGTTGGTGGAGGTGGTTTCCTTGTTGTCTCCTGTTCGTCGTGTCCTTCTCTCCTTTTTTTCCGCGCTGACTTTGCGTCTTGAAATGGCAGGCGTAAAGAGATAGGAAGACGGGGTGAAGAAGAGAACAGGCAGTAGTAACCGTCGGTGTTGGTAGTGGTACGAGCGGGAGAGCGCACGCTTCTTTCGTGGCGGTCGCTAAAAGGTTCTCTATGAGCTCGTCGCCGTCGTTGCTGTTGTGTCTGTGTGAGTGAGTGTATTCTCGATTCCTTCAGTTTTCGTTTTTTTTTGTAGTGGCTGAAAGAAGTAGAAAACAGTTTTTTTGGGGGGTTCTTTTTTCGCCCACACGTGTGTGCTGCTGCGGCTGCTGCTGCTGTTGCTGCTGCTGCTGCTTGTTGTTGTGTTCGCTGTTTGGAGAGGGAAGAGAAGGAGGGGTAGACCGGAATGAGGGAGTTCGCTCGTTTGCTTGAAATTTTTTTTTTCAGCTGTGTTGGTGTGGTATTACTGTAATTCGCCAAATTGAGTTTCAGGGGTGTGTGTGTGTGTGTGTGTGTGTGTATAGATGAGTGGGCGTATAGGCGCATGATCAACACAATGCAGAGGAAGTTAGGGAGCCCCGACAGGTGAGAGGAGGCAAATAAAGGCAAGAAAAAAGGGGTGCAACAGGAGGAATAGGCATGAAGATAACAGGCGAAAGAGGGAAGATATGGGTAAAAGTGCCACCAGATACATGAAAATCTCTTTCGAGCCGACGACTTACCGGGAACAAGGGTTGCAGTGTAGCGAGATAGCTTTGCCTCACCTAGCGCCCTCCTCCCGAGCTCCAGAATATAGAAGGCGGTGGTGCACCGTTGCTTCTGTACCAGTATCCCCCCTGTTACTCGTCCGCATACTTTCGTGTCGTGCCCGTGCACCTTTCCCCTTTGCACAAGGGCCGGTTCTCTCCTCCGTCTGCATCGAGTCTTTGATGACTTCTTGTAGGAGACAGTGCGCTTGTTCATGTCTCTGTTGTTCTCATCGGTTTCCCTTCAACGAAGACGACAGCCCCTCCCCTCTCTCATGCGCTTCACAGTCCCTCGCTCCCATCTGTGCCTCGTTTCGGCCCTCATCTGCAGGCGATCGAATGCGTTCTTCGTCATTTTTTTTTCGTATCCGTGAGTATCGGCGGTGACACCCTGCTTGAAGCAGAGGGGAACGGAAGGGGATGAGGAAGCATACGCCACAAAGAGTGAGAATGGGGCGCGCGGGCGACACCCTTTCCAGTGTGAAAGAGGGAGCAAGAGCCATAGAGGAGAGGAACTCGACACAGGAGAGGTGCGATTCCCTCTCGCAACCAATTTTGCCGCCACCGTCCTCCCACACTGCGGGCTGATCCCACTTAGCAATAAACAGGAAATCAAAGGCCCGTCAACAGACAAACTTCACTCGAGCACAGGTGTAAAAAAAAAAAAATATATATATATATATATTAGAAAAACCGCCAGCAGCATCGGCGGCAGTGGTGGAGCGCATCTCCGCAACGATCTACCCTCACGGATTCGAGGAGGCGGGGAAACGCAAAACACAGAGGAAAGCAGATCGTGACGTCAGCACACACGCCTTCCCCTCTTTGACCTGTTCGTGCAGTGTTACGTATCCACAACACAAAAGGACTCGATATGAATCAAAGGAAGGCCTGCAGACTCCCCCTTCCTCCTCTTCCACCATATGGTTGTGCCCAAATCCCCTTAACGAAGCTGCGTAACGTGCTGGAACTCTTCACCCCAGAATTCGAGTTCCTCCTCCACAGCTCGTAAGTCGTACTCCTCTACTGCCCGCTGTATGTTTCGGGTGTCGTCCAGAAGGCGATTAGATACAGCTCCAGACGCAGCTGACCCGTCAGAGAGGTCTTCGATACCGTAGGTCTCTCTGTACCATGTATTGTAGCGCTCCTCGTCTGCAGTGTAGAAGTCGCGCACGTCACTATTAGCGTCCATTGCCCGCATCCAGGAACGTCCCTTGGGGCCCGGCTGCGGCTTTGGCAGCTGCGCCACGTACCCCTGAGCAATGGGCTTCGAGAAGAGCCGGGCAGCCAGCGTTACCTGTAGCATAATTCCAAAAATGGCAAACTGTGACACGCAGACAACACGCAAACACAAAACACTCAAAGTGGTGTGGCTTGAAACCCCTCCCGGTGCACGTAATGAACCTCTGATGCGAAAAAAAATTTTTAAGTAATAGAGATCTACGTAAGCAGCACAGGAGGTGCTTTATGTGTTGCACGTTCGGAAACAAGTGTTCGCTGTGGCAGGCAAGAGTGAACGCGGGCAGACACAGCGCGCACGGAAAGAAAAACGGAAGAGAGACCAGAAAGGGGGCAGAGTAGGGAAGCCCTAGCAGAGCAGGATGCAAAGGTCTTCTGGAAACTCAACGCTTACTTGTGTCGTTTATTCGAGAGAGCAACATATCACGTTGGGAAACAGCGCACAAAAGCAGCCGGCATGTGGCGTTCGGTCGTTGAGGAAAGACCTCACACCACCTCCCCCTCTTGACCACCCCCCACACACACTCACAAAAGAACCACGGAGGTGGTCTGCTCTGGTGATCATTAAAATCCTTTATTCGAGCGTGTCTGTGTGTGTGCTTCTACCCTATACGCGCGACGGCACGTTGGTCCTCGTTCATGCGTGTTTCCTTTTTTTACTTCACTGGCACAGTATCGTGGCTCGACAACGCGTGCCAGTGCTGCAGTGCTGCTCCCACCCCGCTTCACTTTACACGTACGTCTCTCTGTCTGTGTACCTCTCCTCGCCCATCACTTCCCAGGGACTTCGAGTACAGAGACCAACATTTTTTTGCCCTCTGCTAAGCCTGTCCAAGCCACCGTGCAGCATGCGCCCAGCCCTACTCCACCTGGCCAGGCAGACCCCATCCCGTGGCGCCAAGCAGCCATAAGTACGCGTTGCCGCAGTGCCCTCAGTCACCCGAGCACGGCGCCGGCCTCCAACTTTACCCGCTCCTCCCCGCCTCGCTGGTCGTCACCTGGTGTGCATCCCTCGGGGTGACGAAGCCCCCACACACACACACACACACCAGCCGGCAGTGGAGGGCTGAGTGGGATACGCGCTCGAGTCACGCTGGCACGCTGCCTCATCACATAAATGATAGAAACGCGTCCACTGTCACAGGTAGCGCCATCCAGGGCCTGACCGCGGACATCAGTGGCGAGAGACCACCCTCACGTCTCCACGTCCTAGATGCCTGGCCCTGCCACCACCGGAGGGGGTTCTGCACTTGGCAGGGCCAGGGGTTGGGGTGCTGCCTGGTTTCCTCAGGGAGTGGGTCCAAAGATATCCATACAACGCATTGAGGTGTTGACTGTCCTCACAGATGGCATACACGAGGCAAGCAAAAGGTTGAAAATTCAACTCCCGTTCTACTGTGATAGACAGCCATGAATCACGCAAGCATCACACAGGAGCGTCTCTCCAACCCCTCCCCTACTCTTCTTTTTCCCACCCTCATTCTCCTTCAGGGTAAAAAAAAAATGTCTACAAGAAGCTGCGTGATCCCCACACGCACACACATGCACACCAAAGCTTAGAAGAAGAGTTCCAGAGGAGTCGAGGGCGACCACCACACACGACAGGGTTTACAAGTTAAAAAAGGGGTGCACATAGCCGTGGCAAAAACCTCTCAGAAAGGCCCAGACACGCGCAGAGGTACGCCCACGCATACAAGCAATCAAAGCTGCTAGAAGGGCATATATGGAGAGAGAGAGAGAGACAAGAATATACGGAGAAAAAAAGAGTCCGGCAAGACACCCATCACAAGAAGTGAACAAAGACGTGCGAACACAGGAGGAGAGAGGCAGGATTGAGAGACAGAAAAAAGGAGGAGCACACGCGCACTCGCTCACACTGACTCCTTGTGGCCTCGCTCCTTTTTTTTCGCCCCTTTTCCTCTGCCCGCCATCCGTCTCTCACGGTGTCAAGGCTTCACCAGTGCTTCTCAAAGCACACACAAATATGCAGGCGCGCAGGTTGTGCACATTCTTCCGCGCACACGCAGAGTGGACTTAGAACTTGAAGACACCGCTCGCCGAGTAGCCCAATTCCTTGAGGTAGCCCTCAAGCGGCCCTTGCTTGGGCGGGTTGGAGCTATAGTCCTTTGAGCCACAGATGGCCTTCATGAAAGACGGCGGGCCGCTCACCAGAACGCATGAATCACCTTGGTGCTTCGGACCCGGCATCGTTTCCTGGATGATCGCTTTGTTGATGTGGCCAGAGTAGCCCGTCCAGCGCTTCGGCGGGGTCGCCAGGCAGTGGTACGTTGCAAACTTTCCGGGGTATTCCTTTGCCAGCGTGTCCAGCTCCTTGCCCAGAAGAATATCCCCTTCAGTTTTGTTTGCGTAGAGAAGCGAGATCCTGGTCTGATTCTCGGGCGCGTGCAGGACGTTATTCATGATTTGGAACATGGGGGTGAGACCCGTACCGCCGGCAATCATGCCAATCGTGCTGTACTGGCCAGGCTTCACGTCAAACGTGTGCCACGGCCCCTTCACCTCAATGGAGTCACCTACCTTGAGAGAAAACAGGTGTGAGCCCATCTTTGAATCCGGGTAGCACTTCACTACGAGATCGAAGTGACCCTCATCCTCCACCAGGTTGATGGGCGTGTAGGGGCGCATCACTTCGTGTCCCTGGGCGTCAGTGTAGCGCAGCGTGATGCAAGAAGCCACGGGTAGGTCCAGGTGCGTCTTGTTTGAAGCAAGAGCAAAGCGGAGGCGCTTGGTATTATGCGTTTCATTCTCGACCTGGATGAGCTTGTAGGACTGGAACTTCTCCTGTGAGAACGCCGGCTTGCTTCCCCAGGCCTCCACCTCAGACCCGGACTGGTACATGCTGGCCCCTGCAAAGCCGGCAACTGAAGCGATAAAGGCCCTCATGGCTGTCGAATATGGTACGCAACTTAGAGTGTTAGACCCAGCAGTAAAAGGAACGAGGAGATTCGATCGGCTGTGTTTGATGTCGTATAGATGATTGTGTCTGTGATGCTCTGTCTCGCAAAAGGTGTTCGTATTCGTCCTGTGTGTATAGAATCGAGAAAAAAGTACTGATTCTAAAACTAGAAGGGATTTTTTTTGTCTCCCTTCTTCACACTATTCGCGCCACTGAGGAATGAAGAGCGAGAGCAAGATGCAGACAACGGGAAAAACTCAAGTCACAATGGTGATGATGCGAGTAACGGTGCCAATGGTAGTGTTCCTTTTCTTGGAGCTTGCATGCCAATAAAATTGTAAAGCAGTCGTCAGAACTGTGTACGTTAAAAAAGGAGTGAAGGGAGGCGGGATTGGAAGCAACATGGGCCGTGTAGCTAGTGTCATAGTCCTCGTCAGCGAGCGTGCGCGAGCCTAGGTCAGAGCTTGGAAGTACTACAACGGCAAAAAGCGCGGTAGTAATATCATCTGGTAAGCCATATACAGATGCGCTGCCGAGTGAACGGCAAGGGAGTACACACAATGGATCCTGCATAAATGTTCAAAGCATACGCGAGAAAGTGCGCCAGATATCGGAGACGGCAACAAGAGAGAAAAAAAAAAAAGTGTTGTCGTGTCCGTTTGCCCCCTGTCACTACAGATATGGATCCAGCGCCGCTGAAGAAGCGAACTTTCAGAAAGAGGCGGAATTATCCTCTTGTGCGCTACCACGTAGCATCGAGCGGTTGCAATATACACCCGTGATACGCCAACTCTACTCCCGGAGCATCCAGAGGATACGGCGTGCAATCTGATTTTTTACTCTTCTTTTTCTTTCTGTACCGTTCACAACTCAAATCGGTGCGCAATGCAGCAAAACATAGACGGCCAGTGCCGACTATACAGAGCGATAGAGAAAAGGAGCTCCAGATGGAAGGTGGTATTGCACGCATTGACAGGCAACGGAGCCGGATAGCAACATGAAAGAACGGGAAAAGATTATGGGAAAGACATCACAGGACCGTTCCGAGAGGCAGGCTAAACGGTTGTACACCTTTCCCATCGTCAAACGCCACACACCTGTTGGACACTCTAGGTATGTGGGAAACAGTGGGGCAAACGTGCGCACCAAAAAAAACTCAGAGAAAAACGGAGGGCGAAGGTGTCTACAGTATACACGACAAAAAAATGAGAACAATAAATCCTCACGAATAGAGAAGGGGCTGTGCACACATACACCTGTACATTGGTAGACCGTGCTCCCTATTCTCACCTTCCTTATCTCATAGTATCAGCAGCGCCTCTGCGTTTGGTGCCCTACTTGTTCTTGATGTACCTCAGGTTTGCCCAGGCTCCAAAAAGAGCCTCACACACGCAACAGCGCAGATTTGGTTTCTCGCATAAACTCTTCGTTCCTCTTTGTACTCTCGTGTGCTGCGAGTCAGAACCGCCTACATCACCTGACAAGCGACCTCAGTGACTTCGGCATTGCATTTCAGCTCCTTTTCCTTTTGCGCTCGCTAAAACTTGTACACCATCTTGGGCATGTAGCCGAGCTCTTTCAGGTAGCCCTTCAGCTCACCCTGAGACGGTGGGCTGCTCTTGAAGTCTTTATCACCCGAAATAGCTTCCATGAATGGTGGTGGGCCACAGACAAGAATGATGGAATCACCCGCACGGTTCGGTGCAGGCATCAGTGACTTGATCATCTCCTTGTTCACAAAGCCAACGCCGCCCATCCAGTCAGATGGTGCCTTCGAAAGTACAAAGTACGGTGAAAAACGCGGGCACGTCTCCATTAGTTCGTTCAGCTCGTTCCCGAGCAGTACGTCTTCTTTGCGCTCATTTGCGTAGATGAGCGTGATTTCTGTGTTGTTCTTCGGTGCGTGTAACACATGACGCGCCACCTGGTACATCGGCGTGATACCCGTACCACCGGCAATCATGCCAATCATCTTGTACTGATTGGCCTTGATGGGTAATTTCATCCACGGTCCCTTGACGTCAATGGTGTCACCCTTTTTCATCGAAAACAAATGAGTGCCCATTTTTGAGCCCTGGTACTTCTTCACTAATACATCGAAGTAGCCAAGCTGGTCACTTCGATTGAGCGGCGTGTAAGGGCGAACAACCTCTTTCCCGTCCTTGTCAACAAAGCGCAAAGTGATACAGCTGGCTACCTCCAGGTTCAGTGGCATATCCGCCTCTGGCAATGCAAAACGAAACACCTTCGTGTTATGGGATTCATCGTAGACGTCCATCAACGAAAATGAGCGAAACTCAGATTGTGAAAATGGGCTGCTTGGCGTGGCGCAGTTGGAGGAGCCAGAAACGCTGTTGTACCAGCTAGAGGTTGCAAAACCAGCTGCGACCGCGATGAAGGCCTTCATTATTTCTATTCGCTAAGTAATCACTAAGACCTTGGAAGAAACCTTCACAGTTCTTCACAAAAAAAAAGTCGAGACTGAGTGTCTTTCTGTATGCGTGACTGTTTATCTGCTGTTGTGGAATACAAACGCGCAGAAGGTATATTGGTTTTTCACATTAGAATTACCACAATATGCACAAGATGTGAACATGAGTAATTCACTGGTGTGTAAGTTGGAAGCCATGAATGCAGAGGCAGGGAAGAAGAGAATGTAAACAATATTCAATATTGAACGAAGGTCGGCAATACTCTCGTTCTGTATAAACCTGGCAGCTACAGAAAACCCCCTCTTGAGTATCTTTTTTTTTTTTGCGCACACGAGCAGCGATTTCATTGAAATATCGGAGTCTTACACCCATGATTTGCGCTACATGGAGAGACACAAGCAAAGGGTTCAAGAGCACTGCTTTTCGTTTCTTGAGCTAGATCCAACGAAAACGGTGTGTATGCAAGCGGTTGTTGCTGTGGTTCACAACACTTTTTCATCTTCTGTTTGCTTCTTCGTCATTTAAAGAAAAGCTCTATGTCCGTGAAAACTTACTCATTGCAAACAAAAATGCAATGATTTCAAAAACATATTGCTCACGATGACATCTCCTTTCAATGTACAATTCAGAAATCAAGTGTACTAGCTCGAGAAGCGTGAGAATAAAAAAAAAATACAACAATGATATGTGGCAATGGTGACTCAACAGTGGGCAAAAAGCCCAAACCACGCCATTACCTTTTTTTACAGACGAGCTGCGACGGTGGAACATTCGCCTCATTCACGAGTGCCTCTGAGACCTTCACTTGCAGATTACCCTGCAAATGAATTTCGAGTGGTATTTTCGTACCAGACTTCAAATTTTTCATCTTTGTTGACGGGTCAACGATACTACAGCTCGTAGAAAATTGCTTTTTCCATTGGTCGGCGAGCAGCTGAAGATCGAAACCAAATAACTCCAAACCCTGCACAATTGTCACGAGCTTGTTATTTGTCGACTTCTCTGACCATGAATGGACTTTTGGAAGAGGCCCGTTTTTGATTATCCGCTTCGGAGTCAGGTAACTGCTGGCTAAACATGAACCCTCCACAGTAGTTTGCAAAATAATTTCGTGCCTCAGCTTGAACAAGCTTAACATACTTTGCACAACTTGATCGAGAGGCATCTCAGGGGCGTATGCTTTAGAGGTGAGCATCATCGACAGCTTATCGTCGATTTTTACACTAGGTAGTTTTCCCTTTTTGCCCTCCTCCACGATCAACAGACTGTGTGCTCTTATGTAGTTTTTCAAGTTATTGATCAGTGTTTTCTGCGGGTACAATTCATTGAGAACGCTGTCATCAATAAAGGTAGTTTGAATTGCAGGAACCGTACCCGTGGCAACCTGTTCAATGGAAGGAAACAGAGCGTCACGTGAAATCTTCAGCTCATCACCTATGAGCAGAATTCGTATAAGGTCATCATCCAGACCATGTGGCACAGCGTACAAAACATCGGCAGACACAATGTTTTGACGGAACACACCTGTCCCCTCAGCAAGGAGTTTGGCTTGAAGTGCTTGCGCCTCCTTTTCACGTTCTTTCCGATGTGTTGTGCTGAGAAAAACTGCTGAGAGTGTGTTGTGTTGTCGCATGACGTTGGCAGATTTGTTTATTTGCGTGACAAAGTGAGTGCCAGGGTTTGTTTCAGATATGGTGAGAAGATCTGGGAACCCTTGAAAAAATGCAAGCGCTTTCTTGTATTTAGTGTCTTTGAACTGAACTGCAGAAGTGTGGGCACCGTCTCTTGGGTACTCGTTTACCACAATGCTCGTGAACTGTGTTATTGGCATGGGCAGCAATGAGTTTGACACTTGCTTCACAGCTTCGCAGAGACAAAACTTCAGCATTGTGTCTTCGTCCGAAAAGATATCGGCAAAGTCCACATCTGGCGCCTCCTTGGCTTCGGCAACCTTCTTGCTTGACACTTCATTGCCTGAATTTTCGTTCTCCTGAGTCGCGGAGCCCACATCCGATAACTTCTCACAAACTTCGTCTTCCCCAAACTCAGACGGAATCAAGGGTGATTGAGAAGTAAGACTGTAGTTCGTAATAAATCGATTGGAAAATTCTTGCCAGAGGGCGTCGTGAAAGCATTGCACTACAAACACACCCATGCCTGCATCTCGCTGCTCTGACATGTTGCTCGTCACAATACCAACGGCGTAGGGAATATCGACACCGAGAGAGTAAATTAGCGCCACATCTCCGACCACTATTGGCGTTTTTTTTCGAGTGCTCAAAATGCCTGGCATCATCAAGTGTGCCCCGCTGAGAAGAAAGCGAGAAGTTGGACCGCGGCATACAGTAGAAACGACCCCTTCATTCACAAAGCTTTTCCACTCGTCAGCTTTCTCGGCCAGAAGCTGGTGGAGCCGTAGGAAGAAAAAGACAGTAGGAACCACGAGGAACCTGAAAGAATCCGCTTGTGTGATGGCATCCTGCTCTTGCTTGCACAGGCGATCAATCGAGATGAAAAAAGGCACATCATTGACAAAGTATGCAAAGGCCGACGATCCAGAACCGCATGCATATTTTCGTTTCGTGACTACATCTTTTTTGCCGATAACTAGGTCGAATTTATCTACGTTGTCTTTTCCGATGACGATCGCAACATCGGCTCTCAGCTTCTTGACGTCAGTCTTGCCGATTGATTGCGCCTCTTTTGGCGTGCACTTTTTCTTGAACATCCTTCCCTTATTAATTAATTGATTTATCGGTTTCCATATACACGAAGCAATGCAGAAGCGAGCAAAAGTATATTAGACTAACAACAAGGGAAGGACCAAATGAAAGGCTACATCAAGGGGGAATAAATTGTGAAGACTTCATTTTGGTAAATTCATGACGGTGCCATGCACTAGCGCAGGGCCGTTGATTGTCGTCGTTAAGCCTTCCCTGACTCCCGCCTCCGGTTTGGATAGAAGCTACGGAGTATGCAACCTCAAATTTGAGCGCTGCTGCTAAAAAAAAAAAGATTCACTTGCATGCCATGCTTGCCAGTTATACAGGGGATGGGTAGTGTACGGGCTGTAAAGCGCAGCAATATTTTTTTTTTTTTTTTGCAAGGCACCCGCGTGCAGCCAGCCGAAGAAAAGATGCCTTGCGAACAGCACCTCATCTACATGAGTCCGCCTGCTTGCTTCGAGATTAGAAATCACCACTCTATTCTGTTGTATACAGAAATCTGCACTACAACGCCAGGAAAATATTTCACGAGTGGGAAAAGGCGGCCGCAATAAATAAGTATGTGCATCAAACCGACTCTCCAGGCCCCGCACTACAACTTGTAGCCAGCAGTAACCTATGTGGAGCGGGGGCAACAAGCTGCGCTCTACACAACAGAGGAAATAGCCAGGGACCCGTTCCGAGTTTCCCCACAATTTGCTAGAATCACGAATGTTTTTCTGGACTCACAGCTTTGGTGAGTAAAAGGGAGATTCCACTTCGAATAACGATACGTACCCCACATACTCGCAACAACCCTCAAGACACCTAGTCAGAACTCACCCGCGGTGGACTGAATCAGTGCGTGGCAACCGAATTCCGCCGACACTATGTGGAGAGAACTAAATAAGCTCCTCCCTACGCCCGGCCCTTCCAAGTGCAGAACCCCTTCCGGTGGTGGCAGGGCCAGGCATCTAGGACGTGGAGACGTGAGGGTGGTCTCTCGCCACTGATGTCCGCGGTCAGGCCCTGGATGGCGCTACCTGTGACAGTGGACGCGTTTCTATTATTTATGTGATGGGGCAGCGTGCCAGCGTGACTCGAGCGCGTATCCCACTCGGCCCTCCACTGCCGGCTGGTGTGTGTGTGGGGGGGGGGGGGGGGCTTCGTCACCCCGAGGGATGCACACCAGGTGACGACCAGCGAGGCGGGGAGGAGCGGGTAAAGTTGGAGGCCGGCGCCGCGCTCGGGTGACTGAGGGCACTGCGGCAACGCGTACTTATGGCTGCTTGGCGCCACGGGATGGGGTCTGACTCGCCAGGTGGAGTAGGGCTGGGCGCATGCTGCACGGTGGCTTGGACACGTTCAGGAACAAAGTAAAATATACGCACCACCGGTGAGGGTGTTGTTTGGAGATCGCTGTTCTTTGGTTTGGCAAGCGATGGCACTGAAAGACCTGCTTGAAACTGGAGGTAGGGAGAAAAGACGTTGGGTTTCTTTTGATCGTGTTAAAGGTGAGGTTTAACACTTTTTTTTTGTAGAAGTGGTTGTTAAGTCTGCGAGTCTCAAGATATGGTGGATGGAGACACTGCTGGACTGTGCGGCTCAGGGAGAGGAAGCTGAAGTAGCAATAGCAGATAATGAGGAGAATGTTGTGGGGAAAATCTGACGAATATGGTCATAGTTAGGGGGTATCGAAAGAAGTGGAAAAGTGTCCGTGAGAAGTGTGTGAAGGGAGTAGAGCCCAAACTAATACAATACATGAGCATCCTGCAGGGTCTAACGTTACCTCTTTTTGTGTATCCATGGAAACGCCGCGTGTGAAGCAAATGAAAACTAGTTTGATTTTCTTTGCCGTGCGGCTACGCTTGTTGAGAAATCTCTCTCCCTGGGTGTTATAAATGGCATGTCAAGTAGTATCATCTATGGTTACAGTGTATCGGCTTAGCTATGAGCAATCAACTCGCTCTTTCCTTTTTCATGTCAAAGAATGCTTCAAAGTACACAGAACTCAAGTTCCGAGAAGACTTTGCAAATCCCTCTTATTCTCTATGGGGTGTTGTGCCTGTCAAGCTATCAAAGAGTAGAAGGATACCTTTTTGAAGGACGCTTCTAGCTTTCGTATGTAGGTAGATTCACCATGGATCGTACAAAGACCGACAGCGAGCTGCAGCAGGAGCAGTCGGACGAACTGTTTGCGCGTCAGCTTCATGAGCAGCTGTGCAACTCAGACAGTGTGGAACATGCTGTGCCTCCGCAGAGGGGAACGTCGAAGGCAGTGCAGGAGGCTGCCGATGCTGATTTCGCTCGTCAGCTTCAAGAAGAAATTTACCGTCAAGAGGCTGCTGTCAGTACTGATAACCCCAGACAAACTGAGGATAACAGGATCACTGTGGAATGCCCTACTTGCACTTTTATCAACTACATGAAGCCGTCTAGCTCGTCAAAGCACTGGAGGTGTGCGCAGTGCCACGGACCATTGAAGGAAAATGCATCACACCCGGGCCACATCTCCCATAGAGACCTCGTAGAGTGCAGAGTGTGCCACTGCCTCAACAAGCTCCCCTCGAAGAAGTCCGATGCTATTTTGTGTGGTGCATGCTATCAGGAGCTCGGATCAACCCCAAACACTGCTTCAACTGTAGAGCGTGAAGAAAGCCAGCGTACAGTACAGCTTCGCTGTGGGCAATGCAGTGTGATCAATGCTGTAACAGTCGGCGTGGATGTGAAGAAATTAGAGTTCTTATGTGGCGGCTGTGGTGTGTTGAACACGATGACACTTGAGTAAGTCATAGTCAGGCTCTCTATTTTCGTGGAAGCTCATGTGAGTTTCACCCTTTGGGATTCATCTTTCTCCCGAAGCCTTCGCATGGTTGTCAGGTTCTTTTTTCTTTGAGCTTTCGCATCTGAGTTGTAACGCATTTTCATCTCGAGGTGTTGCATACCTTTTTTTTTCCACTTCTCACGATAGTTATGAGTGCGCTCGTGATGTGCTATTTGTCATGCATCTCTGTTTGTGGATGTCATTCTTGCTTGTATCATGTGAAGTAGAAGAGGTTACTGTGAAGTCTGTGGGCTGTCAGGCTTCTTGTTCAGCTTGCTCAGGGCTTCTTTGAGAGGAATATCTTCTCAGGTGGTGCAGAGCGGTCTAGATCACCTTGAAAGCCAGGGAGTCATCTATTTTGTGAGGGAAGGTAACTAATCCCTTCAAGGGTAGTCTTATGTTTGGAGGCAAGCGGGTTTCTCACTTTCATTCTCATGTTTCCTCTCTTTTCCCCCGCATCTGTCTGTCGTCACTACACTTATCCTATCATTTGCCTAACTCATTCACGATAATACTATTCATCTTCATGGTGTAAGGTAAAATCCCACACTTAATGGACTATAATTGCAGCACCTTGCGTCACATGTTGCTACATTGGCCTTACCTTATACTGAGATTCACTAGGGAGAACTGATGGTGGTATATAAATATATATAAATATATATATATATATATATGTCAGACATTGGTAATATCATTTGATAGAAGCCCCCAGCAAGTGAGCGTGCGTGATGCGGCGAGTCGGCGACTACGAGATCCTCGATGTGGTGGGTGAAGGTGCATACAGCAAGGTCAAACGGGTTCGCCACATACCTACGGGGTGTATGTTTGTCGCTAAGATAGTGCCGAAAACAAATCAGCAGGTTGAAAACGACATTCGTCTTGAGATTTCCATTTTGCGGCGCTTGAAGCACAAGAATATTGTTCAGTTGATTGAGATTCTGGAAAGTACGAACAACTACTACATTATACTAGAGCCTGTCATGGGTGGCGATCTGTGTGATATCATCGTAGGCATGGATCGGCCCTTGCCAGAGCAAGACGTGGCAGCCCTCTTAATTCAGCTTGTGGCAGGGGTGCGTGCATGCCATTGCAACGGGATTGCGCATCGAGACCTGAAGCCAGAGAACCTTCTTCTGGGAACAGATGGCGTGTTGAAAATCTCTGACTTTGGTCTGAGCCGTCTCCACAGGGAAAGCAATTTCCAAGCGAGCACAAACGAGTACGCACACACTCTTACAGGAACCCTCGCATACGTGGCACCTGAGGTTTTCGGGGGCTCATACGACGCGTTTCGCGCGGACATTTGGTCGATGGGGTGCATTGCCTACGTCTTGTTGACGCAGAACTTTCCGTTCGGCTCTACCACCGATCCTCACGCCTTGGAGGATCGTATTCGCAACGGAGAAATTTCCATAATGCCTTCCACTGTTAGTGATGAGGCAAAGAGCTTGTGCAAATGGCTCTTGTCGCCGCGGCCGGAGGATCGACCAACGCTAGACGCCGTATCGCAGCATGACTTCTTCAAAAGATATTTACCTGCAGACTATCTAAAAATGACAGCGAACCGAAAGTCACCTATTGTGCACGGTGCCAATATGAACGAATTCAGCTCGCAGGTTCAAGAAGAAGTTCCGTCATGTAGCCCAAACGCAGCAAGTGCCAAGCGAAAAGGTCACAATATCCGTAATGGTAGTGCTGCGCGAACTTCACCTTCAGGCAGCGCGGTTGCTGGTGCGGCTACTAGCAGTAACTGAAGCAGCGAAAGCTAAAGAGATCGTGAAGACTTGGGTATACACGGAACTCACGGCGAATCTGACCTTACGAGATACTGCTGAAACATGTAGGCAAGTGGTGTGTCTGTAGAGCTGAAAGAGTACCGCTTTTGGCCGTTGTGGGCGCAGTTGCAGCTGCACTGTCGCCCGAGCTGCGGTTTTCATATCAAAGGGTCACTATCATGCGAAAGTAAAACAAAATATTTGGCGACCCTTTCATGGCGGTGCCTCTTCGAAGAGAAACAGCAGTCTTTCAGCTCTTTTGTTTTCTTCCTATGGCTCTTTTTTTATATTTCCTCTGAAATCTTTTTGGCAGTCTTCATTTCCACTCTATGGGTTTGCTGAACGCATACTCATGTACAATGCTTGTTTGACTTCTTGGTTTCTTTTTTGTAAATCTACTGCAGGATGTTGTCGCTGGGAGGTACTTGGCAAACGTTTCAGGCGTCCTTGTGGAAATCTCATCTTGTGATCAAAAGATTCTAAAGTATATTTGTGCGAGTAAGTGTATGGGCGCTTCCTCAATGCGGGAATTGTGGGACTTGCTTTTATGACCTGTTCAAGAAGATGCACAGTTGTGAAGGACACTGCTCCACCTCCTCGCTTTACTCTTTTTTTTATGTAGGGCACCCAACTTGTGAGATCCGGTCATCCATGGTGAGGAAAGTCCTCATGATTGGAGGCGTGAAGTGAAGCAATACAGGTGCCGCTGCAAGTTCCACGATCGGCAGTCTCCGGCGCCGTTGACCTTCAACAGTGACATGTATCGCTGTCTTGGTCGGCTGTGTGCTCCGGAGTTCAACGGGTCCGTCTCACTCGTATCTACCACGACTTTATGTAGCGCTATTCGATTTTGAATGACAACACGCTGGCTGGCACTGCCACTGGAAGTTGTCTTCGGACTCAAAAGTCAATGGAAGGCGACAGGAAATACAGCAGACACGTAAATTTGCGTGCGACACGCAGATAAACATGTCTTTCTACATATAAGGAGATGTCAGAGCTGCTGAAGAGGGAGACAGCAAGAAGCTGTCCTTTCATTAGCCAGCTGTGTTACCGCGACGGCTCTCTTTCCTGTTCTCGTCTCTTTCATGTTTTACTGGTTTAAGCCCACAATTGTTTAAAGGAGGCTGTAGGACAGGCGAGCACCAGCTTTCTTTTCTGTTTCGATGTTTTTCTTGCGCTCTGATAACGAGGAACATCTCACCGTGGCATTCAAAGTCCAGTGCCCATTCTTTGTGTACACACCAAAGAGTGGGCAGCCTGCTCACGACTACGGCTGCGGACTCTTGGTTACCGCAGACACGTGTGGGATGACGCTGTGCTGAAGCCACTTGCGGCCGTGACTACGATTGGGCCAGCTTACTACGCATTGTGTTTGATTCGACGAATATACACATATATCTTCCGCCTTTGCGGCGATGTTGAGCGTGATTGTTGGTCCCAGTCTGCGCTGTACGAACTGGAATTGTGGTGGGCTGAGCGGCGCCAGAGGGCGCTGACAGGCCCGACTCCTCGACGAATCGTCGACATCAATCCATATTCTGCAGGGGAGGGGAGGGAAGGAGGGTGTGGCATGTCATCCTCGAAGGCTTCTAAGGCATGTTGTGTGCATGGCTTTTAGCGTTGTGGTGTACCCAAAGAGGCGTGATGGTGACATATCCGTACCAATACAAGAAAACATATAAGCGCAGGGTCTTCTCCCTCTTCTCAATAACCGGGTTAAATCAATGACGGTCTGGGGTTGCTGTGATAGCCCTACTACACGGATACACTTCACGTCGGGCCACATACCTAAGAATGGCATGGCGACATGGGGAGCTCCCTATTGGATACAAAGCAGCGTCACGCTCGGCCCTCACCTTGTCAGAATAGGCGTCGGATTGTGCTGTCTGGTGTGAGGCACGAGAAGACGGCCAGACTCGGGTGGGCCCATTCTACACGACTAGTTTACTGACAAACTCTTGACATGCGCAAACAAGGAGACTTGTATATGGCACTGCGCGGACGAGTGCAAGGAGACATCACTTTGGCGTTCGACTGTTTTGTCTAGGATTGGGGCACCATCCCCATGCCACCCATGGGGGTCTCTTGCGCGATCGAGTTCACCATCCGCCCTAAGGAGTGATATGGCCTGGGTACCGCCAGCGATGACTGACAGTCAATTATGCGCTTTCCAGAAAGTGAACTGGATGCTTTACTGTCCCTTATTTTGCTACATCGACCCGCAAAGGCTGTGACTACAACACAACAGTGCAAGCGAAGACGCCCGAGCTTCGGAGTGCCGCTCTGACTTCAACCGCACACAGGAAACCCGAGAGCGCATCGGGGAGGAAAGCAGAATCGCCTATGCGATGACACTTACTACACATACACAACTACAATGTGTCACTCAGGGATTAACTTACGTTAGCAACTGAACTCATCGCGAAAACCGCTAGGACGGCTGCTCCACATCAGGTGGAGTCGCTTATAGACCGTACTGGGCACCAACGTGGTGCGATCGGAAAACGGCCTAAAGTGCCCTGCGCGTCGCCGACGCATTGTTCTAGCTGGGATACATTGAGGCAGCGCCAAAGAGCCAGCCTTCAAAGATCGATGCAGCTCTGGAATACATTCAATTCCAGTGCCCCTCAATCGAGGGGCACTCATATTGAGTATTCATGACTCCGTGCACTACACTCACCAGCAATGAGATAAGATGACTGCTACCTCACTCCGAAAGCGTGGCTCAATGTATAGGTGCGGATTTAGCAGCAGAAGTCGGTACAGCATCCGTCAACCTCACTCTGTGTTCCACCGAGACACAGCTCCACACATTTCAAACCACTCACCGTGGGTAAGCTTGAATATGGCGCTCCGTGAAGTCCGCCACGGCCCCCCCCCCCGCAGGCGCTGATGAAATTCACGGAGAAGGTGACAGGACCCTCTCGGTACACACGAGAGCGTTGTTGAACGTTTAAAACGTGAGGACTGACACTCGTTGAGCCCCCGCTACATAGAAAGAGTAGTGGAGTGTGCCCCTCTTGAAGCTTCCAAAGCCAGATCGTAGCTCTACTCCTCACCCCTCTCTGTGACGCTGACCAGCAACATGCGCAAGTTGCTCGGGTAAAGGGCTTTCCGACGGCTGCGTGACCACCTAGGAGACTACCTCCAGCCATGGAAGTGCCTGACTTCAAGCCTCACCGCTCCGCTGCAGACCCCCTGGGCATTCTCTCTCACCTAGTAACCCAGCCGCACGTGCCTGTCAAGGCACAACTCGTGTATGTGGACTCTACACCAGCACGTTTGACACAGTATAACACTGCATTCCAGAAGTTTCACGTAATGCTACACCTCACCTACAGGATTATGGCCTCTTCGCTTCACTGGCGCCGGTGTCCGCGAACACCGCTCGCGGACCCATGGGCGAACACGTGGCAAATGTGCAGGACGAGGATATTGTCCTAGACACCCCTGCCTCTCTCTTGCCTTGCATGGCCGTGAGGGGAGCATCGGCATCGGCGCTGCGGCAGGCGGCAGAGCGAGCGCGTCATCAACGGTGCAGCGGCGGCACCGACGCGGCGCACGAGTCTGCCGCGCCGGAGCGAAGCGAGCATGCTCACCCGGCAGCACGGGGTGTCGGGCAGGATGTGATCGACCTCGTTACGGACGTCTTCACAGCGCAGCGCGATGCCGAAATCGTGAAACGACGCGAGGTGCTCTATGAGCTGACGCACCCCAATCCGATCGACTACACGTACAACGGCAAGCTTGTGCCGCCGCCGCCGCTGAGCTTCGGGCAGGTGACGGAGGAGGCGCGCGCCCTTGGCAACAAGCTGATGCTTGGACAGACGTACTCGCTGGTGCGACAGGCCGGCACACGCGCCTCGGCCGACGACTTTGACGTGATTGGCAGCTCGGTCAGCACAGCCGGCCGCGGCACGGTGGCGGTGACGACTGTGTCACCGGCCTCGAGCATCGAGGTAAGCCTGGCGGCGCGGACCTCCACCTTCTCGGCTCTCCATGCGAAGGGCCACGGCGACCGTACCGCGGTTGCGCCGTATCGCAGCCGCGCACGCGACGCGAACATCTTCCGTGACCACAACTACTTCTTCGAGATCAACGAGCTGTACCAGGAGATTGCCTTCGCTGGCAGAGCCTGCGCCGGCAAGTCCAGTCTGCTGAACGCGTTACTGGGCCAGCACGTGGCCAAGACAAGCAGCACGCCGAACACGACGCGCAAGATCTCCTTCTACCAGTGTGTGACGCCGGAGCAGCTGCACGCCTTTCATGCGAAGGAGCACCACAACCAGCTTGTCAAGCTGCCCGGCGGCGGGCTGCAGCTCACCTTTGTGGACCTGCCGGGCTACGGCATCGAAGGCATGAGCGACAAGTGGCGTGACGCAGCCATCGAGCTGACGGACGCCTACTTTGGCGTTCGCCGCTCCGTCAACACTGTCCTGTACTGTATGGACTGCGAGCGGGGCCTCACGAAGACGGACATCAAATACCTGGAGTGGATAGAGAACGTCCATGGCACATGCTTCATGGTGCTGACCAAGTGCGACAGCGTACCGCACTCCCGCGTCTGCTCCGTCATGCGCCAGGTGTACGCGCTCATCACGAAGCACCGGCGCAAGTACCGCAAGGTGTTCCCCTTCATCATCCCTGTCTCGGCCAAGGACGGCACGAATATCGAGCTTCTGCGTGGCCTCATCGCAGAGACCGCTGGAATCATACCAGGCGATAAGCTACGGGAGCTGCTGCAGCACAAGAAGGAGGCCTTCACACGCACGGCGCTGCTGATGGAGGTGGGGCGCATCGACGCTGCGCGGCAGCTGGAGCGCCATCAGGCGAAAGCCTACTTTCAAGTGACGCGCGGCGGCACTGGCACGAGCCCTGTCGCGGAGTTGCCGCTGGAGACGCGCGGTGGTGAGAGGTCAAGCGTGAGGCGAGAGCTGGAAGGGAGCGGTGGCGCCAGTGCGGGTGCGCAGGGTGCGAGCGCCGAACCGGGCGCTACACTGCCTCCGAGCGTGGGCTTCTCCGAGCGCGCGGCGTCGCCGCCCGGTGCGGCAGTCGGCAGTGGCCACCGCCGCTATGTGCTGCCGCTCGGCGACGGTGCTGCGGACGAAGCCGCGGCGCTGCTCCCCCGCTGCGCCAGCGACATGGGTGCAGCGGGCTGCGCTGCAGACTTATTCCCTACTGAATTGTCGATGGCGGCTGCGGCTGCGGAGGGCCGTCGTGCGAGACGTGAGCGGTTCCTCGCGTGGCGTAGGGCGCACCCGCTGAGCACAGTGTCTCCGTCGTACGGCGCAACCCATGGGCAGGTGGGCTATGATGCTACCCGACCCCCTGCAGCATCAGAGCAGGCGACAGGCTCTGCGGGCAGCGACCGCTACCGCCTGAACACCGGCCTCGACAATCCTAGGGCTGCCCATGCGGTGCTTGAGCTGCACGAGAAGCCGGATGTCTCTGAGGAAGGGTGCGACGCGCTGGGCAAGGACGGTGGGAAGTCTCGGCGTGGCAGGGGCGACGTGGCAGCGCCAAACTGCAGAGCCACAGCTGAGACTGCTGCAGGCGGGTATTGCCATTCTCCGCCGCCAGCACTGCCCACAGCGACTGGGTGTGACGGCAGGCGCTCCAGCGTCATTGGTCTCGATGACGTTGGCACGGACGGCAGCGTTGCACCAGGTGCCTCCGCCAGCGCGGCGCCGTCTTCTTCGGTGAGGCCGCCCTCGACAGGTACGGTGTCGCGGTTTCTCGACGCGATGGAGCAGTATGGCCGCCAGCACAATGTTGCTTCGTCGGCGAAGCAGAAGCGGAGGGAGGAGCGCTGGCGTCGGCGCTGCGCTGGTGGCGGCCTGCTTGCTGAGGACGCGTCTGGTCGCCTGTCCGCCTACAGAGCTGGCCGGCCGTGTGGACCGGCTCTTGTGTCGATCAGCACCGACGTGGATAGGCGGCAGGCCGAGTGGCGGGCGGAGCAGCTCAAGATGCTCCTTGCGAAGGAAAACCCCGAGGCACCGTGGGCGGCACTGCACCAACTGCGCCGGAAGATCCAGACCCGCGAGGAGGAGACGGCGCTGGCTGGGATGCGGAAGAAGGAGGTCTCGGCGTACGTGCGCAATGCTGGCCGCGTGACGGCGAGCTTCGAGAAGTTCGAGGGCGAGGTGACGGCGGCCAAGTACATGACTGAGATTCGCCAGGCCCCGACGCTGCGCTCGCAGCAGCAGATGCACCTGAACGCGACCGCCAAGATCAACTACCGCTCCATGCCACCCGGCCTGTGGAAGCGCTACGGAGAAAAGGACACATACTGGCAGACGTCACAGCTGCTCGGCAGGTCGGAGGACGAAAGCCACAGGTAATCGCCGCCGTTGGCGATGACGGAGAGCACCGCGAGCGACTCTCGCTGCACCCTCTCACCGTGTCGCAGTTGCTCCGACATGCCGCCCAAGTGTCTTGACACACAAACGTGAGGATGCACGCATACCCATGCACGCAAGTGCATATGCGTATATGTGTAGGTGCGCGTGTGACGAGTGCTAACAGCGACGCAGTCAGTGCGCAGGCAGGAACGGAAACAGGGTCGTACACACCGATGGACAGGTGTGGAGGGGGGAGAGGCCGCTCCCGCCCCCCCCCCTTGCCGGCTCATTATGCACGCATGGGTGGCGGTGGTATAGGATGATCGCTGTCTTTGCTAACCTTCTACTGTGATTTCTGCTTCACACACACACACCGACACACACCGACACACAGAAACCTGCCCACACACAGGACCGTGAGCGGCGGGCACAGCGTGTGCGTGTGTGAGCGAGGGAGAAGGCGGAGCTTGCGCTCTGTTCCCTTGTTCATACTGTGCAGGGAGGCGTGCACGCGGCCTGCTCCATGCCCACCATCCTGCCTTTGCGCCGATTATGTTACCGCTTGCTCCTTTCTCTCTGCTCGCCTTCCCCCACTTTCGTCTCGACTTTACACCGCACACCTTCACCTCATGCCCGGCGCCTCGCAGGGGAAACGCTGCATACGAAAGGACGGAGAGAGGGCGTGCCTTCGGCGACCGCGAGACGGCACCGGCGCTCGACTTGGCAGTGAGGCACCTACACGTTGCGTGCCATGGAGGTGTACCGCCGCATCACGGAGCGCGTGCGCGGCGCGCTCTGGGCGCATCACCGGCGCCTCATGCCCGAGCGGCAGTTTCACCGTATCCTCGCCTACGTGTACAACAACAAGTACGAGTACCAAATCCGGTTCGACCGCATGTCTGTCGTAGGGCGGGCGTGGGCGGGCCGCGTCGAGGTGATGACGACGCCAGGCGGCTTTCTCAAGCGAGTCCGTGTGAACCCCGCCGTCGAGGACCTATCACCGGCCCAGCAGCACAAGCTTGTGCTGGCCGCGTACGCCGACGCTTGCCAGCAGGGCCGTGCGCTCATGGAGCAGGCAGAGCTGAAGGTGTACAAGCAGTTTTTGAAGGACCTGAAACCGATCATCCTCGGTATTCGCGACAACCCCGAGTTCTACACAGTTCCGGAGGACTCGATGGAGACGATAGGCGGCGTGCTTCGTCGCGACCAGGGGTCGCTCCACGGCGGCGCTGCGGGCGATGCTGGCAGCACAGTGCACCGCACCATCCCGATGGCCAGGGCTCACCAACCCGCCGACGCGGTCCGTCGCCGCCACGCCTGGGAGGATCAGTGGCTTGCAAGCAAGCAGGGCCAGCGTTGGGCTCACAGCCTGCGAGGCAAGGAGTACTTCACACGTCACGGCCCGCAGTACCGCCCGCGCGGTGCCCCCGGCGCGAAGACGCAGACGCTTCCGTTCGAGCTGCTTGCCCCTTACACGCCGATGGATGAGGGCCGCCTGCTGCGAAAGAACTGGGTGGCGTACATGGATAACAAGCACGTTGCGGAGTCGCTCTGGACGCGCGCGAAGGTCGCGGATCGCGAGAAGCAGCTGCGGCAGCTGCAGGAGCGGGGCCAGGCGTGGCATCGTCCCATCAACGAGGACGCCGTGCAGCGCTGGTAGCCGGTGCGGGGATCTGTTTGCGTGTTGGACGTGCGTCGCATGCCGTGCTGTTGTGCCGGCTGTGAAGAAGGGAAGAGTGGGTGGGTGGATGACTTCTGACCCCCTTGGCCTGTGTGCTTGACTTCGCTTCGTGCGTTGTGTGTCGTGTGTGTGTGTGTTGGAGGGGAGAGTGTGCTGTGCGCATGCGCGTAGTGCTTTGGCGTGGCTGTGCTGCGTGCCCTGTTTTGTTTGGTGGGTGTCTGCGCCGCACGCAGAGGCGCACGGCAGCGGCCGCGCGCAAACGAGAAACGAACTAACGAAGCAAGAGGAGCCGCCTTAGCGTGCGCTGCGTTTTGGGCGGCCATTGCGCGAGCGTGTCACGATGGGTGGAGGCCGCCGTCTGTGTCTTGATTCCCCCCGCCGCCTCTTTTCTTTTGCAGCGCTCCCCAAGCTCCTTCCTGGGTGCGGTGGTCAGTGCAGGGTGTCGGTGGGTAGGCGTGTGGGTGAGTGCAGTGCCGTCTCGCCCCCCCCCTTTGACAGCTCCGGCATCCACTTTCTCCGTTCATGTTGTACCAGCTCTCTCTTACTCGCTCGTGTCTGCATGTGTGTGTACTTCACCTGTACCTCTCTCGCCTTTCTTTGCCCCTTTTCCGCAGAACTGCCCCGCCCGCATGCCCGGCGACGCAGCCTTCATCTGTTTCCCATCTGCCAGCGTGTTGCGCTTGTGCTCGGTGCGCACTGTCTCTCTCTCTCTGATCTTGTCGTTAGGGAGGAAGCGTCTCGCGGTGTGCGGAAGGCTGTGGTCTGCACTTCACCCGAGCCGACTCGTATGGCTGGCTGCTGAGGACGCACAGCAGGTGCCAGTCATTGCTGCGCTGCATCCTAGACATGTGCATCTATACATATCCTAGATTGTATCTGTAGAGACAGGGGAAGAGAAGGGGAGGTTGGTGGTGGCATACGCAGCGGGCGAGCTGGCGGCGGTGTGCTTCTTCCCACGCCGTGATTCGGTGCCCCTCCTCACGCACACACGCACACACAAACCTCCGTGCTTCCCACCCCCATACATCGCACACGGCGCGCAAGCCTGCTGGCGCACCAAGCAGCCATTCCTCGTCTCCACTCCGCCTTACTTGGCCCTTGGGCTTTTGTTGTTGTTGTCTGCTTGGCGTTTCGGGCCATCTCGATTCCTCTTCTAACCACCACCGCCCTCACCGCCGTCACGCTCTCCTTGTCTGACGGTGTCTCATCTCTGCGCCGTCTGCCTCTCCTCTTTGCATCGGCGGCCGCTGGTACTCCCACTTCCGTACCCTCACGCGCACGCAGCGGCGATATCCATCGGCCTGCTGCCCCGCTGTGTTTGTGTCTCTCGGGTGCGTTTCGCGTTGCTCTCCACTGCCCCCTCCTCTGCTGCAGACCAGGGATCTGCCGATTGCCCACGCAGACTGAGTGGCAGGCACGCAAAGACAGGGCAGGCTGCTGCTGCTGCTACGGCTGCAACCTTTTGTTGGTGCCCTCCTTTACTCTGATTCTCCCTCGCCAGGTACGCCACTCCCCCCTCTCTGCCCGATCGGTCATGATGGACATCACCATCGGCTCGCCTTCTTCATCTGACTTCAGTCGCAGCTGCAGCAGTTGCGACTACACCCAGCGCCTTGCTCTTGCTGGCGATGCGGCTGGTGGCTCTGGCAGCAACGCTGCCGGACTGGTGATGGAGGTTCTGGCAGGGTCTGCGGGGCTAGACGACACCAATGATGGGGGCGGACATCACCACCGTCATTGTGGCCCAGCAGACCCACATGGCGGCTTTGACGGATACGATAGTGACCGAGGGAACAAGGAAGCGGGCGCGAGCCGATCACCTTCGTCGTTGGGTGATGGGGAGGAGACGTGCAGGACACCGCCGTCGATTCCGTTGTCTGCGTCACAGCGGTCCTCTTGGCCATTCGTGCCTGGCAGTGGCGGTGCAGCGTACCTGCCTCCTCGTCATGCACCACAGAAGCCGCCGCACGAGCGCCTGCACAGTCGTGTTGAGGGGATGACGCGGCTTTGCGCTGCAGCGGACCGTGAGCGGGGCGAGGCGCCGGCCCCATGGCCCTCCGGCAGCGCTTTATTTGCCTCAGAAGAGCGCAGGTGCAGCGGTGATACAGTGGGCGTGAGTGGACCCAGGTCCTCCCCGCCGGAGGCGGAGGGAAGAGCAAGCGAACCGACTGGCGTCGCCGCTGCCGTACCCGATGCAAAATGGCTAGAGCGGGATGAGCAGGGCCCCTCCCGCGCCTTTGCCCGCACGGAGAGCCCGTCGCCGCTGTGCTGTGCTGCGCAGACGGAGCTGGGAACCGCCGATGCGGAGCGTAACGCCGCCACTGAGGCCTCTCTCGGCACGGAAGTACCGGGAGCCCGCTGTGGTCCGCTTGGCACGCACACACTGCCTTCTTTTTCCACTGGTGGCAGCCAGGATGTGGTGGACAGCCGACCGCGCTCTGAGCACGTCTTACAGTTGGCACGCGTGAACAACGCGGCGACTCTACTGTCGCCAACAGCGCCCCCATCTACGTCCACCTCCGCGGTGCCGCTTTCTGAACCGCCGCCGCTGTCCAGCGCCCCCTCGACTTCTGCTTCGGCGCAACAGCAACGGCTGCGACTGCCGTCGCGCTCGCTCGAATCGGCGAGCTCTGCGTCCTTCTCGCGTCCGGTGGGACAGCGGGAGTCACTGAGCGGTGTGGGTGTGGCCGCCCCGACGTCCTCCGACAGCAACGATGGCAGCGATGCCTATGACCATCATTGCAGCCGTCGGCAGTGGTCCGATTTCTGCCATCGCGCCGTCGGCGACGTGGATGACGACGATGGGACCAGCAGCAGCTCGCCCGGGCTCACCGAGGCGAACGGCGCACGACCGCCGTCGCATGCACCGGCGCCGTTTCACCCATTCTCTTTCCTGACACAGACGCTGCAGCACGCGTGCCGCCGCTCGCAGAGCAGCAGCGACAGCACGAAGGAGCGCTACCCGTGCGAGACGCAGCTGTCCGATGTGGCGCGGCAGGCACTCAACTTATCGAAAGCATCATCGCCGGCTTCATCTCCATTAGCGTCGCGGTCTCCCTCGTCGAGTGCGCCGCCATCTGCGCAGCTACCACCTCGGTATACCATCGACGAGACCGGTAGGGACAGCAGCAGCAATGGGTGGGGAAGCGGCGCGGCGCGGCGAATTCCGCAGCACGGCACGGGCACTACCATGACGGAGGTGGCCGAGTCGCCTTTTCCACTAGCCACACCAACGGTGGGTGCTGTGGGCTGTGGAGGAGGTGGTGCCGCGGCAGTCGCTGGTGAAAGTCCTCCGCCGCTTCCACCGGCCCCTCGGGGAGCCGGCGATGGCGCATTCTCCCTACGCCTTAGTCTTGGTGCGAGCCACCGCCACAGCAAAAACAGCGCCACCGGCACACACGGCGTCGCGCGCCAGGCTACAGCTTCTGAGGCTGATGTGGCCAACGAAGCTCTTGCAGGCGAGGGGGAGGCGCGGACGTCTTGTGAGCGTACAGGGCTCCCCACGGCGACTTCCCCCAGGGGCGGCGTTGCTACTGCTCTGGAGGTGGTGGGAGCACGCTGTAGCGCCGCGCCATTGATTGATGATCTCTGCCGTGCTCAGCCGCCGCCGCAAGGGCGGGCGCTGGATCGATGGCGCAGTGAGGCATCTGTGGCGGGCCGCGCCGCTGCTGAGAGCGCCGCGTTCTCGTCCTGTTTGCCTGCCGCCACGCATTCCCCGTGTCGCTCTGCGACGCAGCAAGTGGCCGGGTGCGACGATGACCATCCACTGAAGTCAGCCCGCGGATCTGGCGAGACGGCGAAAAGCCCGCTAAAAGGTGTCGTCAACGTTGCGCGTTGGGTGTGCAGCACTGCTGGCAGGGAAGCCGACCGCTGCTGGACCTCGCCGCCGGCTCGTGAAGCTGCTGAGGCGCGCGTGTGTGTACACCGCACGAACTTAGACAGCAGGAGCACCGCGAGCGCCCCAGGCACTGCGGGCAGCTTTTGCGGCAGCGAGCCACCCCCTGTAGTGGCGGGCCCGCTCGCCGCGCCTCCACACTGCACATCGCCTCACGAGGTGATGGCGTCCGCTGCCCTCGCGGAGGCGGCGCAGAGCTGTGCGTCAGGAGTGCTTGCGCCGGGGAGGCAAGCATGTGAAACTGTGTCCGCGTTGTCGCGGACGTCGTCGTCCCGCTCACGCATGCGACTGACGGTCATCACATCACCGGAGCAGAAGCGCCGGTCGGGCAATGCTGAGCATGAGGTAGGTGTGGGGGTTACCGCGCCCGTGGACCCGCTTGATCGAAGCAGCGGTGCTCGATGGCGTGAAGCGGGCAGAGGTGGCAAGACCTTTCATGTGTGCAGCGGCGATGCACGCCGCACTGAAATGGCCTCAGTGCAGCCCCGCATCTCCCCACCCCACGAGCGCGCTGCGGTGCTGCGGCGCACTCACCCTCTGCGGGGTGCCTCGGGTGGACAGTGTGCATCACGTCCAGGGCTCACGGCGGTGTTGGCGACTGGGGCTTCTGCCATGGCCAGCTTGGCGAGCAGCGCGGGGATGGACGGCGCCAATGAGGACGAAGAAGCGCGAATTGTAGCGCGCACGTGGCGGCCTGCTACGCGTCTCGAGTTTGTGCGCGCCGACGTCTGTCGGCCCCGCGCTGGGGATGATCGCCACAACAGCTGGGGCGCAGCTCGAACGCATCGGTGGGGGCAAGGGATGCGCCATTCACGAGCGGCACCGGGGGCGGCAGCGATAGACGGTGCGCTGTCCGGTCGACAGCAAGCACAGCCAACTAATCGCATTCGCAACGACGCACATGGCCATGTGCTGTCGATCGAGGCCTCGTCCCTGAGCTCATCTGTATCACTGGCAGCCGAGGCGACCTCCGATGTGGGCGCCGGCACGCGCGAGGCGTGCTCTGCGGCTACGAGGCGGGCCGGTGGTGTTTCTAATGGTGCTGATCGGTGCGCACCCTCAAGCACGACGCTGGCGCCTGGGTACGCCGCTGTGTACAGCCCTCGCATGCTTGCTACACGGGTGCTGGAGGCGCGCAAGGTCCTCTTGGGGACCTCCGGCGCCGGTGCCCCCGCTGCAGCAACGAGCGTCTGTACTCTAGGACCGCCTGGTACGCTACCTCTTCAGTGTGGCAGTCGCGCCATGCCGGCGGTGGGGGCCGCCGTTGCTGCTGCTGCTCTCAGCGGTGGTGCGCCATCGTGGTCTCTGTCCTCGATGCCGAGCCCACCACACGCTCACATTGACTTGAGGGAGCGGAGCGCTGATGATGGCGTGATGCCGGCGGCGACGGCCCATGTCGCGCCGTGGAGTCTCTGCCTGAGCCGATCGCCGGATGCCGAGGAGT